>JAZDUA010000452.1:610000-1065000 GCA_038098605.1 Gryllus longicercus | reverse complement strand
GAGGAGATAATGAAGTAATAGGAAAAAGAACAATGAGAAAAAGCAATTGGTAAATGTCGGTTCGGAATGAAACTTCCTTAAGCTCACTGCTAAGTTTAACTAAACTGCTGCTGTAGCAGAGTTTCAATTAACTTATCTTACTACAGACAATTGTCTTACAGCCATTAAAGCATATTATTGAATAGTATTTTTTCTGAAGTGCCAATGTATTAGCCGCCGCTTAACAGCGGAAACGAGATTTAAGTTATTAGTATGAAAACGTCTCACAAGAAACCGAAGAAATTTCCTTCCAGTTCAATGGCGAAATAATTCCATGCAATGGCGGTGTCTTCTCTGTTTTTCTTTAAATGTAATTCATTAATGTGAGTAGTCTAATAATTGACAGGTACACAATGTCTCAGAATAAATGTTACAAAATGTCTAGAGCATGTAAAGGATTTGGAAATACATTTTTGATGAAACATGTGGTAAAAAATCTCGTATGAAAACGTTACAAATGTTATATTTGTCCCTCATTGGAAGGCAACTAACTTTTTCTGATGTTACAAAGTCTCTTTGCATCAGCATACGTAACTGGTCATACAACAGTGTCCGATTACTTGCCTACAAATGAAGGATAAGTGTAAAAGGAGTAACTTGGTGTATAAAATATATCTCCACATGTTCATTGGCTAACATTGATTTTCGAAATTCCAACAAGCCGTAGGTATTTGTAACAATTATTCTGAGGTATACTGTATAGCATTGTTTAATAAGACAAACTTTGACATATAATTGGGCATGTCCGTCAAATTTTGTCGATCCAGACTGCGGAATGATTAAATTTTATTGCTTAGTCGTCGTACGTATTATTCCAAGGAAGCTGGAGTAGAAGATGACGTGGAAACGAAGGCGAGATACAACGGCGTGTGGCGCGGGGTGACGGAATACAATGGCGTTGGGATTAGCCATGGAGCCGCGGTCGACACGCCGCGCGGGCGTCGCCTGGGTGTGGGGTGGAATGGGCGCCGCGGCGCGCCACCGCAGTGCGAGGTACGCAACGCGACGGGTGCGTGTCGAAGGGGGGGGAGGGGTCGTCGAGGGAGCGTGGCGGGGGCGGGGGGCGGGACCGATGGGACCAGCACGGCCGGCGGCGGGCGAGGGCCGTGCTGCGCGGAGACCGCAACGGGGCGCGACCGCCCCAGCTCCTCCCCGCTCCACTCCCCTCCGCTTCACCGGCCCTCGCCTCTGCAGCTAGCGCTCTTCCCGCGTTCCGCCACGCCCCGCCCCACCACGCCCCGCCCTGCCCTGCCCTTCCCTTCCCTTCCCTGCGCCGGCCAGCCCCGCGCCCCTCTACCCCGCGCCGCTCTACCCCGCGCCTCCCTGCCCCGCCCCCATGCCTAATGACCCACTCAGGCCAAGAGGGCCGCAAATCGGCGGCCGGCGTGTTTTGAACCGACGGCGGCACCCTCTCTCACCCTGATCGCATAGAGTGCAACCCCCTCTCCGTAGAGCAGTACTCCGCCAACGTTGTTAGGAGCATGCATAGAAACAAGACCCGATTCCTTACTAAAGAAAAATTGTCTTGACATCTACGACATTTAAAATTAATGCTTCCTTTGAGATCTTCGAAGCGAAATTGTGAAAGAAATCACCAAGTATTATTTCAATTGTGTTCTAATTGATTGTGCGTTCAAATATGTTTTATTGTATAGTTTCATAGGAAAATGCAGTACATTACCACTATTTTAACGGCGCTGTTAATGACTTTAACTGTACATAATTAAAAATGATTGTCATTGTTATGATGATTTGGTGTCTTCTGTAAAATGAATCATTGTTATGATGTCTTTGTGGATCCATTTGAAATAGAGAGGAGTTTCTTCCTTCAAAGTCAAATGTTTTCATTTAAAAATATAAAGTACTATTATTTAGATCCTAAAGCTACGTATGTCACTTTATTTTATACGCCTTTGTATTTCGAGTGTACTGCATCTTATCCGTTCAGAAAAACATTGTTCTGCTATTTCTTATTTTTACGATATTGTCGTGAATTTTTGCAGGTGTAGGAACCTGTGATGTGAAAAATACTGTTGTCCTGTAATAGCACAAGAAACATGTACATTGGAGTGAATCTAAATTAAATCGCAAGGTATTACAAGTAATTTTGTAATAGCAAAAAGTTATTTATTTCTCTCGTTTAAAGTGTTTTTGATTAAAAAATATTAATAGGAATAGTTAGTTATTATTTATAAATCAAATAAATAGTCCAATTATTGTGAATTTTAGATTATGGCGCCATCTGTTAGGTCAATAAACGAAGTTTCTTTCTGTATAATCATAAATTTAAAATAAAATATGAAAAAATCCAGAGATATTTACAATGAAATAATATTTAAAAGTGTTTATATCAAGTGTTTATAACTTCAAAATTCAAATACATCAGAATATTTAAAATGATAAATTCGTCGTTATTCCTGCGTTTTCAATAATTTTTGTCTACATCCTTTTTCGAGATTTCAACGACCACAAATTAAATCCATTATGTCTTTACTTGATGAAACGGTTTAAGGAAACTCGTGTTCGAAGTTTCATCTTTAAAACAAACTAGAACCATCCATTAAGACATCTATTTATTATAAATTACAGCTATTTTTCTGTCGAGCTTGTAGAGACACATTTGATAAATCGTTACAAGTTAGCTTTGATCACGCCCACCTTGAAGGTGCTTAAATAGTTTTCTACTTAGCATCACTTGAGCATTCGCAAGTAAATAATTTGAAAGTAAAATATGAAATATGGAGAGAACTCTGCTTCACGACCAGTCTCTCGCCTCGCAAGCGGCTCAATCGTATGCATATATGCCTCATGCAGAATCGAAAGAGAATTTTGAAACCGACTGTGGAATAATGCAGGCGGCTACTACAGCAATTCGCAGTAGGTGCAGTTGTGAAAGAGCAATCTTTCACGTGCCTCGTGTCTCGCCAAGGGAGGTAAAAATGAAACAGCAAGGCGTGTCACGCAAGGGATTTGGGTTCGGGAACTGCTCTAGATCTGTCGTTTTCAGCGTTATCTTTCTTAGTCCCGCTTGCTAGGTAGATAGGTGCATAAACGTTGCCTTGCGCTGGATACAGAATTGTTGCGGTTTCTGGGATTGCATAGGTGCTGTTCTTCTGGTTTTATGCGTTTACAGTTGATAAATACGACAGATAGCTCTAATGTGTCCTGCTTTAAATAATAATATTCGTTGACTTCATTACCATGCTAAGTTAAAATAAATATACGTGATTATTTCTCTGATCAGAATTATTCTTTCTTAGGATTCAGTAAGCTTATGACAAATAACTACCAAATCAAGTGACTGCTAAATACGTTTCTATTTCTTCTTTTTTTGGATGAACACCCACTGTTTAGCCTCTTGTGTGTACACCGAGTTTTCATAATGTTTAAAAAAAACTATTTCTTTTTCAACGTCTTAAAAACCCCACCCTGGAAGAACGTTGTAAAGTATTACTCGTAGTGTTGGATGTCAAAGCAAATCAAAGTAAAAGGGAAGTGCTTCTCTCCTTTACAACACAAATATATTTTATTTGTGTATGGCAAGATATACATAAAATATATTTCATGCGTTTGATGTAATATATCATAGCATTGTTCAATTGCATTTAATACTTAAATAATTTTCACATTTTCCTGTTGTTGCGTGACCATTACTTCATAAACATTATCCCTCACATTACTCATTTTAAAACATCACCACACACCACAAAATAGAGCGATCACAGATACTGTTAAGGCGTAGAACAGAGACTTCTTGAATTCAACAACTTAACCTGCTATCACTAGACATCTGACGTTCGCGAAACACGAACACGAAAGTATGGTTAAACTTGCGGCAAGCTCTTATTTCCCTCTAAGGACTATTGCGCTAATGGCTTTGCCTTTTCCCTGTCTGCTTGGAGAAAACTGTATTTGCTGCATGGTTAGACGTTTATACGAGTTTAACATGAAGGGCTCCCTCCATTCAAATATTTATGATGTCGCTAGAAACGACCACTGCCTCATGTCTCGATATTTACTTTTGTGTGACATTTGACCACGCCACTCATATTTATACGTCTAGAAGACTTTTCTTTTAAGTTCACTGAATTTGGTTTCTGTATTGGACAAACGGCGTACAGAGTAAGAAGTATATGCTACTGATAAAGGAGAGCTTTCAGTCATTTTCGGGTATTAATGAGGTCAATGTCTAACTCAATTTTCTCCATTTCCGGTATTTCCTCTTATATATTGTTTGTCTCACTAAGCTGAGTTTGCAGGAGTGTGTGCGAGGTAACTAAGGTACTCCTGTACTGATACATACATCTAACGTTCATGTGACGTGTGCACGCACAATACTTGGATAAATGCACTCGTCTCTCTTCATTGATATTTTCCACAATTTCTGGACAGGTTCGGGGCGATTTACTATTGTTTGACGTTAAAGGGTTTTGCCAACTTCCCCGACCACCTTGCCTTCTGACCCCGTCTTACGGTGGACATGAATTATGCAGGACATATACACATGCTTTCAGGGTGGCAGTCACGGCTAATGTGTTTCTCCACCCACGACGTTTGTACAAGTGTGCCCACATGATGTGTGTGATGTAATAAGCTTCCCCGATTCAAGGCTATGAATTGCGGCTTTCAGCTGTGGACTTCGTCGATTTCCGGATTGTCAACGTTTCCTCATACCTCTGTATCTACGCTCAGTCTACTCGTACTACTTGGACAAATGGGGAAAACATCAGTCAACGTCCAAAACAACGTACTCTGAATTAGCGACATAAGGTGTATAGAATGTGCGTGGTAAACTGCAAGCGTATCCTTAACTTGAGTACACTTCTACGTTTTAAAAATATACCCTACATATATTGGATTAGAAAAATAGAAAACTTCAAAAAAATAAAAACGGCAATCAGTATTTGTAAACACATCTATCGGATTATTCTAATTGAAGTACCTTGTTTTTTCAAGATTAATTTTTTTTCAAACTCTTCGGATTTATTGCTGAATGATGAATACTTCAAGTAAATCATTTTGATTGTTCCAAATAATCAAAGCACTTAAAAGCAAATATATTGAGCTTCAATTCCAATGTTTGGAATTTTATAAATTTGCACCCTACAGGTCACCATCGTTAACAATTAATTAAGTATTCACTGGCATGGATAGATACAAGTAAAACACGATTCGCATTTAATTGTACTGCAGTAGAAATGGAGGACCAATTTGCTGTGCATATAAAACAGATTTCATCCCGTCAAAATATCTAAATTTGAATAAAAGCTTCTAGAACGCATAAACATCTATTTGAGAGGGGCACGCGATATTGTATACTGTGGCATTATATCGTAATTGATGCATTGTTTGCTCTCCGGAGTTGCGCAGAAAACCCAAAGCAAACTGAGTGAATCTGTGTACCGGAGGCCGAGATTTCTGAGCGACGCCGTTACGGAGCTGCCGTGACTCGCGAAAAGGCGGCGCGGCGACGGGGGCGTGACGGGGGCGGCGGGGGTGTGGGGGCGACGCAAGTGCTTCCGAGGAACAGCATCTATTCGCGGGCCGGTAGTACATATTGACTCTCCGCGACTGGGTGCAGCGACCGAGGTAACGCATTGCCTACATATTTACCGAGCCGGAGAACGCGATATTGTCCTTGCCCCCGGGCGCGTGTCAATAACTGCAGGTGCGGGGGAGGGAGCGGAGCGGAGTGGGGGGAAGGCCTGGAGTGGGGACGGAGCGCCGAGGTAGGGGGGTGGGATGGGGATTGGACAGGGAAGAGCGAGGCAGAGTGGAAACTCTGAGAGAAACGTGAGGGCGAGTTTGGGGCGGGTGGGGAGACTAGGGTGAGGTGGGCAGAGTTGGGCGCTGCATGAAATGGGGTAGCGGTTGTTTACGGTTGAGGGAGATGCCGATTCGGGGGGAGCGGTGGCGGATAAGGGAAGTGGTGGGGTGGATCAGAGTGGGGGCGGACAGGCAAACGCCAGGGCAAGATGCGGGGTGGAGAACGAGGGCGAGTCGGGGACGACCCGGGGGCAGGTCGTGGGGAGGGGAGGCGGGGCGCTAAGGAGGAGGGTGGGTTGGGTTACGGACGGGCAGGCGAACGTAAGGGCGAGTAGGAAGTGAGGTAGGGGTGGAAGAGCGAGACGGAGAGGGGCGAGGCGAGGACGACTCGAGGACAGGATGGATGTGCCGCTGGCGAGTTGATATTAGGAAGAGCAGGGGCGAGGCGGGGGTGGAGTGGGGCTGGTTGGGGACGAGCAAACAAACGCGGAGGGGGAGAGCACGCGCGCCTGTGTCCCCGACGTGCCCTGAACGAATCGTTCATGGACGTGCGAACGATTCGCAGTCACGGATTGGGTAGCGAGACCCCGAGACTCGGAACAATTTACTTTACAGGTCGATAGACTGCGTTCTCTGCGGGTTGGAAGTTTTAATTTATCATATGCTTCATACCAAGTGTTTTATTTATCGATCCAGAACTTACTTTTTCATTCTTTTACCTGATCAATATCGTGATTCGTTGTAAGTACTACTTTGTGTAAATAATGTATGGAAATGTCTAATATGGCCTGAAGCTTATTATCAGTTTATTTTGAAAAATATTTGGTAATTTATGGAATGGTGGAGAATTTATTTTACAGGAACGTATCTTATTTTACAGAAAAAGAAAACACATATTCTCTCGTGGGAAAAATCTGTCCTTTTAAATAACATACGACGTTACAATAGCACCTTCGCTGGGCGTAAAGACGAATTATTTCATCAAAATTTGTAAGCAATATCATTGATTCTTATTCGCGTTGAGCTTAATGAATTGAGAAGGGACTAGTGAGTGTTCATATTTTTTTCAATGATTTAATTGTGTCACTTTTTGTCATTCCATTTTCATTATTTATTAACGCATATTTTAAATTATAAATACATTTTAAATGTATTCGTCGTATAAAATAGCTTTAAATTTATTTTATCAAAATCCCCTCTGTTCGATAATTATTAACTTCCGAATGATGTTTTGTATTGAGAGAAGTTGAATGAGACTCATTGACATGTTCAGCTCAACTGTGCTTTTCTTTTAGTTTAATGGTGGAAACCCGACATTTCGGAAGCGATGCTTCCTGTTGTTGGGTTCTTAGGAATTTAGTCCGCTCGTAACCGGGGAGGACTCTTTGTCTGCAACTTTTGGCCGTCGCTTACAACGCCCTCTGCTGCTAAACTCCCTCTCGTGACTGATTGTTTTCCGGACTGTCTTTTAAACGTAGCGGCTGCCTCTTCTCCGTCTGGGGAGGGGGCGGGGGGGGGCGATATCTCGGGACGGCGGACATGGCGCTTCCGTGAGGGTTTCGAACTAGTTTCATTCACAAACATAGTTACTTCGTTCTTTCTTACGAAGTCCCGGCCGCCTGCTTGTAAAAGTTGTGCCGCCAGCTCGCGACGTGCAAATGCAACTTCGAGCTGATAGGTGGCGTCGTAGATCTGAACAGATTTGAGGAAGATTTCAAGAGGAGCTGAAAGGCAGGTTGGAGAGTCTAATAGCGAGAATGTGTGTTTTTTAAATATGTTTTTATCGAAAGACAATATTATGAGATTTTTTAAGTCAATTTAAGGTTTTGAAGCTTAAGTTTTGTTGAAAATCTACGTTCTTAAATTTAGCTTGAATTTAGTCTACAATTCCGCATATAATTTCACCAAAGCTGAACTGTTAAATTTTTGCTTCTGAGCACTGAAATTATAATTTCATATATGTACAGTTTACTCTTAAATTTGTTGGAGATTTCCATCTTATTGACTATTGAAAAGTTGCTTTTTTTAAAAAACGTAAATTTCCATCAACACGCTCGAAAATGGTGGCTATTCCGTTTTACGATTTAAGCGGTATTCATACCCACAAAACTCCTGACCAGCGGTTACTGCTCCATCGCCATGCGCTCTCTGTATTGGCTCGCTTTTTGAGTAATTATTTCCGTAAGTGTAGTGCATGTTATATCCCGGAAAGTGGCGGTGTCCATATCCCTATAGAACTTGATATCCGGCGCCGACCCACATGTCGGCTTGCAGACTCTTGCCCATTGAAATAACCTCCTCCTCGTCTGCGGGGCCGCTCCAGCCGGACTAAACTCTTAAGCGCTCGATTTCTGTGCTAGTGGTGTGCATGGAAGTGTGGTTGTAAGGAAAGGGGAAATGTGACAGATGAAGAGAAGATCACGATCATTTCGGAAGTAACTACTTCCAGTGGTCAAAGAGTGTGTGCTCTCCTCCGCAAAAATAAGCGTGTTGAAAAGTATTTTGAACGTGTGTACTAGTTTACGTAAGATCACTTTTCGCTGTGCACACATTTACACAATAACCGTTTTAAGCACACCAGATAACTTTTCGGCTAGATATGATTTCAAAACTGTCTGTAGACTCATTTTTTTTTTCACTCTTTAGTTTAAGAAAATGAATGGAATGGTGGCACATGCCAAAAATTCAATTATTGAACGTAGTATAAAAAGTAATACTTTGATTAATATGTTAAATTTCAAAAAATTGAAACATATCGTACGTTTGAACCCTTCATCGTTCTGAGACACACTTAAAGATGCACTTCTCATTTGCTCTTTATACCCAAAAGGATAACACTAGAATAATTTAAGGAACCAATCTGTATGAAGTGGAATTAGATTTGTAAAAATTATATTAAAAACAATAGGATTTTTTAAAATTTATGAAGTATTTCTTTGTTGCCTCATTAATAAATAATATAAGTTACAACATATTTGGTTTAAAATGTCATTTGATTTATTTATTCTGCATAAAAGAGTGTCTTTAAAAGTTGTTGAAATATATGTACCAGAATGTAGTGGTTCAACCTAGGAAATGCTTCCGTTACGGAATACAATATTTACAGATAATCCAATAAATAATCCATCTCTTTAAAATGTGTATACTAACTTTAGGAGTTAAATATTTCAGTATTAGTAAATTTTTCATTTAATTTTCTACATACGACATCGGGCAAAAAATTAATTCGACGGCTTATTTATACGTCTTCCAAACCTAACCAAAAACTCACCGTGACCTTAAAGCTCTCCCACCGCGAAGCGAGCATCGATCTCCGCCAGCCCGCAATTCGCGGACGCCGACGTGGCACCAGCTCCAGGACGAACGAAGGAGCTCTGAGGAGCTCTAAAGGATACCAAACTATGGGGCCACCAAATAATATTGAAACTAGACGTAACCAAATTTAAAATGAGAAGAAACTTTATAACCTTTTAATTTACAGGGTTAATATTCAGGTAATAAATACAAAATTTATGGATTTGGAATGGATTTTTAAACAAGTTTCTTCCATATTTATAGCTGATTTTGTTAAAACAAAAATTATATAGGAATTGTTTTAAAAATCTGTTCTTAATTTAAAATCTAATTTTCATTATTTTCGTTGTGACGGTCACAAAATACTTAATTATAATGATGCATTTATGAATCATTAAATTAGCATAAGAACTAATTTTGTTTTAAAAAAATGTTGGTGTCTCCTCTCCAGCGGGAGCCCTAGCCTCGTGGTTAGGCTGCTTGTGTATTAATCGGCGCATGGTCGGGGAGCGAGGTCGCGTTCCACACCGGCTGGCCAGGTCACCGCTCCGCTCCACTCCACTCCGCGCCGCGCCGCGCCGCCGCGTCCTCATTCCGGAAACATGAAGCCTCACGGAA
Organism: Gryllus longicercus; assembly: GCA_038098605.1. Taxonomy (NCBI): domain Eukaryota; kingdom Metazoa; phylum Arthropoda; class Insecta; order Orthoptera; family Gryllidae; genus Gryllus; species Gryllus longicercus. Next base: position 1,055,283 of record JAZDUA010000452.1, on the reverse strand, counting down.
GGCGCAATGACACAACCGTCAGCGTCAGCGTCTGTGGCGCGGCCGCCAAGTGTCATTTTGGATCACGCACCGGCGCGCCGCCCTTTTTGTACCCCCCCCCCCCCCGTCGCTGATGGATCGGGATGGCAGCGACGTCACATGCCAAAGTCTGAACGCTGGGCTCTGGGCTCCCGCAGGTTTTTGACTTGCGTTTTCATTAGCACGTTTCGCATGAAAGCCCCCGCGCCGGTGGCCTTATTACGGTGGAATGAAGCGGATCTGATTTGGAGATTAAAAGAACCTCAGATATTGGATAGGTTTCGCGAGCTCAAGGGGAAAATTAGAGTAACTTTCTTATTCCGACAATTCAACCCTGCTGACCTGCAACGTTTGAGCGTTTCTTAATTTTCCGCTGCTGCGGTGTCAGTCAATGCGTATTTTTGCGTTGATTACTGAACATTAAAATTTAACCAGTTCTATTTCTAAAGTACTATATTCAGTTCTACCTTATTTATAGGAGAGTTTAAAAAAAAAATAAAACTGAACGAATTTTAATTTATTTTCATTTTTCGTCGAATTTCTTTAAGTCTTTGCAAATAATATGGATGAATTACGGATGAAGGATAAAGGCGACGTGTAAGTCAGTGCCAAATTCACCATTCAGCGAGGAAAGAGCACCGTCACCTCTCGTCATAAAAAGCATGCACTATATTAGCGGAACTAATTACCATAGCAGTTGACGCGCCTGGAAAGACGAAATAACCAATTTTACAATCAATCATGAGTTGATGCAAGCATGCAATAACTGCACTAAGCTAAATTCTTTGATACTCGTTTTCGAAGAATTCGGAAAGTTTGATATAATTTTGCATTCGATTGTTCATTTTTATTGACTTGATTTTTGTACACTTTCTAGGATAAACACAACCTATGAGAAAATGTATTTCCAGGTTCAAGTACCCATCTTCAGTTGGCGTTTAAGTAGATTTTTAGTACTCAATTTGTATGGGTCGTCAATGCCATACGGCACTGGTGGTTCATCAGTCTATAGAATGTCATGTTTTCTAACATTAAAAAAAACAACAACTGCCAATCAGATCCAGTCGTTTGAACTCTGATCTCTAGCCGTCTGGTTTTGAGATCATCTTCCAGCTTTCATAATACAACTCAAATCCAATGCAGTGGATGGTGGCACGGGTCTTAAGACCAAGACAAATCCAATAACGCCCTGTAACCGGCAGAAATCGACCGCGACTCTCTCAGCCAAGGGAACAAAAGGGGAGAACCGCCGACCGCCCGACCAGGCCAGTGTTATTCGAATTTCTTGCGAGTGGAGTCGTCAGCGATATCCTTTCCAATGATGGAATTGTTCGCCGAACCGCGCCGCACGCTTCAGCCCGTGAATTATGTACGTGATAGCATTGTCACCTGTCTGCCGCCTGCCAGAGTCGATACATATTAATACTCTAATAATAAAATGATCAATTCCATTTGTAATGCTGAGGCCGCCCCCCCCCCGCCTCGCCCCAGACCCCCCTTCGCGCGAGTACGTCGGGATTCGACAGGCAATTTCTCAGCGCGAGCGACAACGCAGGGTCGGCGGGGGCGGAAGTGGGGGCGGGGGTGCCGACGAGGTCGACGGAGGCGGCGGGGGCGGCGGGATGGGACTGTGCGGCCGCATGGGCACGTCTGCTTCACCTTTTCCAAAGCGGAGCATCAAATATGAATGAGCCACGGTTCGTATGTGTTGTCGAGAGGTGGGGAAAAAGAGAAGGGAATGAGCGCCACGTGTGCGTGTGTGTAGACAGTGCGTTCCGCACTTTTCACCACAAAACAGACCCATTCATCAGGGGACGCGCTCGCACACCCCCTTACAATTCGGTAGATTGCGTTAATGGCGGTATATAGGAATTTATGCGAGTGCCGCTGGCGTGGGTTTGATCAGAGTATTCCAGATAGCTTCAAACCACACGTCAAAAACATCGAAGAGTAATGAACAACACGCATGTGAAGGCGTGTTGCAAATGATGGTCATTATTTATAACAGCTCGTATGATAGAGTAGAGTAGACGGCGTCTCAACGGATACGTTTCAGAACATTTAGAGATGAGGGGATGGGTTTAGTTGTATTGAGAATGAATTTCATTCTTCAGCCTCTTGGTAAATCGAATGTACACGAGAACAAAATCATGAAATGTAAAATTTTTTTACCAAGTGAGTTACGTCAATATTAATATTCTAGTAACTAATTATATCATCTTAAGACGTATGCAACTTCTTTAAACAATTCTACTCGTAAAAATACTTACTATTAAAAAATGTGATAAAATTTTCAAAAAGGTTTATATTAAGCATTCTGCAGACCATGTAATTGTGCTTTTAATCTTTTAATTATGAAGATATTAACAAATACAAAATTAATATATTAGATACATTTAATGCACATTTACGAATAGGGTGTTATTGTACTACAGCTGATAAATTGCTTTCTGATATCAAAAATGCCAAGCTCTTTCCCTGATAACTCACCTATCGCTATTATTAGAAAATTGTAGATAGTCAGCATTGGATTTGGATTCGAAAATTGAGATACTCCTTAAACTAGTGCTTGTGAAGATGATGTCCAGTGATTTAATATTATTAGTATCTTATTTGTGTTATTATTTACTACACCGGTGTTACTAATTCCCTTTTAATATTCAATGCCTGTACAGCATTTGAATGCAGAATTCTAGTGGTGCCAACGGCACGTCATCTCCCAATCCCAGCTCTGTGCCGGTGAGTGAAATCGGAAGCCGCGAGTGGTATTTCACCACGCGCCTGATTATTTTGATCACTGGCAAAGGAGTATTCTGTAATTACGGAATTGCTTACGACTAATTAACTAGCACTACGTGGGACTGGCATCCACTCTCGACCGGGTCAGGGTGTGGCGCGGTGTGGCGTGGCGCGGCGCGGCGCGGCGCGGCCCAGCGCGTCTCCTTTCATTTGCGCGCATTCCTGTGAACCGAGTGTACGGCCGGCGCCCGGCCGGCCACCGTGGTCGCGCGCGCGCGCGCGTGTCGCCGCGCAGTCCGTGGAGGAGGAGCGTGTGCTGTACGAGCGCACGAGGCGTGATGTTCGAGCGCGTGTGGTTCTCGTGTGCGCGCAAGAGTGGCTGAATGGAGAGTGGGGGGGCAGAGAGGGTGGAGGAAGGAGAGGAAAATGGGATGGGGATGGAAAGAGCAAGAAGAAAGGGAAGGGGAAGGCGCATGAGGAGGGAAAGCGTAGGGGGGGAAATGGAAAATGGAACGGAAATGGGAAGGAAAACGGAAGAGGAAGGAGAATGAAAGGGGTACAAGGTAAGGAGAATGATTGGAAGGGATGATAATGAGATGAAGGTAAGGGGATTGGAAGGGGGTAATAATGAGAGAATGAGAACGAGAACTGAACGGAAAGGGGAGGGTAAAAATGACAGAGGAAGGGAAAGGGTCGGGGAGAAGGACGGGTGGAGTGGGGAAAAGAGGAAGGGAGAAGGACAATGAGCAGGCAAAGGAGGAGGCAAATGTGGTGGGGAGGTAATGGGGAAGCGTAGTAATAAATAGGGAGGAACATAGATCATCAGGACTCTGTCCACAGGAAAGTCTACAAGCTGACGCGTCGCCTCCACTCACGTGATTGTGCATACGCGCCGCGCGCGTCCGAAGGCAGTCGTGTGCCCAGATACGCGCGTGCTACTCCGCGCATGAGCATCGGCGCGTGGCGGCGGCGGCGGCGGCGGCGGCGGCGGCAGTGGCAGTGGCAGTGGCGGCTGTGGCGGCGTGAGCGCTCCTGCGTGCTGGCGGGACGTCAGAGAGATGACGGCAGTGCGCGTGGGCCAGCGAGAGAGAAGGCACGCGGAGTCAAGACGAAAATCAGTCGCCACACTGGGTGTGGGAGGAAGACGGAAACACAGGAGGAGAAAGAATGTGGGCAGGTTGGGAAGAAAGTGGGTGTGGAGGAGGCCGAGTGAGGGGGAAACGGAAAAGAAAACGGGAACAAGGTAGGAAAAGGAGATGAGGATAATATATTGACGGGGAGGGGAGTGGGTGCAAGGGTTTGATTGATTGATTAGTGATTCTGAGTCATCTGTTAACGTTGTTAGTCCCGTAAATGAAGGGCATGTTTTTTTGACGGGACTTGGCGGTTATCGCTTCCCGCTGGATGACGAGATGCGGCGCTGACCTACGTCGGCTTGCGAAGATTTTCCCCAACCAGGTATCTCCCATGAGCGTGGCTCTGGCCCAGACTCGACAAGCTCCCGACTGGTCTCCCGACAACTGTGGTAGTGCAGTGCATGTGAGTGTAAGTGTGTGTAAGTAAGGGGAGGATTGGCCAAGGAAGAGGAAGGAAAGATCGCGCGCGGTTTATGGCCCGTTTGTGAGGATACAGCTACAATCTCTCGGTCAGAAGCACTGCAATGTCATCAGTTGATGCCCTGAGCCACCTTTTCCGGTGGGTGCAAAGGAAGAAAGAGGAGACCGCGCAAAGATGATCGGACATTCTGACCTGGTGACCCTTGGCAGAGCAAGAGCGTGGATCATGCGTCGGAGAGACAGGAGTGCGGGGCGCGCCCTTGACAATGCGTTCCGATGCCAGCGCAGCGGCGAGCCTCCGTCGTAATCGAGACACGGAAGAAGCCGCAAGTGCATAACGCAAGCGACCGCGCGGGCGGCGGGCAAAAGGGGGCGGGGCGCGCTGCTCGGGGCGGCTGGATGACGGCGGACCGCGCGCCCGCGTGTGTTTGCGTGCGCGTGTGCGTGAGGATAGGAGGGTGCGCGTGCGTGCGTGGACACGCGTGCCCGGTAGTGCTCGAGGGCGTGTGTGTCGTCTAAATGGATGTGTGTACAGTCCAGTTGCGGGGGGAAGGGGAGGGCGCGGCGGCGGCGGCGGCGGCGGCGGCGCCGCCGCCGCCCGCCGTCCGACGCAGTTATCGCCTCATTATTGCATCCAGGGAAGGAGGAATGAAGGATGATGGGGTAGATGCGGGTGGAAGGAGAGAAGGGGACGGGGACAAACAGGACGGTTGGAACGGGCGGGATGGCAAAAGCTTAAAGGGCGGCGGGGGCTGCTCGGCGCGACGGAGGCGTCGGAGGCGGCGAGGGCTAACGGGGGCGATGAGGCCGGTGGTGGCGGCGGGCATTGTGAGGTCAGACGGAGTGGTAGGAATGACGGGAGTGTTGGAGGCAGCAGGAAAGCGGGCCGAAGAGGGCGAACGAAGTGACGGGGTGTGCGTGGGATGCGGGGCGGCGGATGGATGGCAGATGCGGGTGGGAGGAGAGAAGGGGACGTCGGGAGCAAACAGGATGGTCGGAACGGGCAGAATGGCAAAAGCTTAAGCGTTGGCGGGGGGCGGCGTAACCCAGGGCAACGTCAGCGCCGCGGTCGACAGGGCTGGCGAAGCCTGTAGGCTGGCAAGAAGGGACACTGAGGAAGGCTTTGAGACCGGCACGAGCGGCGGTGACGGCAAGCGAAGGGGGAGTGGGGAGGTCGTTAAGTGACGAGGAAGCGCGGCGCGGGTGGTCGCGGTGGTGGGGGCAGCGATGGAGTGGGAGCGGGCGGAGGCATCGCAGCCCGCGTGGGAGGCGGAGGCGGCGGGGGCTCGTGCGGAGCGTCGGTGCGCGAACACACAACCTACGCCAAGCGTCCTTAGCCCTCTGTCCGCCTGTGCTGACGACACCAAGAGCTGTAGGCGACCGTACCAACGCGTTGCTGGTAGAAGCGGCGTATTTCGTCTGTCGACGGGAGGCGACCAAAGCAGTTGCCTCCCTGCTACTTTGGCGATCATGATGTATATCCATCAGCAAGGTGAATTCAATTACAATTGCCTTTCGAAAAAGACTTGCTTGTTAGGATGACAGTTTTTTTGTAGTATCATATTAAAATATACGTCCGTGTAAAATTACTTTCTTTGTTGCCTCTTCTTTTCTTTTTATTGGAACTTGACTAAGGGCGCAACACTTTATGCCTTAGAAATTATGTTCTCAAAGTGACCACTGTATGTTGTTATTGGCGAATCATTTTATATCTAATTTTGTGATGAATATGAATTCTAAATAATATTTCAAAATACTGAAGTTTTATATGAATGCACAAGAAATTTAGTTTTAAAACTGTATACTTTGCTCTGAAGTGCAATGATCAAGTCTGAAGGCTATTTTGCTGTCTGCTGTCTTTGGCAGTAACCGACTCTCCGCCAACGCATGTGGTATTTATTATGGAAGTCAAAGGAAACTCTTCTGTTGAAAAGTATTTGTAGTTATCTTCTCGAGAATAGGCGTTTACTTGGAGCGTCATGTTCTAGTCCTCATGCAATGAGTTTATCCCACCGAGTCCCCATGCAATGAGTCCAATTTTAAACAAACTCTCCGTATTTTCGAAAATTGCGAAAAATTCTCATTGGAAAAGTGCAATATTGACAAAAGGTTTGTGTTTAAAATTAAACATGTTCTTTAAAATTATATCTTAAAAAACTCATGAAAGTTTTGTTAAAAATAGAGTAGTGTAGGAATAAATTGCTTACGAACGAGGTAACGATGGGAGCTTTTGAAATAAGTAGGCCGAAAATTTTTGTAGTACCTTTTGCTTATATTAGTTTTAGTACGAATTCATGGAAACGTACCAGTGTATACTCTTGAATTCATAACGAAAGAACAAATCCGGGGCAGCCTTTGAAAAAATTAAAAAGGTTAGAGAGCTTCATATAAAAAAAACGTTAAAGTGAAATAATGTTTTCATATTTGCTCGGCATGAAGTTGGTCCAGATCAATTTGAAGGATTCCCATTTTCGAAAAGTCTGTATGTATGGTTTACACGGTATTATTGTTTGTACTGTTAAAATGCCGCACTATTTAATGACAGTGACATCACCCCGTAATGATAATATTAAATTGAGCGTCCGTCAGATTACGCCATTTAAGGCAAAGTAAGAATCAGTTTTTTGGGAGATTTTGGCGAAACCTATGCCTGAACAAACATCAAAAAATATACTCATCGAATTGTATAACGCTTCTTTTCGAAGTCGTTAAAAAATGGAAGACGTTAAAAACAAAAAAATGAAAATAGAATTATAGATGATAGAAACATGGACAAATATTATTTTAACAACTGTATAAACGTTATATAATTACTTAATAATGAAAAACTGTGACGAAATGTCGGCACATTAAGGATAAACAATTAAATATGAAAAACTGTATCTAACTATTCGTGTAGGAGTTACAAATAATTGAGAGTATCTTGGAATGCAAAGGTGAAAATATGTAGTGCACAAATCATTGAAGCAATCAACTGTCAGCAATAATTAGAATTTGTGCTTAGAGGGGCAACGCAAATAACAGAATCGGAACTATCTGAGAAGAACAGCAATAATTCGAAATGTGAAAGATAATAGTGAGAAGTCTGATATGATGGTAAGGAAGCTGAAGGGAAATGGGGAGGCCAAAGCACTCGTGAAAACATGTTGCACACGCTCTGTTTTCTTCGGAGAGTTCCATGGACATGAACCCCACGTCGATTTCGAAAGCTAGTGTGCTGGCCATTACTCCATGGGTTGCCCATGCCTTCAGTAATTTATGTTTATCTGGCCGTGTTTGAGCCGACCCAGGTGCTGCAGATTGCTGCTTCTGAAACCGCACTGTGGGTAACCATGGGTTGTGGGTTCTCATTCCCCAAGGGTTCGACACGTGATTGGCTTGCAAAGGGAAGCCACACCTCCACAAAATACACTGCATAAAACCATCCAGATCATCTATTCATTTTTAAAGGTCAAGGAACACTGAGTTTCAAGTATCTGGTGTAAGGTCGCATGGAAACTTTCAGATGCATGGCGTTGGGAAATCGCATGTTTCTATTCTAGAGAACTGCAATTAACGATCCTGATAGCCTACACATCGTGCGTGGGAAACTGCTAAAGTAGGGGTTCGAAACGTTACATGTTATGTATGATTTTACTTGGAGATTGTTGCGTTTGGGGAAATTACAATTAACCCATAGAATGATAGAAACCAAGGGGGTCTCAAATTACATAGTATGCGGACGCTCAGGGGCAAATTCGGTAAGTAGGTAGGTGAAGAACATTCTTGAGAAGGCTGTATGTTTTTTTCCTCATTTCGTTGAATATATCAGAAAGTGCATGATACATTTTTCAAAAACATTCATGGGGAGAGGCTTTTGTTTTTCATCTATTGGTTCCTTAAATACAATTTTTCACTATAAGAAGTTCATTGGCTTAAAGGAATTTTATTGGAAACTTTAAACTGAAGAATCAGATCCAGAAAACTGTTTAGCAATGCACACATTCCCCTTGTTGAAAGTTGATTGAATTTTAGAATTAAAACGATTCAATTTTAATTCTTCCAATTATTATTTATTTCTCCAAATGATTATAGTTATTTAAATTCAAACTGTTATGGAAGAAAAACGTTTGAAGGATAGTGATTATTTCAATAGAAGTATATATTATTTACTTAAATACAAACAAAAACATGTCTTCCTACGGATTGTAAAGTTGAGTATCATCCACAATTTTGTAGCTATTTACTATGTAAATGTATAGAATGTTTTCAATTCTTCCTTAATTTCTAACTAATTTGTCTGTACCATAATATTTAAAAACTGCATTAGGGCTGTGGTATTTTGTTGGGTAATATTTGCGGGCAAAAGTGTTTATAATTTTTTCGAAACTCAGATCTTAACAATTACTCAGTTATCTAGTAAAACCAAGTAGCTGCCTCTTAAGTTGGACGCCGATGTCCGTGCTGATATATGATGACTAGTCGTAGACCTGCTTTTGCGTTCCTTATGAAGGGACAGAGTCCGTCTAATCTTGAATGTCCATTGGTCCGTGAATGGCCGACTGTCGGCTCTGTTCGGCCTCGCCGGCATGGGCGGCCTGGCTCCACCTGGCCCGGCGCGAGCTTTCTTGCGGGTAGGGCGCTGGGCCACTGCCCCCTCCTACCGCTCGGCCAGATCAATAGGAAGTCCGCCAAGGTTATCTTGAGTGCCTCCGAATCGCCCTCACTCCATTAATGAAGTGCTGCATGGGGGCCCCGTAAAGGGGAAGAAGTAGGAAAATCACTTTTTGCGCAATCTATTTACTCGTAGTTGGCACATTTCCACTTTTCTTCTTCCTTGGCTATTTACCACGGCGTAAGCTATAAAATGATAAATTATCCAACCTTTATTTAATTAAAACTATGAATATACGGGGCATTATTTCTTTCTCCTTTTTGTTTCCACGCTTAATTTTTCATAAGCTCGGCCTATAAAAACTATTACTTCTATTATATCGATTATTTTACTGATTACAATAATAAACGCGTATTCTTTTATTTTGATGTATAATTTCGTTTTAAAAAGGTCGACGTACAGGAGCAGCCAAATAAACTTGAAATCAATTGTGAAAATGCAAGTCAAAGTACGATATGATTTATTAATGCAATCAAATTACAAATTACGCGTTCCTTAATTTGGCACAGTATTTAGTTCTGTAAATTGTTTGTAGAAAATTCCATTTTCTATTCAGTGTTGTCGTCGCTCGTACCTAACCCGGCGAAACAAATGTTGCATTTCCGATGTCCTTGTTAAGCGGATCATCGAAAGCTTCCTCCTCGCGCTAATAGGTTTCTGGGCTTTATCCGTCGCAGAACACGGGCGCTTCGCGGTCGAGCCACCATGAGCGGTTCCGTGGTAACTTACATTTGCACGAATGATGAACATTGCAAATTGCATTTACTGTTCTAGATTTGGAAGTAATAAACTAAACGGCATGCAGGCTGAAGTATAGATCGTACTCTAAGAGACATGAATCAAATTATACAAGCGTATTTAATAATTTAGAAATAAATCCTTTTCCTCTTGAGAATTTACTTTACACTCTATCCTCCTTTGTAATAAATGTTACGAGTAGAAAAATTCTGATTTATTTCTAAATTGTGCCCTGAGCGTACAGAAGTTCAATTAAATGTTGAAGAGTACAAAACCTTCTTTAGCCTGCAAGTCATTTCGTGTCAAATTTCATATCAGAAGCATAATAAATTAAATTAAAAATTTCGTTTTTGTAGCAAATGTGTTGTAAGTTGCGGTGACACATGCGAACGCGGGAACCCGGGGCGGCCGCAGCCGGGCTGGTCGCAGCAGGCGCGCGCGTCGTTGGCGAGCACCGTGGGGCCGGACGAGTGTGTGGAGTGGGGATAGCGTGGCGGGGAGGGTGGAGACGTGGGTGACGTCGCGTGCTGGCGCAGGTGGACCCCGCGGCAGCGAGCGCGGCAAGTGCCCCGCCCCCGCACTGGCGTCCCCGCCCCACCCCCACCCCCGCCACCCGGAGCCGCTGCCGCACTTCGTCGCTATCTGCTACCGCCACTGCCGCCACCAACGATCGATTAGCAGCCAAACGGCGAATATGCAAAGGGGCCCTTTCCGCCACGCCGCCGCCGCCGCCGCCGCCGTCCCCGCCGCAGTGGAGAGCCACGGCCCGCTCTCCGCCCGTGCTTCTGCCTTCTGCTGCACGGCCGGCTCTTCGTACCCGGTTTGTTGCTCTCACTGCTGACACTTCCTACTTGCCTGTAATGTCCCAGTAGTTGCTGTCACCCTTGTAGTATCTGTCAAAGTCAAATTACTCTTTACTTCGTAGTTCCTGTCGTCGTAAGTGCTTCTATTTTTTTTTTACCATGTAGGGTGTTTCTAACATTACCGCAGCTTCCTTAGACACATTGCATTTAGCCCACTTAAGGGATTTCACTGGACGCACTTCTTTGAATATATTTCTAACTTTCGTCTTTCCGCACTACTCGTATATGAATTCTCCCTGCTATCTACAACTCACTCCTAGTTTACAGTTTTTATACATCACCAATTTAACAAACTCCTTGTATTCACTCTCATCGCCGTCTCTACCGCCTATTCTTTATCTCTCATTCCGCCACGCCCCTTCTCACTGTTTGTGGCATCTCTCCCTTGCATTCTCACTACTACCTTTGCGTGTGCTCTTCATCCTCGCACGCTCGAATCCACGCACGGTCGTCACCCACGCTGCGCCCACGGCCGCGCCCTCGCTCATCTCTCGGCTGCCACCACTCCACTGCCCACGCGCGTCGGCGACGCCTAAGAGCCTCCGCCCCCGCGGCCTCCGCTTGCACGTGCCCGCCCCTGACGGCCGCTCCGCTTGCCACCCCGCCCCTGTCCTCTTCTCCTCCGACATCCTTGCGCCGCCTCCACCGCCTCACCTCGCTCTGCTCCTGTCTGCTCCGCCTCGCTCCGCCCCGCCCACCCTCTCCACCCGTCTCCGCTCCTCCCCGCCCCGCCGCGCTCCGCCCCGCTCCGCTCCGCCCCGCTCCGCCCCGCTCCGCCCCGCTCCGCCCCGCTCCGCCCCGCTCCGCCCCACTCCGCCCCGCTCCGCCCCGCTCCGCCGCGCTCCGCCGCGCTCCGCCCCGCTCCGCCCCGCTCCGCCCCGCTCCGCCCCGCTCCGCCCCGCTCCGCCCCGCTCCGCCCCGCTCCGCCCCGCTCCGCCCCGCTCCGCCCCGCTCCGCCCCGCTCCGCCCCGCTCCGCCCCGCTCCGCCCCGCTCCGCCCCGCTCCGCCCCGCTCCGCCCCGCTCCGCCCCGCTCCGCCCCGCTCCGCCCCGCTCCGCCCCGCTCCGCCCCGCTCCGCCCCGCTCCGCCCCGCTCCGCCCCGCTCCGCCCCGCTCCGCCCCGCTCCGCTCCGCCCCGCCTCACCTCGCTCCGCTCCGCTCTTACCCTCCCCGTCCCGGTCCACTCTTTCCCACCCCTTCCTGATCCGCCCCTCCCTGCCACGCCACACCTCGCTACGGCCCGCCTATGTCCCCCTCTCTGCCCTGCCCCGCCCCGCCAGGTCCTGCCTCGCCCTGGCCAGCCTCCGCCTGCCCCTGCCTTGCCATCAATGGCCCTCCCTTTCCCCGCCCCGCTCCGACCAGCCCCGCCCCGCCCCGCTTCGCTCGTCCCGTCCCCTAACGTCCCCACTCGCCGGCCTTTCCCTGCTCCCACGGCCCGGTCCACCCCACCTCACACTGCCTCACTCATTCCTGCCCCATCCCTCCTCATCACGCGCAACCCCGTCCCAATCCGTCCCGCCCCATCCCGCCTTGTCTTACCCTGTCTCGATCCTCCTTCGCAGTCTCCACCTCATCGCATTTCGCCCCGCGTCGCCTCCCCTCCCCACCCCGCCCCGTCCTGGCCCGCCTTTCCGCACCCGTTTCTCCCCGCCCCTGTTGGCTGTGCTCGCGGCGGGCAGAAGAGGCAGGTGCCACCGCAGCCGCCGCCCCCCCGCCCACGCGGCTCTTCATTTTTTTCCTTTTTGCCCTTTGCCTCTTTTTCCCGGAAGGCGAGAAGTATGTGCTTGTGGAAGTGCAAAGTATAAAAAGAATGTTGCGGCGCTAAAAGAGTGGCCCTGCGACCGGTCGCAGGTGAAAAGTTAAAAGCTTATTGGTTGCGGGCGTCAGTTTTTTGCTGGATGGCGCTATTTTTCGATGTCTCTCTCTCTTGGGCGTAAGCTGCTTTCTCCCTAATGAACTGTGTGTCTGAGAAAAGCGCTCAAAACGACAGGCTCGAATAGAACGATGGCGGACTGCTAATAAATATTTATAACTACTTAAGGACGCCGAGAAATCAATTTGGACATTTGCAAGGACATTTTGGGCTGTTTTCCTCCTCTTCAAAGAAAAAAAGACTTAATGCAGAAGAGAGAGCAATCGATATCTAATACATATTGTCAAACTGAAATACATAGTCGATATTCGTTGTCAACGTTTGAAAAACACTCATTGATTTATATTTACCGTAAGAAAAGAATATTTGTAGCATAACAAACTCCTAGCAATTAAAAACGTTAGTTGCAGTATGAAGGCTCATTGACGTTCCCAAACATGATGTAACTTAACACAAACATGTGATTTTTTTGTGTGGACCTAAACATTACGCATTAACGTTTCCAAAAGAATGAAAGAGTAACACCTTTTATCATGAATTATTTGTTTCATAATCTCTGTGATCACGCCTTTCACAACTAGGCTTTCACATGTTGAAAAAATTCATTGATTATACGTACAGTGTGTAATTGTGTTTAAAAGGAAATAATTCAATATATATGAACGCGATTTCCCTTGTAGCAAATGAAATGCCGTTATATGGACATACTTTTGATTCATTTGGCTTAACATCTTTTAGTACATCCATTCATATATTCATCGTTCTTCTATAAATTAAAATGCGCGCATTTTACACTATATTAAATTGTTTATATGTTATAATAGAAATCAGTTAATTATATTCTCATCCACGAGTACGTAAGTTCATTCAGAACTACTGTGGATGCATTTACTGTCGTTCTCGTAGTGATTGATAGAACTATCGACATCCAGCTGTAGATATGTCGCTGTATCTATTTATCTAAAACGCCGCTCGGCCGTTGGCTCACGCGCTGCGGGTCCTCGCAGCGAAGGCGGCGGCGCGGCGCCCGCATCCAGCGCCATCTGGCTCCGCCCGCGTCGCCTTCCCGTCGCGTCGCGTCGCGTCGGCTGCCATCGACCGGTCGCTCCCAGGAAATTTGTGTTGGGGGCTGCCTTGGCGGTTCCGGCAAATGACATGCGCCGCGCCCACAATCAGATGCCGCGTCATCGGGCGGCGATAGCGACTCGGCCGGGATTCCCCGCGGGCGCTCCCGCTCGAGCAGGCTCGCCCGCCCGCCCGCCCGCCCGCCCGCCCGCCCGCCCGCCCGCCCGCCCGCTCTGTGTCCGTGGGCGAAGAGCGAGCGAGCGAGCGAGCGAGCGAGCGAGCGTGGGCGGCGCGGGCGTGCGGGCGAATCGCCTATCGCCCATCTGGTGGCCCACGGCGCATGGACAATGAGTGACTGCTGCGCCGGAGCATTCACCGCCCCCCGCCCCCCCCCCGCCGGCGCCACTCACCCGATGACGGCCTCCGCCGCCGCCGCCGCCGCCCCGCTATCGCAATTGATGGGGGTGCTCTGGCCGCCTTCTTTGACCCGCCGGCGGTGGCGCTGGCGCTGGCGTTGGCGTTGGCGTAGGCGGCACAGGGAATGCCGGCAGGCGCGTCAGCATTTGCGGTTGGAGCTTGGGTGGTATTGATTGCGAACCACCAATATTATGGTAATTTACTGCTTTTATTTCTCAGGTGTTTTCTCGGTGTCATGCGGGTTGCTCTATCTAGAATCGGGTACTACTCGAACATAAGGAATTTCAGAGGTACTTTTTGAAGAAGAAAAAGAAAAAGAAGAAGAAGATTAGGGGGAGGAAATAGAATGTGATGTAGAAGAAAAATATGCCATTAACAAGTTCGATAACGCGTCTGCCTCCAGGTTCGCTTGAATCTTTATTCGTCAAGCAATCAGTTCCCTTGTACGTCTATTGCACGATTCGGGGTCATATGTCGTGTGCTCTAAATTATTCATTATAAGTATCAATGTGCTAACAGTTCCCAGTGCATGTGGTACATCTTACTCATGTACACTCATCTGTCATATATGTTTTCATAGTTTATAGTGTCACTTCGACTTTCATACGTATAATTTTGATTTTGGATACGTTGAGGGCCTGTAGGTCAGTTAAAATATTCAACGATCATTTCAGTATTTGGTGTTGAAAGACTGGCCGAACAAGTCGAAGTTATGCGATTTATGAATTCCTGTGCTATAATAACTGTAAAGCGGTCTGTATTTCTGCATTCGAAGCTTTACAGGACATGCTAAGAATTAGGGCTGATGGATATCAGTAAGAGGAAAACATAGTGAGAAAATGGAAGAGGCAGGTTCTTAAGTCTATGAACGAGATAAGGGAACGTAAAACGTTTTTTTGCGTGATAAACATCTATCCATGTTCTTCAGCGTGCTAAAAGATATGGCTCGTGTCGCTTTTGATGTAAGTAGCATTACCTTACACAAAAATGATTCTAGCCTTTTCCTCACACTTTGGTATGAGTTGTGACGAATTCATTTCTGTTACCCAGTGTAAATAAACATGATATGGAGGTTTAGTTATACATTTCTTTACACTATAGATACATTTTATTGAACATGTGCCAGTTTTTAGTTATTTTATGGACAAGAAATATAAGGGAAAACGAAATTTTGTCATTATATTCACTCCAAAGACTTATTTAAGTACTTTCAACACAATTCTTACTCATCAGAAAAAATAATTATTTCATGAATAGGAGGAATTGAAGTTAAAACAGCGACGCCAAATGTCGTTTCTATACTTCACTGTACTTACACTGATGTCTTATGCAAGATATTTGAAATACATACATTGTTTTAGAGTAAAGGATAGTTACGAGTTGTAGTTGTAAGTTACGTTCACTTTAAAAACAGGAAGGATGTACATTTTTATTGTTAATAATTCTTTGAATGAAATGTTAGGTATTATTAATGCAATTTATAGTACATTAAAGCTTTTCACATATATGAAGAAACTTATTTCGAACTTAAGAGCCACTTTTAAAAGCAGAATTCATTCGTTCGAACGTGATAGGGAAAGTATACCATAATTATTGTGATAATATTTGTGTATATGGTTTTTCAGTTCATATGCAGTGCTGGCTACTCATTATATCGTTCGTTCTCCAACGGTGTTTCGTGTTCATTTCGTCCAATAAATCTAACGTCATTCGAAGTGGGGCCGCGCGCTGCATCGTAACGAGCAGAATCGCGTTGCATGTGCGCTCTCGCGCTTGTCAACAATAATCGCGTCCGCCGGCTGTCTCCTTATTCTTCTGGCGCAATGGCGCGCGAAACGATCAGTTGAAGTGAGTTTGTCATTGGAACATGTAGTAGAATAAATGCAGGTCCAGACTGTCTCTGCGTATTGTAGCTACTGCGACGCTCGAACGCGCTCGGTCCCAATGTTGGACGACAATGGAGACCACTTGTGCAGGAGGTTGGCGCCCAGGAAGCGGCTGAGCCGGAGGTAGAGACGGAGGCAGAGACGGAGGCAGAGACGGAGGCAGAGACGGAGGTAGAGACGGAGGTAGAGACGGAGGTAGAGACGGAGGTAGAGACGGAGGTAGAGACGGAGGTAGAGACGGAGGCAGAGACGGAGGTAGGGACGGAGGTAGGGACGGAGGTAGGGACGGAGGTAGGGACGGAGGTAGGGACGGAGGTAGGGACGGGGGTAGGGACGGGGGTAGGGACGGGGGTAGGGACGGGGGTAGGGACGGGGGTAGGGACGGGGGTAGGGACGGGGGTAGGGACGGGGGTAGGGACGGGGGTAGGGACGGGGGTAGGGACGGGGGTAGGGACGGGGGTAGGGACGGGGGTAGGGACGGGGGTAGAGACGGGGGTAGAGACGGAGGTAGAGACGGAGGTAGAGACGGAGGTAGAGACGGAGGTAGAGACGGAGGTAGAGACGGAGGTAGAGACGGAGGTAGAGACGGAGGTAGAGACGGAGGTAGAGACGGAGGTAGAGACGGAGGTAGAGACGGAGGTAGAGACGGAGGTAGAGACGGAGGTAGAGACGGAGGTAGAGACGGAGGTAGAGACGGAGGTAGAGACGGAGGTAGAGACGGAGGCAGGGACGGAGGTAGGGACGGAGGTAGGGACGGAGGCAGGGACGGAGGCAGGGACGGAGGTAGGGACGGGGGTAGGGACGGGGGTAGGGACGGGGGTAGGGACGGGGGTAGGGACGGGGGTAGGGACGGGGGTAGGGACGGGGGTAGGGACGGGGGTAGGGACGGGGGTAGGGACGGGGGTAGGGACGGGGGTAGGGACGGGGGTAGGGACGGGGGTAGGGACGGGGGTAGGTGAAGACCGAGGTGGTGGCGATCGCGGTGGAAAGAGTGGCGTTGGCAACGGCAACGGAGGAGGATTCTGTGGCAGGAGATGGAGGTGGACCCGCCGGCCGGCAAACGGAAAGGAGGCCGACGATGGTGGTAATAATGGCGGAGGTGACGATGAAGGAAGCATGCCCCGCCAGTGCCAGCGAAATGCTCTTGAATGTCGGAGACGGCAGTGATAAAGATACCCGAGGTGGACGGCATAACGGTGGGTATGAGTGATGTGCGGTCGTCCGGGGGAACTGGCGAGCAGAAAGGGTGCACCCGAGTGTAGTGGTGCTGATGATGGTGATGGTGCTGATTTATTGTGCCCTTGACAGTGCACGAAGTCAAACGTTGGCAGGCGATGATAGATAAATTTCTTCCAGTAATAAAGTCGTATGAAATGACAATGGCAGAGTAACTAGTTCTGATAATATAATGGCGGTACTGGTGCACGAATGGGTAATGGCGATGGCGAAAAGGATGCAGATGGAAGGAAATGTTCTTCGACACGTCGATGTTGGCAACGATGGAAAAGCCTGAAGCAGTGAAGATGGAGCGTGGAACTCAGGTGACCTGCTGTGACTGAAGGAGAAGCGGTAGGAAGGGATGATTACACCAATGGTGATGTCAACGATTAAGCATCATTATATTACAGGAAAGAACTGTCTCCGAAATAGCTGTTGAAAAACCTGTTCGTAAATGATGACTGTAAATGACTAACTGTAAATGAAATATGAGGAATATTCTTGTGATGTGGTTATGTAGACAAGTGTCCTTAGTGGAAAGAGTTATGATGGTGGTAAGTGAAACATATGGATATTAATTTCATCTATAAATGCGATGACGCCACCGTAAATAATGAATATCAACGACGAAAATTGCAGTGTTGGTGACACCAATTATAGTAGTCGCATTATGAGAATGGAGACAGTCTTCAGCTCTGCCACTGGGAGGTGGCAACGGAGAGTGAGACGCGAGCAAAGTGTTTCCGGCCGTGTCGGAGATCAGTACCGAGTAGTAGTGCAAGTATAGCAGCAGTGTCAGATTGTGACGGCAGTTGCGAGTCAGGTGTGTGGGTGGTGATCGCGGCGGGGCGGGTGTGGTGGGTGGAGCCGTAGTGGAGGCGAGCCAGCGGCTCTTGGCCCGCGCCCGCAAACAAACGGCCGGAGGTAGCGGTGGCGGTGACGCTGACGGGGGCGGCGCACCCGTGTTCCGTGAGGCGTGACGGCGGGGCGAGGCGGGGCGGGGCGGGGCGGGGCGGGGCGGGGCGGGGCGGGGCGGGGCGGGGCGGCAGCGGCGGGCAGGCGACGCGCGAACGACGCCGAGCAATCTCCATGAAAGGTTGCCCTCGACCGGCGCGCCGCCGGCCCGCGTCCGACGCCTCGCTGCCGCCCGTCCTCACACCCTTCTTGTCCTCCGCGCGGCTCCTCTTGCTTTCCCTCTTGTGCCGCTTCCGGCGACGCCTGCGTCTCATCCGTCCCCGCCCAGCTGTCCTCGTTTTTCTTGCCTCCCCTTCTGCTTCTGACGTCTCCACCACTCCTGTCTTGCCTCGACCTTCGCCACCTCTACCCTTACGAGTGCCCCTGTCACCCCTGACGTCACCGCTGCCGCCGTCCCCACCACCGTCCCTGCCAACGTCCCTGCCGCCGCTCTTGTCCCTTCTGGCGTTGTTACCGCCCCTCAGCACCGACACTAGAATCTACCGCCACCACGTCCCAAGCCCCGGCGCGTCCTTTGGACTGGTTTCGGCCCCGACGCCTCGGCGTGGCCGGGCTCACTTCAGGTCCAGCGGTCCTCCCTCCGCCGGTTTCGGACCGACCGCGCCCTCCCCTTCTCCCACTGGGCTACAGTAACTCTTGGCCTTGACGCGACGTCCAGTATCGCTTCGTCCAGCCGCATCCAGCTCACCCCTCACATCTCTCAGCCTCGTGTGCGTTTTTTCGGCCCTTGCCTGTATGGTTTCTTACGCTCCTCGTCCTATGATCTTCGTCCCACACTCCCCCGCTTTGTAATTCGTAATTTCCATTACGCAACACGTCTCTTTAGGAATTTAGGCTCTTTGAGCATTGAACGTAAAGTTATTTGTAGATTGTCGCGTAACGTCGCAGTCAGTCGATGCTCTTTATTCCTTTGGTCTGGGGTCTGCGCCGTTAGGTACCGGGATTCCCAGAGGGTCATTCATCCGGGAATCCGTGGTGTCTCGAGTTGCTTAACCTCTGTGATTTCACGGACCTGTGTTAAGCATTTGGACGAACGGCGACTACGACAAAGACTCCGAACTTCATCTCTAAAGCTAGTGCTGTATGTACACGTACTTCTCCAGAGTCCTCTCACCTCGTACACCCTGATCCCATACATCGCTCATGACATACAGCTCTAGACAAGTGCACTTCCTGTTCCATACTTTCTTCATTCCTCGCTTATTCTTCGTTCCGCTCCGTCAAACTCTTATCTCACCTGTATCTGCGAAATGAGTTTGTATTTCTTGACCGGTTCTGAGTTCTTCGTAAGTCTAATTCAGTTATTTCTCTTCTACTCCCTACCCTCGATTGGACTTCCTTAATGCATAGCATTAGAGTTGTTAAGTGATTATAATAATAATTGTTTAGCTTTCTTTAATAAGGTTATATTTTGAATGAAATTCGAAGCCCAGGTGGATGTGCATAGAAATATTGTTCTATATATCGTGTACCGCCATTTACAGTTCGTTTACTTTTAATTTAGCAGTCCTTACAGCGTTAAATTATAATTATGTTACAGTTATCTCCACCACCGCCATGATCATATTAATCTGGTGTTTCGTCCATACATTGTTCACGTATTTTTCCCCGCGTCTGCTTTGATCTTTACTCCTCTTGTGCTAATTGCAAACAGATTTTCATTTCGCGCTATTGTTCTGTGTTCTGTTGTTCATTAAGCTAAACAAAGTCGTATTTGAAGAGATGCACGGAGAATTTCAGAATGGAATTACCCTTTTGATGACAATTATATTTTGACGTAACATCTGTTGAACAATGTTTTCTTTCATTCGATCACGTTTCAATCCCTAAATTGAGTTTTCATTCAGGTGTATATTGTAAAATGATAAACAGACTTAAATAATATCAGTTATGTATATATTGTACGTTCAAACATTCCGTACTTTGTTACTCATTTTTTCAACGTGAAAAAACCTTGAACTTGAAATACTTGAACCCAACATCCACGTTTCTGACAAAACGTCGCTGTCTAATAGTCTCGATTATCTATATCTTTATTTGCGAACTTTTATTTTTTCGTCATAAATCTGTTTGACACAAAACTTGAAATAATTGACTGTCTAAAAGAAACAGACTTCCGTTATTTTGTTTTATAGTTTCTCACAAACTATATAGTATTGTAATATTTCCTTAGCGTATTAAAAGTTAATGGCTTGATTGCGAGGACATCATCAGAGGCAACTTTTCCCCAACAGGCCGAAATAAAGAAAACTTTTAAAACCGTGAGGTTGATGCTTGTATAGAGGTGTATCAGGTGAAATGATGTTAATACATGATTATGATTGTGAATCGATGGGAAGGCAAAGAAAACAGAAGAATACAAAGGAAATCTCTCGCTGACCCGTTTTGCACTCCACAAATTCCGCGTGGATGATGCAGGATGCAAACCTTGCTACTCAGATTAGGAGAGTGAACAGTCTAACCCCTTCTCTGCCTATCTTTGTTTGATTGATGTTTCTGGGCTAACAGGGCAATTCATCCCTTAAGTGTAGTGATTGTGTTATATCCTGGATGTGGCGGTGTTCCTTCCCACTGGATGGTGAAATACGATGTCGACCTACACTTCTGCTTGCGGGGTTTCCTTCTCCGTGATTCTCCCCAAGCGGGGCACCACTATGACGGTAGAAAAACTCGCGCGCGGTCTACTTTCTAGTTTACTTCTCCAGCATTCGCCTGGTATTCATCGGAGAAAGCACGGAAAACTACCGTAGTTTCTTTCAGTACAGCGAGCCGCTAGAATCCATCATTAGACAGGAAATGAATTTTATCCAGGTTTGTTCTAAAAACCCAAATCACCAAAATAGGGCATCGAACTAAGTACTTCCCGATCAGGGATGCCGCAGAGTCAGCGACAAAGCTTATGAGCTAAAGTCAACTGGAACCACCACTCATCTTGAAATAAAAGTGCACAATGAAGCGTGTGTGTGTGCGCGCGTGAGCGCGTGTGTGTGTGTGCGTGTGTGTGTGTGTGCGTGTGTGTGTTTGCGTGTGTGTATGTGTATTTGTGCGTGTGTGCGCGTGCGTGCGTGTGCGTGTGTGCGCGTGCGTGTATATGTGTGTACGTGCGTGTGTGTGTGTGCGTGCGTGTGTATGTGTGTGTGCGTGCGTGCGTGTGCGCGCGCGTATGTGCGCGTATGTGCGCGTGTGTGCGTGTGTGTGCGTGTGTGTGCGTGTGTGTGCGTGTGTGCGCGCGAGTGCGCGTGTGCGCGCGCGTGTGTGCTCGCGTGTGTGCGTGTGTGTGCGTATGTGTGTGCGTATGTGTGTGCGTATGTGTGTGCGTATGTGTGTGCGTATGTGTGTGCGTATGTGTGTGCGTATGTGTGCGCGTATGTGTGTGCGAATGTGTGTGCGTATGTGTGCGCGAATGTGTGTGCGTATGTGTGCGCGTATGTGTGTGCGTATGTATGCGCGCGCACGAGTGCGTGTGCGCGCGAGTGCGTGTGCGCGCGCGTGTGTGCGTGCTTGTGTGCGTGCGTGTGTGTGTGCATGTGTGTATATAGAATGATTCAGCCTCCTACCTCTGCCTCTAGGCAACTCTAGGAATACATGTTTTCTGGGGTTTTTGACTTCCCAGAACCTTTCCAGTCGTCCGTCTATATTTGCAACGCACTCCCGTAGACCATTCATTTTCTTTTGATGTGTAACTCCCTCCCACATGTCTCCGTATATTGTGTTATTATCACTTTTTTATATAGTTTCACCAACTACTCATATTTTGTAACATGCCATGAAATGAGAAAGACTATGGAATGGTCGAGAAGAAACGAGAGAAGAGTTGGAATAAGGTAAGATCTGAATGTACTACATTTATGAAATTGTAAAACTAGAAATAAATGAGTACACCATGTTGAATGAATGCAACATCTAGGACAACAAAAAAATCTTATAATTAAGCGCTGAAAGAAAGAAGAGTCGTTCGGAAACAAAGTAAATTATAGAAATAATATTGAGACGACGGCACAGGCAGTAATCTACACCAGGAATTGAATAAGATCAACAACAGAATCATAGCAATTTTATTTCTTTGAATAGACATTCATCAATTTCTGATAGCTTTTTCCAGAAGGTTTCTCCGGTGAACTCTCCGACAGTTCCTCTTGGTTTCTCTTTCCATTCCACTCCGTCGTATCAACTTTCTCTTTATTTGTCGTCCTCTTTCCGTGTTCAATCTCTTCCCGGCCTCTGCTCGGCCGCCGCGGGGCGCGGCCAGACGCGCCAGCCCCGGCCCTCACGCCCGATCTCTCGCCCCCTTCTCCCCCTCCCCCTCCACCCCGGCCCCTCCCGCCGATGTGACGCGGTCGGTCGCGCGTTCGACGCTCATATTGATTTATCCGCCGTTCGCCGATACTCTTCTCCTTTAATAAGTTAGGCTGGGCGGCGGAGCTCGAAGCGGTCGACGGCCAGGGCTGGGCAGGGCAGGGCAGGGCAAGGCAGCGCGGGAGGGCGGCTGCCGGCCGCAAAGCCCCTTAGCTTTAGCTGGGACGTTTGCCGCCGGTCGCTAGGCGCCGCTTGTCCATTGCTCGCCCACGTCTCGCCTACCGCTCGCTCACCGCTTACCTGCCGCTCGCCCACAGATCCCACTCCGCGAACCCACCGCTCGCTTATCGCTCGTCCACCGTGCCGCCTCCTTTTGCTTACCGCTTGCCCATCGCTCGCATGCTCTCGCACCGCGAACCCACAGCTCGTTTACCCCTCACCCATCGGTCGGCCACCGCTCGCCCACCTTCCACCCGCAGCTCGCCCACCGCTCGCGCACCGCTCGTGCCCCGTTAGCCAACCACTCACTTATCACTCGCTCAATGTTCGCCCACTTTTTGCCTACCACTCAACCATTGCTCACCCACCGCACGCCCGACGTTCACCCTCCTTACATTTATAGGGGTCTCACCACTTGCCCACCGTTCGCTCACCGTTCGCTCACCGTTCGCTCACCGTTCGCTCACCGTTCGCTCACCGTTCGCTCACCGTTCGCTCACCGCTCGCTCACCGCTCGCTCACCGCTCGCTCACCGTTCGCTCACCATTCGCTCACCGTTCGCTCACCGCTCGCTCACCGTTCGCTCACCGTTCGCTCACCGTTCGCTCACCGCTCGCTCACCGCTCGCTCTCCGCTCGCTCTCCGCTCGCTAACCGCTCGCTCTCCGCTCGCTCACCGCTCGCTCACCGCTCGCTCACCGTTTGCCCACCGTTCGCTCACCGTTCACTTACCGTTCACTCACCGTTCACTCACCGCTCACTCACCGTTCACTCACCGTTCACTCACCGTTCACTCACTGTTCACTCACCGCTCACTCACCGTTCACTCACCGTTCACTCACCGTTCACTCACCGTTCGCTCACCGTTCGCTCACCGTTCGCTCACCGTTCGCTCACCGTTCGCTCACCGTTCGCTCACCGCTCGCTCACCGTTCGCTCACCGCTCGCTCACCGCTCGCTCACCGCTCGCTAACCGCTCGCTCACCGCTCGCCCAGTGCGCGCCCAGCGCTCGCCCAACTCTTTTCCTTGAACCGTCAGCACCAGTCGCTCGTTTTCGCCACGTCTGATTCTTAGTGTTCGTGGCCGCTCCTAGACACTCAACCTCTGCATCCGCGATCGCATTCCCGACTCCATCCCTGTTTCCAGCTCCAGTCCCGTTCCAGCTTGAGCCATCGTCCTGTCCTGATTTCCAGCCTCGTACCCGCTTTCGGCCACGCCTTAACCTCCGTCTCCGTTCACCCCCGTCTCTGCTCCGTCCCTGTCCCTTCTCGTGTCCCACAGTCCCACTGCCCCGGCGCCCGGCATAGTCTCCCGTCCCCGTTTCCATCTACGTCCCCATCTCCGCTTCCGCCCCTGTAAACACACTCACGAGTTCCGTGCGCGCCTCACTGACCCGCACACGTCCGCGGGCGAAGGCGTTGGTGGAATATACAAGTGATGCAGCACGAAAGGTAGATGCCTTCATAGAATTTCTCCACCTAACTTCAAACTTTTTTTAGATTAAATTTATATTGTTGAGTATATCCGTAAGTTGGGATGTTCAGGTTTTTTGAACCACTGTGGGTTAATTAAAGCTTTAAATTGATAATTAAATATTTGGTAGTTGCCTCCTACCTTTCACGCCAAAATCACAGGATGACGTGCCCCAGAGTTTACACGGAAATTTAACTCGAGTCTAAATTTCGTTCAGAGCGAATGCGGGTGATGTGCTTTTTGGAGATCACATTTAAAAGTGACAGGCTGCTGGCAGAAAACAATTTCATCCAAAAACAAGCCACCGATGTTGATGTTTTAGCGCTTATTACGAGTTCTTATCCAGATTCTATCAAGACATAAACATTGCACAAATCAATCCGAATCCACAACAAGCCCTTTACAGAATTGTAACGTATTATGGTAAAGATCTGAACCGAAGTTATTCTAAAATATTAACACGTTATTACATTTCTCTATGAAGGAGAAGGAAAAATCCTGTATTATATTTTTGGAACTATTTTACAATTTACTTCGAACTATAAAATTATTATAATTTGCATAATTGATTGTTCCTTACAATGATTATGCCATTATACATTAGGTCAAACGAATGTTTATTGAGAATTTCAGTCCATATTATTTAACACACTATAGTGACACATAAGATGCTGATTTTTAAATCTGCGCTCAAAAATTAACCTTAATATCTTGTTAAAACTAATACCACAAAATCAATGCAGACCAATGAAATATTACAGTTGTATTTCAGGTTTTATCTCATGAATTTCGTACGTGATTTAGTTGAATTTAATACACAGCTCGGTACATAGGAATCATGTAAGCAAACAAATTGCAACATCTTCTGCAGGACAAAACAAGACACATAAGACACATAACAGACTGCAAGACACATAAGATGCTGATTTTTAAATCTGCGCTCAAAAATTAACCTTAATCTCTTGTTAAAACTAATACCACAAAATCAATGCAGACCAATGAAATATTACAGTTGTATTTCAGGTTTTATCTCATGAATTTCGTACGTGATTTAGTTGAATTTAATACACAGCTCGGTACATAGGAATCATGTAAGCAAACAAATTGCAACATCTTCTGCAGGACAAAACAATATTGGCCTACTTCGAAGACTGAAGGAGATTTATTTGAGTATCGTATTCAATTGTGCCGACAAGCTAAATCCTTGCAACGTCTACACAAGATCGCTTTATCTTCTTTGACGTAGCGTGGCATGACTGGATCATCCACGGTACTTCTCTAATCTTGCTCTTGTTGACTTTATTTTGTTTACTCGCCTTGTAGGGGTCATGAAAGTGTGAGAGGTTCTGCAGACTTCTCGAAGTTTCTAAACTGTTACAAAGCAATGCAATAGGGAATTTCCAAACTCTTCTTTTCCAGCAGCTTGTGTTTCAAAACACCTTTGCAACGTTTGCGAAATGTCTGTTGGGTACTGCATCGAAAGAAGTTTTTCCAAGATGATTCTCTTTGTGAACATATTTTCCCATGAATTAAACCTTCCTACCTTCTTTTACCACAGACATTCCATAGCTTGTAGTTCTGCAGGTTTATATTTTCAAAAAAATACCAAAATTGTTTGTAAATTAGAATTAACTTTATCAATAATTAAACATCTTTGAAATCCGTTCACTCTATATCGATAATTGTTTGCTTTGGTGTGATCCGTCATTTTCTTTATCAAAATCACCAATAAGCTGTGTCCCAAAATTGAGTTCGGCACTGCAGGTACCCAGAAAAGTTCCAGACGGTTACCTGGTCCCGTGGAATACGGGAATCGAGGGGCGAGGGGCGAGGGGCGAGGGGCGAAGCACCAAACACCAACATTGGTATTGGTAAACGTAAAGCCTTCGCCTTATGGCTCGGGAGAACCTGTGATTGGTTGCGTTTCAATGCCGGCAAGAGGGCAGAAATTTCCTTGATATGTTTATGGTGAGATTTTGGCGCCTGCGGGTATCTATTTCGTAGCCTATTGCCTTGGTCAGCAATTTTCGTGGTTTCCCTGATCACGTTCAAGCGAATGCCGCTGCGGCACTATAACGCAAAAGCGCGAGACCTTTCCGAGATCTTTCCTTCACGATTCATGATCAATATCAACATCCTCCCATCAACCCAGTAATCAAGATCTTACTTTCTCTTTCCTCTGGTGAGTTTCTCCTCTTTCGCTTTTGTATGTTTCAGCTTGTTCTGAGCTTGGTTCCCTCTTATTTTCAAATTTTCTTCCGATTTCTCCTCTTTGTGTTTTTATTGTTTTCTTCTTGTCTGGTCCTCCGATTTCTCATGTTTCTTTTTCATGCTTCTCCATTCCGTTTTTCTCTTTTGCATTTTTACTTATTATTATTATTATTATTATTATTATTATTTATGTTGATGGTGGTGGTGGAGATATGAATAATAATATTAAAATAGTTGTTTAGTATCCATTTGTTTGTTCCAAACCTCTTTCCAAGAATTTAAATGAGGCTTGAAATACGTCGAGCCATGCCTCGTCGTGTTGCGGCACTTTTGCGTGCTCGAGGGGCCCTACACGATATTAGGCAGGTGTAAAAGTTTCTTTTTCTCTTCAGTGTATATGTGGAGTTCAAATTCCCCCCCCCCTGGGGTGTATAGATGTGGAGGTAAAGTTAGAATCATTTTGTCTTTTATTTACTGACTGCATCACATCAATATTCTTCCTCCAAAGGCTTGAATGTTATTTTCCATAAATTGCTATGAAATTTAGTTTCTGTGAGAATATTTCTTGAACTTTTTTTTCAAGGCGACGTATCAATAACCAAACGCGAAGAAAATAAATTGGTAACAGACAATAGCGAGAAACGGAGGTCGATATATTAGCGTTGTTGACTGACGTGAGATTATTTTCTTTTGTCGACTTCCTACTTGCGTTAGTATTGATGAAAATCTATAATAGAGCAATCCCTGTGATGAGACCCTGTGCAGACGCCAACGAATCGCATACTCATCTTCTGGAGCTTTTATTGAATCATCTAAATTTGATGAGAAATTTTCATTCAGGTCTTCCAGTAAGATCGTATAACATTTCTCAGAATTCCGGGATCGGGTGAGCCTGTCATATTTCAAACCGTAGGGTATCTAATATTTAGTGAATGGTGTATTGCGTGATTCTATTCGCCGAAAGCACAAGAAATGTAAAAGAACACAATTTTCATTCTGAAGCTTTTCTTTGTAGCTCGACGTAAGCGTCCCAACGAACGCCTCCAAAAAACGATGAGGATGATGGACGAGTTGTTTTCTAAAGCGTGACGAATGTCTGTTTTGGAGGTGTCTTGTGGATTAAAAATTAGATTAAATCAACATATATTACTACTGCTCATTTTGTAGCCCGTGGAGCGTCAGTAGCAAGGTTGATTCAGTAAGATTCGAAATGTAAAGATATTAGATGATCAGTAAAGTAATTATCTACATTTAGACGAGTAAAAATATTAAACCAATTTCATTCTGCAGTTAAAAACTCTAAAAATGAATGTCTCGGAACAAGTAACAAAATCTGCTATACCTAGGGTATTTTTAATAAATTGCAGTCTTTATAGACTGTTGATCCGTTATGCACAATTTGTAAATTATAAACACGTTTTATGAGACCCTACTTTAATTTTAAAATTATATCTACCATGTATTTGGACATGTGCTTAGTATTTTCATTTAGAGATATTCGGAAAAAATATTCTTTACAGCAGTATATATAACGAAGGCTTTCTCACACGTTTCGCTATTGACTTAAAATTGTCCTTACATTTGTGATATTGCACCAAAGGCCCTGCCGACGCCCAAAGTAGAAAAATTATTGTGTAGAGTGTACTTGATGTTAATTTTTATTGATTATCCAATATATTTTAAAAATTCTTGAGAAGTTTTAATAGTGTTTTATTCTCTTTTACATGCATAATATGAATAAATTTCTTCGTGCACTTTGCGTGTAATTACTTCCCCCCCTGAAATTCTCGTTCGTGGAAAAGCGTCTCGTAATTACCGTCTGCCTGGAAAATATCCATATTAACCTTCAATTTTACCTCCTCTGTTATTTTCTATAATAAGTTTCTGCTTGTTGAGCTCCGCTCTTTGCGATTCTTATATTCCCTGCAGCATTCTACTCGTGAAGAAAGATCATGCTTTTCAATAAAATCGTCACAAACGGTTGCGCGCACGAACGGGACAAACTTGTTGGCTTTCGTTACCGGCCGTTTTCTGCGAGTCCGTTCCGACGTACTACTTTCTGTTATTTTTTTCCCCTAAAATCGAAACAAACTACGGCCATGCAAAGGGCCGTCCGCGAAAGAAGTAGCCTCGATTTGTTCGCGTTACGGGAGCGGAACTGGTGTTCACTGATTCCACGACCGGAATTCTATTCGCCGAGTCCGCGTTAGCGGGGGGGGGGGGGGAATGTGTTAACCGAATAACAGCTGCCAAAAATTTCGCTGCGTTTCCGCCCCGGACGCTCACTTTCTGACCGGCGCCCACGACTCCGCCCGTTCGACGCGTGCGTTCCCTTTAACCAGGTTTTACGAGACAGCGAAAGTGTAGTAGGTAGATACTTTCGTGCTTTTCAAACAAAAAAAAATTGAACCTTCTCTGCAAACGGGAATGTCAAAAAGACATCGAGAGACGTTGTTGGGGGAATTAAGTATCTTAAACAAGAAACGTTTATATTTTCAAAGAATCTCAATGAAATAAAATATTGTTTAAATATACTTTAAGATATTATTTGCTACAAAATAAATTTTGATTCGATAGCTGGTCTGGTGGTTCAAGGACTTGAGGCATTGCGCCCCAAAACCGTGCATTATGCCATGGCAGTGGGTTTAAATCCCGCGTAATGCATGATTGTTTTCTACAATATATCAAAGTATGCATTTGCAGTACATCATGTGTCACCCTGAAAACAGATTCCTCCCCTCATTCTCATTCTCTCGCTGATAGTTTATTGTGAGTAATTTCAATTGTGCTATACAGTGGTTGTGTGGGCTAAAACCGTCCGCGCTATCCAGGTAAAACGTGGCTTCTTACAATTAAACCTGTATAGGTACCAACAGGTTCACACATCTTTGGGAAACAAGTGAAACGAACATTTCCAGCATCTGTTATGATTTTGGGAAGTGCTCAATTTACGGTTTTAAGCCTCGGCTCGTGCTACCAACATAATTTCTGTTGATAGCGCTCTCTCTAGCAAGTTGCCACTGTAGAGAGACTTTCCTGTCGCACTGTACTTGGAGCTACGACTCATACGAGTTGGATATGTCGAAATACCAAAGATGTGACGGACAAGAGTGGGAAACGGAATATTCACCCATAATTATTCACTAGTTCCAGTGAGCCATATTTTTAAATTGAAGATATTATTAATTGTATAAATGCAAACAAGGCGAAACACTAGTTTTCTCCCGTCTGTATTTGCCATTAAAAATCAAGTCCCAGGTACGGGAGAGTTTCCCATGTGTATTATTATCAGACACTGCCAATGTAATATCGAGGTAATTGCGATTATAATTCATAAATTGCAATTGTGACATCGAAATAAAATTGCCTCCACTGTTTTTGTGGCATGCGAACGTTACACAGCTCATATGTTACAAGACGATAAACGCGAGGTGATGAAACTCACTGTGTGATGAAGACTTGTAACAGTCTTGCAAACCCGTTGAACGTGAATAAAAATACATTTTCCGTTACATCCTTTGCGAAGCGCACTGATTTCTTGGGTAGTTGACCAAATAGCTGCATGATCATTCTACCCTTCCGCGAACCAAACATCACATTGGATCAGAGGCACTGGCGACGAACTGCTCCTGATGTGTAGGCTGTCCCGCAACGCGCACCACTCTGACAGCAACGTCCCAAGTGACGTGATCATTCCGGAAATGCATCCGCCCGTTATCAAAATCTCTTCCTGTTCGGTCGTCCCTATCGAAGAGCTACGCCCAAACAAACACCCACGAACGTCGCACCTACAACCTCGCTGTAAAAAAAAAAAATTAAAAAAAACTTTTAAAAAAGAAAGTTCATACAGCGCAGGCGACCGAAACAAAAAAACCGTGGACAGGCAGAGAGTCGCATCTCTTTCCCGCACGCGTGTGCGTGAACGCGCACGCCCGCGCGCTCGCGAACGCGGCACGCGTTCAATTTCACCGAGGCGGTTTCGTTTGCGTGGCTGTGGGCTGTACGCGTGCGTACTACCTTTTCGGCCGCTTCGCGCTGTCACGGCCGCGGCGGCGACCGCAACGCGCAGATAGAAGTCGTAAATTGCGGTCGCGCCGGATAATTCGCCAGTATATAACGCGCGTTCGAGCCCGGGGACGCGCGAAACGCGTCGAGCTTGCGAGAGCGCGCGTCCACGGAGAGAGAGAGAGAGAGAGAGAGAGAGAGAGAGAGAGAGAGAGAGAGAGAGAGAGAGAGAGAGAGAGAGAGAGTATCTCTCTTCGACGCTCGCAGGCGCCCCCTCCCCCACCCCCCACCCGCACGGCGTTGCCGTTGGCGCGTCCAATGTAAACAAGAGGGACGTAAGATTCGAGGATAAACATAGAAAGAACTCGCACGTTTTTCGCCGTGGAGCTATGCGGTACGTTGCGTGTTTTCGCGTACGGCAATGTTGTGTTGAGTGAGTGGATGGCGTTGTTGTTGCTACTACAGTTAACGATCTCATCGTCGATGGCGTGGAAATCATCGAATATGTAGTGTAAACAAAAGTAGTTGACGTCGTCGTCCTTATAGATCGTTTACGTTTATATTTTGTAGTTGTTATTCCTGGTTCTGCCACTGCAGTAACTTCGGTCGACATGGTGCATTTATTCATTGCTCATATAAAAACCGAGAGATACGGCCATAAACGGCATCGAAACAGACGATGGTATAAAATGCTGCTCATTGCGTTTCTCTATAGGTCTACAAATCATACCTTGATGCTAATTTATAAGGAAAGGTTGGTTAACAATTATACATGATATTTTACGTATAATAGTAAAACCCATACTGTACAGTTCATGCTGAGAAGAGCATTCTCCAAATTAGAAAGTTCCCTCGTTTCAGGGTCAAGATCACCTTATGAACACGAACTCTGGAATTACCTGAAATATCGAGTGTCACAACTCGCGGAGACTCAATGTTTGAGAATAAAATAATGCGAATGTCGAAATACCAATTACATCTACCAAGTTCTTCTAGTCTAAAATAGTTGCAAATGAAATTTCCCAAATTGCAAAAGCAGGAATTTCCTCTTCCTTCAAAGGAAGCGAAAACACGCGCAAAAAAGGTTTGTCGTTTAAGACTGATTAGGGAACTGCATTCATTAAGACGATTCAAGATCTCCACATTTTCATTTACTGTAAGCCTGCAAAACGCACGCAATCACAACTCGAAGCCTCTGTTCGACCCGACCTCCCTCATTCTTAACCTGCGTCGCCCCCGGCCGAGTCAGCGGCGGCCGTCGGCTCCCGGCGTATCGGCACGTGGACGTCCCCGCGCCGGGCCCCGGCCCCTTCCCCACCACTCCCCGTCCCGTCACCGGGCGCCGCCGGCCGCGGATTAGATGCTGTCGAGGGGCTGGCTAAGGGACCCGTTGAAGCCTTGTCACTCTGCTAAGCCATCGTAACTGCCACGAGTCGCTCCCGTCGGACGCGGTCCCCTCGGCACGCCCCCTCCTCCCACGCCCCTTCCTCCCACGCCCCCTCCTCCCACGCCCATTCACGCCCGCCCCCTTCCGGCTCGCCCCCGTACCCCGTCCCTCCGCCACCGCCAGCCAACCCCTCCGGACCGTCCTCGCCCGCCCCTTCGGGCACGGCACATTCGGTTCGGTCCGTCCCCTCCGTACCGCCCCCTCCGGCCCTAACCGCCGGCCATCACCATCGGCCCGCCACCTCCAGCCCCCCTCCTGCCCCCTCCCTCTCCTGCGGCTCCCCACACGCCCTCCGGCCCACCTCGCCCGGTTCTCCCTTCCCGCCCCACCACTGCCCTATCCCACCCCACCCACACCGTCCCCGCAGTCGCTGCCGCCTCCTGCTCCACTGGGGGAAGGGGAGGGCTGTGCGTGGCGGCGGGGCGCGTGCCCCCGGCACGCAGGGAGCGCGCGAGGCGTGCGAGGGCGTGAGCGGCGTGTGGGGTCGGGCGGGAGCTTTTCGACGCGTGCTCACCAATCGGAGGGGAAGCGCTCGTAACTCTCTCCCTCTCTGTCGCGCTTTCAGAGAAATTGATCTGTGAATGGAATAACGTTTTAGGATACGTAATGGGAGGAGGGAGGCCCCCTCCATCCATAAAGCGTATCGTGCTCTTTTCTGGTGTTTTGTACCCGCGCGCCCTCGGCCTTTGTCACGCCTCGTCACGGGGAGCGGCCGGGGCGTGAGGGGGCGGCGGTGAGGGCGGTTGTTTTCAAATGACGTAGCGTTACTCACGATTCTCTCTGTTGGCGCGGCGGGCGTCAAAACGTGCGCCCGCGAGGAAGCACCCCGCTGGGAACACGTTGCGGGCGCGCCGGCAGGCCGGCCGGCCGGCCGGCCGGCCGGCGCGCGCACGTGTCTCCGGCAACCCGTCCCGCGAGTTTTGCCGTTTACGCGCGTGCGGTGGCCGCGACGGGGTGGGTATGTGTGTGCTCGCGCGTGCGTGTGTCGTTTTTAGATTACCTGACTCGCCCAAGGGCGAACTCGCTTATTAGCGTGACGAATCTGTTTCCAGCGCACGGTTTTTATACATTCTATTACTACGTAGTATCTACTATGGCAAGAACGTAAAAGCAAAGTATCATAGTCGAGTGACACTCCACACAGTTCTATTAACGTTTGTATACTAGTTGTTGATTGTTGTTGAAAAGAAACATACTCATATCCACAAATCACAACTCTGCTCTCTAGAGAATTCCATGTTAAAAAGAAAACTTAATATGCGAACTCAAAGCACGTTGCATGTATGCTGGAGGGTTAAGTGAGTTGTTTTAATAAAAGCACCTACATTACATGGAAACGAAGAAACCTGTTTCAAAGCGCTTAACATTGTTCGTCGTCCGCCACGGCGACAGCATAACGTAGAAAAAACGCAACATGATATACAATATAACTCGTTTATGATTTCTTCGCATTTCTTCGACAATCCAGCTTGTAGCCAATGCGCAAATCTGAATCTGTTAGTTCAGATATTCATTGAGACATTCTTCGAACTATAGATAGTTATTAGTCGGACGGCATAAAAATTGGCCTCGATTTGATTCCAACTTCGAATATTTGAATTTAACTCACATTTTTAACATTGCTTAATTTTAAGAATTTCAAGGGGAACAATCTTTTCTTCGAATGTCGAATTAACCAGATTTCAATGTACGTGTCTGGAATTAGAATGTGTGCTCGGAACCTGGTCTTTGGAGCCCGCTTTTTGCCACATGCTACGGAGCTTTTCTTGCAGCCTGCCGTCTTCCCCAGGGCGAAGTTCTCGATCTGTGTGCAGAAGGCCTGCAGCCCCTGTCTCTTCCCCTTTGGTAATCTTGGTGGGCGGTTCCCCAGCGTCTGCGAAGTCACTGGCGGGCCGATATTGTCATCAAATGCCTGCGTCCCTGGGCGCAGCGGCGACGTCGGCGGCGGGGGCGACCGCTTCCCCTACACCTCGGGCACCGCCCCCTCCCGCTGCTACCATCGCCATACCCGCCATCATCTCCACGCCCACCGCACTCGCCACTCCCGTCACAACCGTCACACTCGCCGCGCTCCCCATTCCCGTCACACCGCTACTCTCGCCACACCCGCCCTATCCACCACTCAAACCAGACCATCTGCCTCGCCCTCTGCCCTTCCTCCTCCCATCGTCGCAACCGCCGCCGGCTCCGCCTCTACCTTCGCCGCCTCCACCGGTATCATCATTATTCTCTCCGCCCCCGCTTCGGTTTCCGTCACCTCAGCCCCGCCCACGCCCCCGCTCCCGTTCCCGCCACCCCACAGCCCCGCCGCTTATCTCGTTCGACACGAACAGTAAAGCAGTATCGCCCCGCCCCAGGCGCCGCCAGACAGCGTATCCGCGGTGGAGGCATTTAATCGGGCTCATTACGCGGCGCGTGAGGAGGCGGAGGCGGAGGCGGAGGAGGAGGCGGCCGCCTGCATTTTTTATGGGCGACGGTGCGCTCGGGAGGCTGCGCGTGTGTGATAGTCGCCGTCGAAGGGTGAAAGCCGATCTCGCAAATAAATGTGACTGTTTGTGTTTCAGGGCTTGTCGATAACGGACAGAGCTGCTACTGCCACTTTGTGAGATTTAAACGCATTTGTTAGCACATTGAAGTGTGGCGTTGATCAGTAATTGCAGTGTTGGTAGGCTCTCGATTATCTCGAAAAGTTTCATTAAAATTATTTGGTATTCAGTTAATTTTAGTGGCTGTTTTGAATTAATCGTTATTTACTAAATGGACGAATTTGTTCATGGATTATGTTTTAATACAATGTTGACTTGAAATATTACTTCTAGAAAAACAAAATACTCTTGGAGTTGATATTTCTCTTGTTCGTTGTAGAAATTTGTATATTATATGTTGATGCAACATTTTATTGTTGTCATTAAGAAAATGTATCTTACATTGATCTGCGAAGCTTGGCTAGAGGATGTCACAGTAAACTGCAATGTTGGATCGTTTCAATGTGTTTTAATGAATTGTTCGTTTGAAAGAATGCTCCTATCGTTGAAGTAAACGTAATTGTTTACAAAGAACCGTATAATTGAATTCAGATTGTCGCGATTTTCTAAAACGATCCAATTATGTTACGAAAGAGACACTTCCCTCTCCGGCTCGAATTTACGCCTGTGTCGTTTCTTGATTAAAGTAGCCCTCCTTGAAGCTACCTTTCGGGTCTCTTTTTCGCCTTCTTTTTTTTAGAGACGTGTCGCTCTTTTCCTGATAATGAGCGCGCGGAGTTAAACATCCTCTTCCCCGACGGTGGACGTAATTTATGGCCGGTCCCGCCGGGGAGGTCGGGTTGTCTGCGTCATGGACAAGTCACTACACGGCTTATAAATCAGAGTGAGCACGTCATGACGGCGTGGCGGCGGCGGCGGCGGCGGCGGCGGCGGCGGCGTAGGCGTAGGCGGCGGTGTAGGCGGTGGTGCTGACGAGACGCATTCCGAAACATGGGTGGAAGGGCTGGGAGCGCACTCGCGACCTTGAGGCTTTAACTTCGATGGTTAACTCTCGATCAGCGTCCTGCGCCATCGCAATTATGTGTGGTGGAGAGATGGGAAACAATTTCGGAAATAAGCAGCATACGTGCCAATTATGCTAATGGGATATACTTTTGACGATGTATCATGTGACTACTTTTGCGACTTGCAATAGTGAGTTTGACAAATTAAGCCAGTGGGCAAGTCACTAGAAGGCTTATCAATCAGATTTGGTGTGTTAAAGACACCTTGGCGGAAGCGGTGGCATATTCATGAGAAATGAGCCAATATCTATAGTTTATCTACAGTTTATAAAATAGTTTTTCAAATATGCTTCTAATAAATCGTTCATAATTGAATGTAAATATTTGGCGCATAAGTTCTCGCCGTACCACTGCTAAAACAAATCAATAAAGAAACACATGTATATAAATGATACACGAAAACCGTACAATAACACTATTCTAACCGAATTCAGATATAGAGAAAATAAACGTCATTTTTAGTTTGTCTAGTCCTTCGTTGGTAGGGCACCTGATTCCTACACCAATATTACTCTGGTTCTCACAGCCTCTATGTTTTTCTGTTTGGAAGTTCTCTGTAGAAATAGGTTATTTAATTGCGGAATTGAGGTAATATGATTTGAACTTTTAGAAACTTCACACAAATAATTGTTCACATGGTTTGGTAAATATTTTTGCAAATATAGAAGAATATTGACTTTAATTGTCCGTACATGAATAAAAAATGTCCTTTTTTTCCAAACTCTGGTGTTCATGTTGTACTTCTGTCAGACAAAATAAACTTGGTTGGCACGCTGAGTCTAACACCCAAAATCATTACAAACAGGTATTTCTATGTAGATATATAAAATATTACTATGAAACAACTCTTTGCCTTATCTACGACGATACCGAACAGATGAACATTAATTGCTGTAAACACAAAAAAAGTCAGTAATGGTGGTAGGTTCCACAGACACCACAGAGTACCAACGAAGTGCTAGTGTGGACAAAATATTACGTACATTTTAAGACTATACAGAATTTAAATCGTTTATGTTACTACAAGTTTAAATTATTAAAGGACATGAGATACAAACTTCATCCATGGGTAGTTATTATAGTGAATGCTGCATTATTATGAATACAATGAAGATCAATGGACTTTAAAGCATTACTGCCAACGGACATTGACGGCGATAGATATGTGGAAGAATAGGAACTATACTTTTTGTTTGTAGATCTGCTTATCAACAAAACTTTTCTGACAATGACTTAAGAGATACAATCAGAACAAAAATCGAAAAATCATGGATTAGTAAAAAGTAAACAAATGGCTGAAATGCATCCACAAACATCTCCCGAAAAATGTATTCTCAGGGTAGTGGATATCGCTGCCTGGCCTTTGTTCTCCCAACAATTAAATTTCATGAGAATTCGTTCATCTACTGTCGACATGATTGATGTGCAGCAACACGCGAACAGACGGACGAACAAACAGACTGGCTGCGAGCGATAGCTCGAAAAACAAACGCCTTGAAAAATCTGACGCCGGCGTCGTTAGCCGAATTGCTTGACTACACTTCGTGAAGTCACGGAAGTTAAACAACTCGAGACACCACGGATTCCCTCATGAGTGACCGTCTGGGAACCCATGTTACTAACGCCGCCGAGCCCCTGGCCCAAGGAATAAAAGGCATTGGATGACCACGACGTTGCGAGACAAAAGACTACACTTAAACGGAGGATAGCGCCAGAAGTATATTCGCTCAGTGTGCGACAAATTAAGTATGTAAATGATGCGAGATGTTAGCAAAAGACGCTAAATTCGGTGAAGACATTAAAAATTTACAAAAATTGCGTTCACTGAAGAAACCTAACTGGGCAGTCACTGTCAAATGTTGCTGTGGTGGTGCGGACTAGTTATTTGCCTGTTGCGCTGAATACGTTTGGTTCATATTCCAGCTCAGTTTTTCTGTGAATTTCACCTCCTTGAATTATACTTGGCATAACAAAATAACACATATTATTTTCAGTTTTCCCATTATTGTTCTGTTAATTAATTTATCTTTTTAATGCTTTTCATACAATGAAGGTCAATGTTTTTCATGGTTAAATAAATCACAATCAAAGATGATAAATGAAGATAATATAAGCATTTTGAAATTAGTATCATGGACAATATAAAATAATGGTTTCTGTGCACGTATTACACAGAAACATTTAAAATTATTGGGTAGAATTGAAATGAATAATATACATTATATATGTACTTTATCTCACAAAATATTAATTAATAATTACGAATATAAATATATCGCGCACTAATTTGTCAGGAATATGTTCTAATTACCTCACGAACACAAGTATGTTTCGTTATCTGAATGTAAATGTCATGTTTGAATGAGAATTTTGAAGTGACTTCTCTGTGTGAGTGAATGTCAACTCTCCTACAGTTTCCTCTCAAACTCTTGAAAATCCGTGCCTTTCCAACGTGAGGGAAGTACAGTTCTGACAGTAAATGCCTCGAACTTTATCATACCAAATTTTTCTCTTTCTTTCTCACTCTACTTTCTTATGATCTTCCATTTAAAGTAATTCTAATGAAGTGTTAACTGATGGAGATGGAGTAAAGAATTCTACAGATTATTATTGTGAATATTAATTTCATTTCTCTTCGTGTAGATTGAATGAATAACATCCAATAATAAAGATAATCCATCATCAATCCTTCATTTCAGACATTTTGTCTAATTTTCAAAACTTTGTCTCACTGATGAGAGCTGACCCAACGGAAAACTTTTTCATTCCATGCTGGTTTTTGTCACTGTAAGTAGCTAGCTCTTGATATATGTCGGTATTTACTCAGAGGAGGACAGTGGATTAAAATTGACAGTTTGATTTATTGCGAACGATTGCATCCATTTTGTAAAATGTGGCACCAAGTGAATGTATTGAGAATCAGAAGGATTGTTTGGTCACAGTTAATTTGAAACCGTAGAATATGTTGATGTTCACATCTTTGCGAGTAGGTTTGGTGGCATATTGGATTTGCATGCAGCTCATTCGATTCAAAATGCCTTTACACCGGCACACCGTCAACTTGCCCACACGCTTGCTCGTCCCGCAGCCGCGCGTCGCCGCTATCACGTCGCTCGTCCCCACGCCTCACCCACGCCACGCACCGGGCCAGCCCCCACCCCGCTCGCTGTCTCGTCAGCCTCTGCCTTCCCCTCTCCCCCGACCCCACCAGCCCGCTCGCCCTCCGCCTAATAGCTGCAGGCGACGCGTCGCGACGGCGCTGGGGAGCCCGAGATTTCGGATTCCGGCCGCTCCGATGCTAAGCGCGCGCGGCTCAACTTTGGGCCCGGAGTGGGCGTGGCCCTCGAATTAGAGGGAGACGCGGGGACGAAGAAGTAATGACAGGGGCGCGAGTCCGCGGAACGTTGACGGGTCGGCGGGGGCGGCGGGGACGGCGGGGGCGGCGGGGGCGGCGGGGGCGGCGGGGGCGGCGGGGGCGGCGGGCAAGGGGGACGCCCGAGCCGAACGCGACGAAGATTCCGCGCAGGGCTGATGCGCCGGGCTTTCACTTGGACACGGTCGGATTTTTGGGGGCGTGAAATGTGCTTCCGTCGAAACTACGTTTATTAGGTAAATCCGAGTAATGTTGGAGTTTGGAAGTTTCGAGCGCGCGCACAAGATGTAGGAAAATGAGTTGACCAAAACGAACAGGAGTAGATTTACGATGAAAGTAAAGCTAATTTGCCCTGTCGTGATGCGCGGCTTTTATGAAATTTTCTGTGCGCGAACATAAAAGCTGTTTTTCTCGGTGTAAATATGCTTTAGTGAAAACTTTTTTGTAATCAGATTCAAATTCCCTGAATTTACTAATAGCAAACAGATTTTTGCTCATTTGAGAAAGAAAAGCTCTGACATTCATGTAGATTTAACTGAACAGCATGAATGGAATAATATTTTAAGTTAAAAAAAACTCCAAACAGCCATATCTCTTCTATATTTACTTGTACAAATGTTAATAATAAATTTATTATTTTTCTGTATTTTATCCTTTCTTATCCATATTTTTCGTCCTTCGTTATTCGCTTGATTAGTTGTGACATAGCGCTCCAAAACGTGTTCACCATACCTGCTCTTGGGACCTAAAACAATCAGCCTGCGTTTTATTACTAAGCATTGCCATGAATTCTCAAACGTGTTTATTCAATGCATTTTAACATCAACAATGATCGGCTTCAAAATTGAAGAATTTTATGGATTTCCATTGATTTTTGTCACTATGCACAACCAATTGCATAAACGTAAATGTAGATATGTGAAGTTCTGTACGCGTTCACCAGCACAGCTGAAAATGTGCTGCTTACGCAACACGCTGCAGAGAATAAAGACAAAAAAGCATCTGGCTCCTAGTGCCTACGCCCGAAAATCCACTTCCAGATCCGTAGCCCTTTCATGGAATCGCATCGCTTTTCGTCGCATGGCGACAAGAGGACACTCGCTATTCTTTGTTACGCCGCTTTCAGTTTTGTAATATATTTGAGAGAGCGTTAACCGTTCCGTAAAACAACGCAACGAAAATAAAAAGCGCAACTCGAATTGAACGATTGAACGATTGAACGTTTGAATGTTTGAACGTTTGAGATTTTTTCCAGCGTGAGTGGCTTGCGCATGTTGCCTGCACCTCTCCCACCTCATCCCCGCCACGCTACGCCGCGTCGCGCCCCGGAGCAGAATGAAAGCCATTTGGAAGTGCACTGCACCCAGTTGTAAGGGCTGGGGGCGTATTGACTCTCTCTCCCGCTCCTCCCCCTCTACTTCCCCTCTCTTCCCCCACCCGTTCTCCCGTGTCATTGTCCCAAGCCCCCAAAGACACAATCGTCACAGAGCCGGCAGCCTGTGTGACGATGACCATTGCCGGAAATACACGAACGAAGCCAGCTACTATGAGGGCTGCTAGTGCATTTGGTGGTTCTTAAGTTAATTGCATGTGATGTGCTTTGAAAATGAAATCATACGTTAAATATTTATGAAATTATTAGAAAAAAGACGATTACCTTTGTCGTAAATTTCCAAATACAACGATTGTGAAGGGGCATTTAAATTAGTGGTGACATACTTGTGGTTACTGAGTGTAAAAAAACTAAATAGTGCCACAAATATACGATGAAATGTTCTAAAGCTGTTATTAATCGTAAGAAAATATTTATATTGCATATTACGTTGCCCTCATTAAAAGTGTTTCTAGTTTCCACATATCACCTCGTTGTATCATTTCTGATATTGGCAGTAATAGTCTTGATTTTGTCCGCAACGTCTGCAGACGCTAAATTAGTACTAATGTCTCGCTAGCATGTCAAAACATTAATTAATGTGTATTAGAAAAAAAATTATGTTCGTTGTTCATTCAACACTAGTTTTTTATCTCATTTTGATTGGACTTATTGAGTGATAATTTGATTTATTTTGGTGAAAGAACAATAAAAAATATATGTGACGTGTCTGGGAAAAGTACAATCTGCCAATGTTCCCATGACCACGAAAACTTCTTCTCCTTCTTGTCCGTAATTTTATTACTCCTGTTAATATAATTGTTAAGGATAGGAGGGTCAGAGCAGGGATATGGAAACCATAGTGTAAAAGCAGAAAATAAAACTTTTATTGGGCTGCGTAATGTGTAGTAACGTAGATAATTACGAGACACTGTTTGTGCATCCGAGAGGATAAAATAATTCACTGATTTATTTAAATTAATTCTGATGTAATTGAAATATATTTTTATTGAATTGAAGTCAGCCGTACATCTGCGTAAGCAAATTCAATCCATTCCATTTGTTAAGTACGTATGCATCTACTAAAATACTGGCCAAGGCCCCCGTGACAATCGTATTTAAATATCTCACCCTCGTGTAAACGAAAATATACGTTAATGGTGGCTTGGTTTCTTGATTGCACTAAACGAATCGAAATCGGAGTTTTCCGGAACTCCTTTCGCCGCACCCTGTTCACGTTAAAACCATTAGTCTACGTGTGGAGCACGAAGCACGGTATACTAC
This sequence comes from Gryllus longicercus, assembly GCA_038098605.1. Taxonomy (NCBI): domain Eukaryota; kingdom Metazoa; phylum Arthropoda; class Insecta; order Orthoptera; family Gryllidae; genus Gryllus; species Gryllus longicercus. The sequence goes on along the minus strand of JAZDUA010000452.1, from coordinate 1,014,053 downwards.
TAGTGTACGGTACACTAAAGTTTGCAGCGCCAGTGTTATCGCACATTTGCATTAAAGGTTCAGCGCTTTATCAGCGGGATCCGCTGGGAACGTGTAGATGGCGTTTTGAACAAACGACATAGAGTTGGAAGACATTTCCTCAAAAAGAGAAAGAAATATTACCCATCTACCCAATATCTTACAAACTCCGCCGGTAACTCGAATTTGATGTGAGCGAATCTGGTTCGCGACAGACTTCATCGCTTTCATTACCTCTGTTTCATTTTATCATTACCCCATTACCATAAGTATCTATTCGTTTGCCGTTCCCCGTGTGGAAGAGAATTCGGGCGCAAGGAATCACAACAAACATATACCGACCTCCTCGGTGTGTGACGATGAATACTGGCGCAGCGAGTCCTGGTGAACGCGCGTGGCGACAGCGACATGGAAGGTGGAGGGGGAGGGGGAGGGGGAGTACAGCGGGGGCGGTCGCTGTCGCCTCCCCGCCTCCCAGAGGAGCGCGCCGCGCCGGCAAGTGGCGCTCATTAATTCAGTAGCGACAACTTTGAAGGAGTGGTTCGGGGCAGCGGATGAGCAGTCGCCGAACGCCGCCGTCGCCGCCCCACCCCGTTCGCCTTCGACTCCACCTACGCCTGCCACGCCATCTGCGCCGAAACTTCCACTTCCGCGCCTTCTCCTCTGTTCCTGCGCCCCTCCCCCCGTCACCGCCACCACCTCCGTCCACACCATTACCTTCGCCCCCGATTCCGCAACCGCCCCTGACTTCGCCTCCCGCCCCGTTTCCCTTCCTGCCGCCCTGCCCTCTCCTCCTGATCCAGCCGTTCCTTCCGCCTTTTCCTGCCCTCCGCGCCTCCATCTCCACCTCGCCGCTGCCGGGCCGTGCCGAGTGGCGAGCGCCGCGGGGCCGGAACGTGGTAGCCGGCTGGTTAACGCGCTTGTCTGCATCTCTGATGCTCGTGGCGACGCGCTGGCCTCGCTGAGAGAGCGTCGCGACGCCGGGGGCCGGCGGCCAACATTCCTCGGCTGCGGCGAGGGTCCAGCGCTCCGTTGGCCGTGAAATCGCGGCGGGCGCCGGCACGACTGGGCGTCTGGAGGCGATGGCGATTGCTCTCTGATTGGTGGCTCATAATTGAGACCAATCGGTGCTCGCAATCGGGGACTGATAGGGCGTGTGTGTTCTTCAAACTATGATTCGAAGCGAGTAAATTAGACTGATCAAAACGGAATGTTGTGAATTCCGTTGGTGTTGCAATTGAAGAAGTATTCCAATCGCAGAAAGGCAGTCATGTTCGCTTCGTTGTAGGAAAGTATGGGCCGCACATGCTATTAGACAAAGCGAGCTGTGAAGAAATACTACGGTGGAAGCACTGAATGGAAGCGCTCCAAAGGCTGACTAGGAACGTTATTCTGTAGCATTTTCTAATGCAACTTTACAAATTGTCTTGCAGATTGGCGCAGGATAATTATTTATAACGTGAAATGAAAAAGGTTCTTAAAACAAAACGAGAAAACTTCATTTCATCTAGTTTACCTATTCGCGCGTACCTCTAAAGTCACCGGATCGTGTTCCAGTAACGGCCCGTCGTTGGACTGAAATCACAATAGAAGGCTTTGTTTGATATCTTTCCTATGCAGCACGTTCTGGGATTCGTGTACTAAACGTATAGCATGTGCGTGCAGTCGAGGCATGCAATTAACGTGCTTATTTACAAGCAGTACCTTGCCCTAAATCAATACAATCAGTTGGGTTGACAGTTTGGATAACCTTTCAATGCACTGCGCTAAAAATGCATCATTTACTTACCAGTAATTTTTATGTAACAAATATCACATTTTAATATAAGACATCAATAGAAATAGCGATATATGAAGACAATAAAGAACCATTTGAGATAATTGAAGATTAAAGAAGTATTGATATCAAAAACGTATGTAAATACACGTTTGACGTAACATGGCGTGTTTTTCGATTATAAATGGGATAAATATTTTGTTATGTACGAAAATGTTTTTGTGTTTATGTTTTCATTTTCACACTATCGTTCTACGAATAAAAGTTGGTCACGTAATTATTAGTTAGATAGTATTGTAATTATTACCCTGGCAGTAACTACAGCGCCACAATTACGAATTGTAAATCGTATTTTGTTGAGTTAAGGAAATACATTTTCGTTTTAATCCATCAATATAAAAAAGTTCATCATTCGCTGTTAATTATACCTTAGTATTAGATGAGCATGTGGTCGGCAACATGTAACCGTTCCGCTCACTCTCGTCTCTCTGGGGAGCAATAACAAGCTTGTCAGGCTGCAATGGACGTTTCTAAATCCAGTAATTGGCGCCTGTGACGTAATGCAGCTTTTATGGAGGGGAGGGATGCACATGGATTGCGCCGCCCGTTCTCGAAAAAATAACTCTACAAAAAAGTAAACAAAACGTCGTTGTTTTCGGAAGGCTTCACATGATCTAGTGGTTACTTCTTCTTTGTGGTATGTCGTGCCAGTTACCACTGGATGTTCTCCATGGTGTTGTATCCTGTGCTTCTTTCGTTCGTTTACAGCTACTTCCATTTTTCTAAAAACCAAACAGTTGGAGCTTTCTTCTTCCTCTGCGTCTTTTTTTACTTTTATTTGTACTTTTATTTATGTTTATTGCAAACAACTTAAAGTAAAATATGAAATATCCGATTCACCTTCCATACCTTTTAATAAATGAAGTTTCATTTCTTCTCCTAATTTCTTAGAACTGTCTCTTTACTTAATTTTTCCGCACACTAAACTGTTCCTTTTTTCTCCACAAACACATTACTAAACTTCCTATGAATCACCTTGTTCAGACCATAATTTAATGGCATATTCTCACATTCTCAATTTTGAAAATAAATTAAATTGCCACGATGAGAAAAATTATTACGTAAAAAGCAAGTGCAAAGTAAGGTCCTCCGTAATAAGAGAACTCTGAAAAAAATTAGTCGGTGTGCCAATGGATGGAATAATGAAGATAAAAGTGGAACCGTCATATTCCTCGAGTGGACTCTTGAAAAATATTTTCTGGCGTATGACAGCTTCTCTCAACGATGAAGTAGCTCAGGGCGTCCAACAAAGAGAGGGGAATGTGCAACGGGGGCAAGACAAGATATCAGCCGAGAAAACGGCGAAAAGGGAAGAAAATATTGCTTTCCGCAGCATTCGACTCCTCGTCTCTCCTTTCCTCGACCGATTGCTCTTAAAACAAGCAATCGGCCACTAATGAGCTCTCGCGGCCTCCCCTTAATCAGAACAAGTGGAATTAAAAATGGCGTCTTTAATACCTGCAGATCTTTTTGAATCTTGGGCTACTAGTAGGGTTAAATAAAACTGATATCTGATTGAAATAAGCAATCAATTGAAAGCATGGTATTCTAATTACGCAAAATAACACGTTTAAAATGTTAAAAATAGCCTCTAACCATAAACATCAATAAATTGCACCCCTAGTGCAACAGGGCCACAACTCCAAAATCACTCATTTCACAGGAGAGCCTTCGGAAGTTTTCTCGAGGGCATTTAAAAATAGGAATTGAATTTAAATTGAATCGATTTTACTTGCCTATTTATGAAAATATACAACACTGCTATTTTTATCACGTAATGGAAAACGAGGAATTTAACAATGGGGGTACATCTATTTTGAATTTTTCGAAAATGTGGCCTTCTTGTATTAGGGGTACAAAATGTTCAGAGAATGTATATGAACTTTGTCGAGCAGAGTTATGTTGAAGAGCAAAGAAGTAAAGTTAGACTATCAAATTGAGCACATTGAGTAGAAGTGTTTTGATATCTGTTTTCATGCAATTGTTACATCTACATAACATCGAAAGCTTTTAACGGCCGGAGTCAACATTAGTGATTATTTCCTGGCTGATAGGTCGCAGTTTAGTTGGCATTGAAAGGCCAAACCTTTCGTTCTCTGGCTGCGGGGTGTTGAGCGAAGTATCTGGGACGGCGGCTGGCTGGCAGCCGCCGGCCCAGCAGGAAATAATATTTGTTCATGTGAAACAGTGTAACGTATCAGACATGTTTTAGTTACACCGTCAATATAACTTATTTTATGGTGCACAAAGTTTTATTAAAATAACATAGTCAATATTTTAAAGTCAAACATGTGACAATCAAACGAACTGTCAACAGGAACCAATGACCATCGTCTGTCAGGGAGCAATTACCATTCATAATACAGGATATAGGAAACGGAAACTTCTGTCAGCTCTGTCCGTTCTGCGAAAAGTAAAACTGTTCTCAACTGGTTATGAAGCCAAAGGCATATTGCCACTTACCTCGTTAAATCATTCATTCCTCTTCACCACATTCATCTTCAAACTATTCACTCGTTTTCACCCATGAGGAAGTGCATCGATAAACCATCTAAACAGCAGAAGCCCGAATAAAAGTACTAATGATTGGCTAACCACATTAAAATCGCTTTGAACCTCCCCACCCCCCCAAAAAAGGATGCTATCGTAACGTGTCCAGTGCGGTTGCCCCCAACAATTCCCCGCTCGCTGCAACTTTGCGGCGCGCGACCCAGTCAATGGGGACAATTGGCCATGGAGTGGCGCGCGACCGGGCGTGCTTCACTTATCACAGCCAACACCAGCGGTAAACACATTTCGCAACTGCCCAAACAGAGCATCTCATTCCGCACCGCCCACGCCATTAGTTGGCGGCGAGCTGACTCGCCCCCTGCCCCCCACCGAAACCCCCACCCCACCCCACCCCACCCCGCCCCACCCCGTCCCCGCCGCTGCCCTGTTTCGCCACGCCAACCCACACCACCGGGAGCCCATTTCGCAGCAACCTCTGCCGCGAAATATAGACACAAGAATGCGTCAGTCACTCCGTTCACCCTCTCCGTCCTTCCGAGAGGTGGTTATCGATTTCTTGTAGGCCCTTTAGGGGGCCGGACATTCAGTGAAACGAAAGTTGTACTGAAACGACATAGTAAGTGTTAGATGCGAGACTTTATTAATGCTTCTGCTTAATTCGGTAACGTAAGATTGTTTAAAATCCCCCCTTTTTTTATTTTTCAACCAAGTTACTCATTTGTTGCGCCCCTAATAATGTTTTAGAATCTATTCGCCATCCCGTTTAAGCGCAAACAAATCGGCCTGTGTAACCATCTGGAAGGGGAGGATATTACTGATTTCTTGTTGGCGTTCAAAATTACCTTGCCGTTAAGTGAGCTGCTGAGAGGTAGTTTGGTGTAAGACATTTACCCTTAATTTTACAGGACATCATCTTTTTCGTCTGTTGCGTCGTTTGATTGTGTTTCGGCTCTCCGAACATTGCTGCTGTTAAGCGAGCGCTATGAAATTTCGATGTGCGACACTTTGCCTGAGGATGTAAACCACCTAGTACTATCCAAATATGGAATAAGTCTCAATGCAAGATTTTAGTGACTTATACCACTCCACCTCTTAGCAGCTCAACTAGGAAATCTTAATTGTGAACTTGTCTTTGGGTGGGAATCCTGTCTTATCGAATTTCAATTAGCTTCAAACAGCTACGTTACTATTAATCTTCAGTACGTATCTTAACGTCAGTATGTTATAAAATGTCTTGAAGTACAATCGCATGGTGACATTGTTTCTTAACCGGAATACGTAATCTTCCTGATATAAAATACGTGGAATGGACGCCCCAAAAGTGAAGCATGTTAAAAAAAGAATGGAATAGTCATTTGTATTTATATTCATTATGCACATAATGTGAACTTTTTCTAATTAATACAATGCAAATTGAACTCAGATAAAGATAAGAAATTCTTTTCGAAATTTCGATATTTAAAGTCAATATCAGCATTCAGATATATGTTTGTCAAGTTTTACAACACGTTTAACTACTAGCATCTGAAAATTGTTGATCCATATGACGTGCGCTTCCGAGATAGTATGGTGTGGCATGATGACGTTATATAGCCCCCTGCCGTTTAATGTCCTGCAACCCGCTTGGTACATCAGTTTAACAATAAGCTGTGCAGTATTTCGTACGAACTTTCGGCCTGATCCAACACGTAAAACATAACCTTTCGAATTTTTCCGTATACGAATCGCATTCTAACTACTAATTAGTTCCATTTCGTTCTGTATTTTCGAAACCATAATTTTGTTCGGGTTTTGTCACCTATCTATTAGGTAATTCTGTCGAGCTTAAGTAGAGAATCAGTCTACGAGCTCCGAGAGCCCGTTCGATGCCGTGAAAGTGGTTGAATGGAGCCCGGGCTTCAACTAAGCTGATCAAAACTTCCGCTGCTCTGAAGGCGCCTGTCCCGGAAAATGGCGATGGACTTCCCGTTTACATAGTGGCGGTTGATGGGTCTCTTGGGAGGAGAGTCTCACGTTACAAACTAGAGAAATATTGGTTGGAAGTGGTGTGATGTTAATATTTTCCTGGTTTCATGTCTTCATTTCAAGTTTTGAAAATTATTCTAACTTTATTTTATTTATTTAATGTAAGGCAACAGTAATATCTCTGTATGACATTGGGATGGGAAAAGCCACATTTAATGTCCTGCAGCAAAGGAAGGGGTAGTCTCGGTATTTGCGAAATGGATTAAGTGAAGCGGGATGCAATAGCTTATTGAGATAGGGTTAACGAAGAGGCCCTGAAGAACTTCACTTCGACTTTGAAGATGAGTAGCTATTGCGGATTATAATTATTTTTTATATTTAGTATACGATTTAAAAATTTACAAATTAATTAGTAACATTATAATTAATAGTAGTTTATGCAAGTAGTTTCTAATGTTAATATTTATTGCATGAGTGTTTTACATGTTGACATGTTTTAAAATGAGCAACGTTAGGAGGGAGTTTTCAGATATGTACGAATGCAATGAAGCAAAATTATAACGAGTTTCACATGCTTTTTTTATATAACATCATTAAACATTTATAAGAGAATCACACTTAACTTTGCGAGATAACTTTCTTGTGACGTCTTGGGTATTTGACATCTGTGCGAGAAAACGGTGGTCGGCTGTTCCGTATATCTCTACCACCAAATATTCTCTCTCTTCATGGTTAGTGTTGTCTCCAATTACATATAAACGTTATGAAGCACCACATATTTTTCAATGACGAGAGTATGAAATGCTTCACGCAGCACAAAAATACAGTTAATTACAAATATTTCATTTCTCAATGTTACATTATAGCTAATTCTTCTAATGTTCTTTCAAGAAATGTCTACTCGCAAAATTGATATGAATTTATTATCATACAATTTTGCAACTGTACAAATGCATCGAAAGAAGAGCAGCTAAGAGCACTTACGCACCATATAGAAATTTGGTATAAAAATTATATTAAACTGCATAAATATGAATAAATCACTACAACTAAATTTGGGCAAAAAATGCGTTACATGTTTAATGTTTTCGGCATTAAAGGTCTTATATCATTTAGTAATATACTAAATATTGATAAAAATGTAAGCAAGCTTCGTGTCTTCTCTTGCGCAAATCGAAGCTGTGTCCATGCATTTATCATTTGACCATTATAACTCATCGGTAGTGAATCACGACATCCAACTGTTTTTAATTTTTGAGATCTTTCGAAGTGAGCCATTCCCGCCAATTCCGCGAATGAAATAGAAACCAAAAGCGTCCAAAAGGAAAGTAATATTAATTTTAGCAATGGCATTTGATGTAATTTATATCGTTTGGATTGTATAATTGTAAAGAACCTGTAACAAATATTGTACTTCAGCATCCGGGTCAATGACCCCCATCGCGATCAGGTTTTCGTCCAGTTTCCCTGATTCTCTATCAAATGCTGAGATGGCCCCTTGTTTTGCTTCTGGACATAAATGTAACTTCAAATTAACTCCTCCCCGTAGCACGTCACGTATAGTTTTTAACTGTTTCGACGTAAATAAATAAACAAACCCTTGTGCTTTTCTTCCTCACTATCTACGTCATTTGCCCAGTCGCGTGCAGCGCGCGTCAATGAATGCTGCCCTATGGCGTCGGGGTGCAAAATTACGACGGGTGTCAGGTTTTCGCGCGCCAAACTTCTCATTGGTCAGTCGCCAGGAAGGCAAGCCGCTTCAAAGGAAGGGCAGGTAAAGCGGCCTCAGCGCCCCCGCTGGCCACGGATGGGCGCCACTACCAGGCCACTACAGTCGGCTCAGCCGAGGAGGTCCTCTGGACGAATGCCGAGTCAAGTGCCCGATTACACAGGCAAATAGTGTTGTTCAGTTGCCTGGACTAGTGCTTATCGAACGTTTTGAATATTTGTTCCGTTATATGGCTACATGTCACTAGCGTTTGCATCGCTAAATGGCTTTATGTTATAAGGAATGTTTCATCCAATTTGCGTGTGATAGTTTGAAATTCGTTTAAATTTAGTGATACGTGGCGATGATGGTGATAATGATGATGATGGTGATTCCTGTATATTTATGTATGTATGTATATATGTATGTATGTATATATGTATGTACGTATGTATGTATTGTATGACAACACTCTTTCAACAAATTGGAGGTATCTATTTACTTGTACATACGTCAGCAGAAAATTGATTTAGCCACAATCGAGATATATTTTACAAAATTTGATTTAATTTACAGTATAATAAATGCTAATGATTTATCATCTGATATCACAAATAGGCTGAGCTCTTGTGGAAGGTCATTTCAGTGATTAACTCTGCTGATCGCGAGAATGTTCTTGTAGTTGGCTTGTGAGGCCTTCTTTAGCTTCGTGTTGTGTGGCGTGCGTGTTGTTAGTCAAAATCGACTTTTTAACAATGGGTATTTTTTATTTTACGTAATTGTATTTCAAAAACTTCAGAACGATTAGTTGCGTTCTTATGGCTTCGGAAGGTAGCTACTTCAAGATGTATTCCCTAAAAACTGCCTGATTCGAAATAAAGTTTCACAAGTAACTATTTATCATTATTATTATTATTATTATTATTATTATTATTATTATTATTATTATTATTATTATTTGTTATTGTTATTTTATCGGGGACTACTAAATACTATTACATTCTCCAAACGCAATTTTGACAGCAACCACCTACCACTTGTCAGAAGTTGTCAGCGCCTAAGAAAAACACAGCTGTCGTCTTGGACCCAGCTTTTTATTTGCTTTCGGAAATCCTGTCTTGTCAGATTCGAACCTAGGTTCGTCTTTAATAGATACTTCAGTTTGAAACTAATATACTAACACTAAACTAATAATTTTTTCACTGCAGTATGTGGAATCCTTACGTAGAATCCAAGGAATAATATCACAAATCTGTATCTGATTTCATTTTGCAAGTACTTATTACTCGGGAACAAATATTGTTATATTAATTCTCGCCAAAAACGCTTCGTGCTAGTGGTATTCAGAATTCACCTCAATGTGTATACTATGAGTTAGGACAGAGATCCCAAAATTTAAGGAATAGTGCACAGAATGCTCTTCTCATCATAGTACGTCACACAAGTTTTAACTGTTTTTAAGTGAAATAAATAAATAAACTAATTTTTATCTCGCAACTACTTGCGGTATCTTAGCCGGGGAGCGTGGTTGCATGATCTGTGCAAACAATTTTCCGTGCAGGACGCGGTGAGTCCCCTCAGTGCGCCGACGTCTCCGCAGGAGGGCAAAATTTGAAGGAACGCTGATTGAGTCGGAGGGCAGGCAGCGGGCGGCGGCGGCGGCGGCGGCGGCGGCGGCGGCGGCGGCGGCGGCGGCGGCGGCGAGGGAACCAGGGCCGACGCCATTCTTCTCTCTCGTCTGGGCTCCATATCCGCGGCGGTCCCAGAGCGCCGGGCCTCATGCATAACTCCCCGCAGCCGCTGCCTGCGCCCCCGCCGCGCCTCCCCTCCCCTGCCCCACGGACTCCACCACCCCCTCCCAGCAGCAGAAGCAGCAGCAGCAGCAGCTTCGGATCCTCAAAGAGAATCGGAGCGAGGTATGCACGCAGAGGAGCAGGCGCTCCGTGCCCGCCCCGACGCGCCTCCACTCTTTGGAGTTGACTCGCACATTATTCACGACATTCTTGCGCTCTGTGTTATTTGTTTCCATCGTTGGCGAGCCAGGTAATGCGTTTAGAAGAAAATCTCTGCCTTTTTTTGCGTCGCGGAATTCACGACTTACACATGTCTATGAGCAGGCCGTGTATGCAGGGCGAAATCTTGCGTGCTGGGAAGGAGAGTTGGAGTTGTTGGAGGGAACGAAAATACGGTTTTAGTACTCTGCGTGACGAGTATTGCGTCATTGTTTTTAATTCGTAAATCATATGATTTTCTGCATCTGCTTACACTTTTCGTGCTTGATAACAAATGTTTCTATTATTTACTTGTTAAGCGTAATGTCATTTTGAAAATAATGTGCATATTTAAATTTGTTTTAACGCTGCATTAAAAATATTCATTATATTAAGAACGAGATTATAATTCTTTCATAATTGAAGAGAACATTCATTTTTTCCAAGTATTCATATCGCATTTCTTGGCTGTGGTAAAAGATTTCATTCGCTGCCTTATGTTTCGAGCCGTTTTTGAACATTAAAAACGTTGTTATTACGAAATATTCCTTGATAAAATTCCTTTTCAGTTTTTGAATACTATTTTATTAGAATGTATAGCGATTGCCTTCAAAATCATGTAAATGATAGAATATCACTAGCAATAATAAATCAAGTATTTATCATGTTGAAAACTAAATACTTGGGAACAAACATTCTTTTGCACAATAAGTTTTATCTCAATTTTAAAATAGGAATTTTACAAAATCGTGTTTCACGTTGAATTTTCTTTCCGCAGTTATTGAAATATCCAATTAGTAAGTGACTGCTGTAGGTTCTGGAGTAACGTAATAGCATTTCATTGCTTCAGGTGAGGGGGGCGGTCTTCGAACGATGTTAAATGTTTTTATCACTTTGTGTAAGGCTGTTAGGTTAAGTTCGGTCTTTGAGGAACGTGATACCATTATGATCAAAGTGATACCATTATGATCAAGCTCTCCTGTTCAAATTTCACCGGACCCTCAGTTTATATGATGATGTAAGTCTGAATAACAGTTTAGTTTAGCCGGCCTGGACAGCCGAGGTCGCTAAGGCTGAAGGGCCGTAGATGCCTCGGTTCGAAGCTTCGCGGGTTCGGGCATTGATGGTTGTGTATTCATGTTGTCTCTACGTGTTTTTCCTATATTTAGACCTAAACTTGAAACACTCACAGTGGTCGCTATATTGTCAAGTTGTTAAAAGCGACTTAAATAAAATGATTTAGTTTATCTTATCAACTTTATCAGCTTTTTAACATTAAATTTGTAGTATACAACTTCCGTTCATTGGAGAGACAGTGTATTGGCCCATTCCATTAAGTGTAATATATTATAAAATCAAAATAAAGCTACCGAGTCATTCGCGTAAACCACGCTTGCTGTAGATGAAAGACAAATTGAAATTCAAAACCCAACCTGATTCCGTTTTGTCTTCAATGAAGTCTAAATCAGCTCCTGGTAGTGAGGGCGGGAAATTGCGCGGTCTTACCTTCACAAGTCCCATGGGCAATGTCTTGTTACTATTGTGGGAAAACCCAACAGAACCTATCGCAAGGTGTACGTGCCGAGAGTGGACTTCGAGCGCGGATCCCAGAGGGAAGACGAAGGTCGTTTCTAGCACCCATTCCACCTTGCACCCTCCCCCAAACGCACCCTGCACCCGCGCAAAGGCTTCGTTCGCTTTAGATGCTTTGCTTGTCCGCGTCACCTAGGATAAGAGGTGGCGATGGTGACGGTGATGGCGGAGGCTGTGGAAGCGATGGGGACGAAGAAGATGGAAGCAGAGACAAAGATGAAGACAAAGACCGGGATGGAGACGTAGGTGAAGATGGAGGCGTAGGTCAAGTGAGGGACGGAGACGTAGGTGAATTGGATGTCGGAGACGTAGGTGAAGTGGATGTCGGAGACGTAGGTGAAGTGGATGTCGGAGACGTAGGTGAAGTGGATGTCGGAGACGTAGGTGAAGTGGATGTCGGAGACGTAGGTGAAGTGGATGTCGGAGACGTAGGTGAAGTGGATGTCGGAGACGTAGGTGAAGTGGATGTCGGAGACGTAGGTGAAGTGGATGTCGGAGACGTAGGTGAAGTGGATGTCGGAGACGTAGGTGAAGTGGATGTCGGAGACGTAGGTGAAGTGGATGTCGGAGACGTAGGTGAAGTGGATGTCGGAGACGTAGGTGAAGTGGATGTCGGAGACGTAGGTGAAGTGGATGTCGGAGACGTAGGTGAAGTGGATGTCGGAGACGTAGGTGAAGTGGATGTCGGAGACGTAGGTGAAGTGGATGTCGGAGACGTAGGTGAAGTGGATGTCGGAGACGTAGGTGAAGTGGATGTCGGAGACGTAGGTGAAGTGGATGTCGGAGACGTAGGTGAAGTGGATGTCGGAGACGTAGGTGAAGTGGATGTCGGAGACGTAGGTGAAGTGGATGTCGGAGACGTAGGTGAAGTGGATGTCGGAGACGTAGGTGAAGTGGATGTCGGAGACGTAGGTGAAGTGGATGTCGGAGACGTAGGTGAAGTGGATGTCGGAGACGTAGGTGAAGTGGATGTCGGAGACGTAGGTGAAGTGGATGTCGGAGACGTAGGTGAAGTGGATGTCGGAGACGTAGGTGAAGTGGATGTCGGAGACGTAGGTGAAGTGGATGTCGGACAAGTTGGTGCAGTGGGAGGTGGAGTTGACGGCGGCGGTGGCGATGGCAGTAGCTGTGGCGGCGGGCGTGGGTGCGGAGGAGGAAGACCGTCGCTCGGAGCGCCTGAAGGCCCGTGGCGGTGGCGGGGCGAGTCGTAAAATCCGATGGCGTGCCGCTCCCACCGGCGCACTTGGCGCTGCACGCTAGAATCCTACGTGAGATACACAACAAATATTTAAGCCGCACAGCGTCGCTGCTCTTGCTCGCGGCCGCCTCTCGCGATCTTTTCTCACAGCTCGCGCCTGTCTCCCCCGCAACCGCTACCCAACCGTCGTGCTATACTTCTACACCTCATCGTGCGCCCGGTAATCTCAAGCATATCGACGAGCACTGTCGCTGATGACAGCTTCCAATTGCGGTCTCCCTCCATACTTCCCCATTTCCGTTTTCTTGTTTACTCTTATCGTCTCCTGCGGCAGGACTACGCGCCAGATGATTGCTTGCGGCATCCACTACTTGTTTCTATGTGATCGCTTTTGTTGTCTGTTCGTTCACTTCCATCTGTTCTTACTCATTCGTACGATGATTGTTTCGAATTTTACAAAATCTCCCTGTTCTGATTCACATCATATTCACTGTAGGTTACAAACTTATTTTCTGAATCATCAATTTGTTCATTACAACCCACTTCTTTCTCATTTTGATATTCGAGGAACAGTTTTATAATGCGATTTCTTTCTCAAACTCTACATGAAACCAAAATTGGCATTGTGTCGCAAAAGAATTTACTTTAAATTTACGAGCTTACTGACCGAGAGTGTATAGAGATTTATTCCAACAGTGTAGAGTGAGCCAAGTTCACGCACACAAGAGCCGTAGATTCCTCGTGTGTGAACGGTCGCAGGTTTGAATCCCGCTTGGCGCATGGATGTTTCTGTGTGTCCGTACAACGTTACCGTTACACTAAATTTTACTTACAGAGGTCGCTATATAACCTTATTAGTTGAAAAACGACCTGAAATAAGTAAAAACAGTTTATGCACAAGGCAGTTAAAAAATCTTAAATAAAATCTACGAGCGCCGTACGGAATGCGCCAGGCCGTCACATTAGTGGGTAAATCATCAGTATTTCCATACAGGAGTGAGTGAGTGAGTGAGTACAACCAAACTTCACACATAAAAGGCGAAAAATACAGTAAAAGTTTACGCGAAGAGATAACGGACGCTGACTAATCTATTAAAAACGACAGATATCCACTCGTCTATTGGAGACTTATAAATGAATGCTTAATCCACATTAACGTGCTGAAATTGTGTTGCCACACAATTAAGTCTGTAGAAGGTACAACTTGCGGCTCTTAAAATGCCCAGCGCACGACAATGTGGACTGAGTTATGGAACGATGAGAATCCCGCAGTAAACTCTGAGCGCGTCGTTTTCACCGTTTCAGCCGAACCATTGCTTTGCAACGGGTACGGTTTCGTATCTTCAGCCCGTTTGACTGGAAAGTTGTACTTACTTATTGTAGATAATATTATTTTAATATAAAATAATTTACGCAGTTTTAAAGGGCATCGTCAAGTTTTTCTGTGGTTGATTGTTAGTGATTCCAGGCGCGTCAACTACTAAGGCCGCATTCGGCCGGTGTTGATCGGAGAAATCACGGAAAACTACCGATCAGAGCTGCCTAGTGTCGAAAATCCTGCCAACGTCGAGACTCGAATCTTCCGGTCAGAAGGACTGCAGAGACATTAGCTGATGCCTAGAGATATTTTTCCCTTTTTTCTTTGAAAATAACTTCGTATTATAATAATAATGATAATAATGATAATAATAATGATGATGATGATGGTGATGGTGATGATGATGATGATGATGGTGATGATGATGGTGATGATGATGGTGATGGTGATGATGGTGATGATGGTGATGGTGATGATGGTGATGGTGGTGATGGTGGTGATGGTGGTGATGATGGTGATGGTGATGATGGTGATGGTGATGATGGTGATGGTGATGATGGTGATGGTGATGATGGTGATGGTGATGATAATGATGATAATGATAATGATGATGATAATGATGATAATGATGATGATAATAATATATTTACTGCTTTAAAGAAAATCTCGATTACGTGTCCTGTTTTATAAGTACGTGTACATAAAAATACTGCACAATTTATATTTTGGTATATATTGTACCTTAATAATGAATTAATACAATAATATTAGGATATAATTTATACATACGTTTTTATTATAATCCATAATTTTGCAATTGTGGTCCTGATGACTACTATAGAATGATTTTCAGTGTCGCTTCTCGCTCCTTCCAGGCTGGTTCGCCCGTACGAGCCCTGAGTAAATTACAGAGAGAAAGATAGAGAGCGTATCTCTCTCGCTGTGTCTCTCTGTCTGTCTGTCTGTCTGTCTGTCTCTCTCTCTCTCTCTCCCTCTCTCTCTCTGAGTGACTTTGTCTCTGTATCTCGGCGTTCCGGCAAGGATTTCCACATGTGACTATTTTAATTTGTATTCCCTTCCATTAAATTTTTTTTCGCAACCATTCTATCTGCATGGGATGCGTCATTGTTATTTCCTAGCCGGGTACTTAGCTTGCTGTTTCTCAAAAACAGGCAATCACACACAACATATCGTTTCGTGCTCACTCCGGCTATCAAAGCCACCCGCAATTTTCAGTGAAATATCTTTGAACTTTTTCGCCGTAGGTCGAATTCAGCCGATATCTGGAGAGGAGTTCTTGCGACCTCTGTTCAGTAGTGTCCCTCTGTTCAGTAGTGTCTTGTGGTCTCTCCGATTAATACCACGCGAATCTTGGAGCAGTTCTCATCAAATGGATGAGGGACTACGCGCGATGTTTCCTTCCTCTTCCTTGTATTCTCGACCTTTACGGTGCCCCGTTCCGGAGAAACCTAGGGGATATCCTCCGTAAGTCGACGTATAGGACGGCACCTGTTCGCAACATTCAGTGCCAAAGACCACCACCACCTCTATGCATAAAATCAATCACTTCACTAACGGGACTAATGACGTGAATGAGACAGTTGACGTGCCCGGATGCAATTATTTAATCATCGTGCATACTATGTGTCTGCCTATGAGTTTTGCTTACCGGATTATTATTTTTCGATTGTTTATAAACACAGAGGTAAAGGCAGTAAGCAAAAACATTTCTTTTGGTATTGAGACTCGTCTACGAACATCGAAGGTATTGGAAGGATACTGTGGCTATCTATAAGAATAAACAATATTACACAGAATGCCAAAAACTTTGGCTGCTCTTGAAACGTAAATCTATTGAGGCTGCACTTCCTGTGCAAAATGAAACGTGATCACTGTGAGAGGTAAATGCATTCAGAAATAATAGTTTGTTCAAAAGTAAACTTGGTAAATCTTGTTTAACAACACAAGTTCTGCAATATTTTTAAGTTTAGATATTTACATTCTCACATTTACATCACATACATAAATTTGCATTTGTTTATTCTTGTCTAAATATATACCTGAGATTGAAGAAATCTGTTTTTAAAGAAAATACTGTGTTCCTTATATTTATATGCTACGTGACTTACCGAGTTTTTCGTCGCTTTAGAAATGTATCTCATTTGCCGTAGAGAGCGCTTATATCTCTTCAAAGTACGTATCAGATGCAACCTGATAAGGAAGGATTATCTGGGATTGAAGGTGGCTTAGGAAGGAAATTGACGGAACAAATCGAATTCGTAAGTCCGCAGGAATGCGAGACGGAACAAAACGAGATCCAGAGATGCTGTGGGAATGTAGGTCGACACACCGAAAACGACAAAGAAGCATCTCGTTTCTGTGGGCGAGCAAATAACGTATTTGTTGAAACAAACTTGTTCTATTTTTGCTGTTTTGGTAAGACTTTTTAGTCTAAGATTATGAAACCTGAGAATTAATCCCATAATTTGCATAACAAAAGAGTTTTACCTATTTGTTTCTACCAATGTATTGGCGATGTTAATACGCTCATTTAGGAAATATCATGGATAATTCTAATGAAACAAGCCCGTTTCATATTGCACCTGATTACAAATATTATGAAAGTGTTATTTGAATCATATATCAAATGTATCCTCTCATTTACGTTTTTTGCATAATGCACATTAGTAGCAAATTTGCCGATTTGGAAAACAAAAAGATGTTGATGGATTTTGCTGGAACAAGATGCTACTTCGGTTGTTAAATAATCTGTCTTAATCAGGAATGCCAGTCATCCACGTAATTAACTCAGAAATTCTGTGTGGATCCGTACAGATCCCAATAAAGCACAAAATATCCCAATAAAGCACAGGTGATATTAACAAGATCTGTACTTTTAAAGGTGTTGCTGATGTTTATCTTTCGTGATTCTATAAGTTAATAGTAAATTGTTTGCGTGCCCGTATGTTTTCTGGATTGTCGTCAATCGTTCAAGCCGCAACTATAAGCCTCATCTTTCTGTGAATATTTTGAAATTTCGTCATATGTTGAAAACATGAGGCGTTCATCAAAAATTAAGAAATTTATCAGGACCATCTCCATGTCTCTCAATCTTTTTTCTACGAATACTAATAAAACATTGTGCCAAAATTAGGAAATCTCGAAAAATACTAGGAACACGTAAATTCTTCACAGCTGCGAAGGAAAATGAAACGATAACGAACGAGTCATACTGAACCTTTCGAATATTCTGGGCTTGGATTATGGCTGGCGACTTCTCAGGGTCTCCCCGATCGTAATATCTGCGGTACAGTCTATTGCCCCGGACACAATGGCCTTCGGCTGATAGACAGGGCGAGTCGAGGGCGGCGAGGGACGACCTCGACTAAAAAAAAGCTCCTAAATCATTTCCGAGGCCTCTTGAGCGCCTGTGATGGGTCGGGGGGGGGTGGCCACCCCTCGGAGGCCATCGCCCTCACTCGATCGGCCCCTCGACGGCCGTTGCTTGGATACAGCCCCGGATCGTGGGGACCCTGAAGAACTGTGATATTGAGAAGTTGGAAGGTCCCTCCGGTAAATAACGATGTCTGCAGATTGTAAGCAGCCTACTCTTAATGTGTCGAGAGAAACGACTTGGGACGTAAAAAACCAATAAACGGATTTTTATTTCGGAGATTGTATTGGGGAAATTCGAAAACTTTTTGTTATGACGATTTCTTGAAGATTGACCGATTCGTAGAATATTTGAAGAGGATGTAGTAAATACACTACATCCTCTGCACCTTAATGGGAACGAAATGTATCAATTTGTGTTGAAGAAATATAATTTCGTAAATTCACAAAATAATGAAAGATCAGATGAATCACCTTACATCGAAAAAGTTAATCGTATTTGAACGCTAATGATGTGCAAATTCACAAAATTTAATAATCATTTTGTGAACTAAGTAATAATTAGTGAATCATTTCATTCACAACTTGTGCATTGACATACTTATACTAAACATCGTATCCATTGACCAGAAAGAATATAGTACTATAAAAGGTATTTTGGGTGAAGTATTATTTGAAACTGTCATTTTAAAAAGTACTTTAAATTTACTACCTTTGTTTGCACTTTTAACCGTGCGTTCCATGTGCATATGTGAAAATTGTATCACCAAAATATTTCGCATTTCATATACTTAATGAAAGAAACCGGCCTGCAAATATCAGTAAAATGTTAAATAATAACTAGATTTCATAAATATAGTATTTTGATAAACTAAATAGCTACACTTCCACAGTCGGTGTGATTTTAGTTTTAATGATCTATAATCTGTAACAAATAAACATTAACTCGTGAATTTCAACGATCCAAACAAAGAAACATGGTTTTTTGAGAAAAACTACTACTACAAAAGAAAATGTTGAATGTGACGCATTTATAATAACTTAAATGTAATTATAATTTTACACATATAATGTTTAAATTTATAATTATTAATTGTAAATAGTTAATACTTTATATCTAACGATTTATAATAATGAATGTATAGAAAATGCATAATTATGTAAATATACATATAACCACAGGTAGTTGTGTTGTCTACATCTTTTAGTATATTCGATCAAATTGTGTTTGAATATTGTTATTTTCCTTATGTAATAGTAAATCGTGTTAATTAGTTGCACGTAATATCTTGTTTATTATTATATAGTTTTAGTCCCTCAAGTGGGTCAAATAAATGGCACTGTAAGGAAGCAGATTTTTATTCACAATTTTATTACGATTTTACCCATATTGAACGGAATATGCGTAGCTTTTGAATATAAATCCAGTGAAATCTTTTTTTCGTGAACAGCATATAAAATATATTACGATACCCAAGGTTCGAATAATATAAATAAAATAATTATTTGTAACACATTTTTATTTACATTGGTTGGTTCATTAAGATATCAACATCTCTGGACAGAATCCAGTACCTCACGATTTACAATACCTGAGTGTGGCGAGTGACGAGGCGCGAGACTCTAAATTCGTGTGGCAGATGTCAGAGGCGACGTTGCTCTTTGTCAAAACCTTCCTCCCTCCTCTTCTCCGCGATGTTAGGGACACGTCCGATATTGGAGACAGCGAACGTGACGCTTGCTTCGGCTTATGCGGCAAGCAGGTGTCCGAAACACGTTTCGCGGGAGTCGACGGATCGGCGGCAGCGGCGGCGGCGGCGGGCAAAAGCAGAGCAGACTCCACGCCAAGGTACTCTTGCAACGCGGCCGCTCGTTTTTAAAGTCGATGCAGATTTACCAGGGGATGAAATTAAATTACCGAACTTTTTCATTTCCAGCCCTGCCCTCAGTCATTATGTATTTCCCCTCCTCACTCCATCCACACGCAGTGAGTGTTTCCCGAAATATTGTGCGCCTGCAAATAATGTGGAGGGCCGGCGGCGGCGGCGGCGGCGGCTGCTGGTGGAGGGAATTTGCTGCTCTCCCTCCACCCTCTTCTCATCCCCTCCGCGTCTCCCCTTCTCACTCCCCTGAACCCGCCAGCTTCCCGCTCCACCCAAACCTCGCAGCGAGGACATGCTCTGCAGGAAGTGCTCTGCTGCGGATCAACGAGTCTCTCCCTTCGTGTTCCACACTCACGCGCGTTTTTTCCCAACTTTTTGCTGTAGAGGTGTGAAATGATCAAATGTATTATAAACCGCAATGTATGGGCGGACCGAATATTTTATTTTCTCTTGTATGTAATATGGAAAAGTATGGTAATCGAGCGGAGCAATGTATAGGGATATTTTGATTAATATATTTTTTGAAGCGCCAAAACTGGTTTTTGACATTTTCAATGCGATACATGTGACGCCTGAATATGTGTTGGCGTGTGTCCCAGAGTGAGCATGCACGGTCGTACAAGAGATCGCTGCGATAGATTTCAAATAGTGTGAGCTCTTGCTCACACAACCACGTTTTTTTTGCGTATGATTGTGTGTGTGGGGGGCGGTGCGTGCATGCGTACTATTTCGCGTTCACGTATGACTGTGCGGACCAGCTCCACATACCGTCGAAGGTAATGATTAAATAATTGCTTTTTTTTCTATATAGACGTGTGGACGCTCGCGTACAAAACCTACTGCGCTGGAGTAGGGAGTTAGTTTCGAAACGGTCGGGCGGACCGGAGGCTGACTTACTTAGGGCACTGCCCCGAGGAGCGGCCTGAGCTCGAGCCCCGGGGCTAAGCGAGGCATTTGCGCCGCCCCATTAATCATGCACTGTCGCCCCTCCTCTCTCCCTCCCCGTCCCTCCCCCTCCCCCTTCCCCTCCCCTCCCCCACGCATCGCCTCATCTCGGATTGTGGCTCCGAGAGATGCCGCCGCCCCGGCCCCTCCTCCGCCCCCTCCTCCGCCCCTCCCCTGCCCATCCCCAGCTACCCTTCGCGTTGTGCACTCACTGTAACTCCGCCAAGGGCATTCGCATCCCGTGTGCTACGGCAGAGTTAATAAAGGTGTTATTATTGTACTTATTCCTACTGCAATAATTATTTATAGCTAGTGGGGCCGAAAATGCTTTGCTATTGCCGTGTATTCAATGCATACAATTCTAGTTCAAAAATAAATTTATGCAATAAAAATTAGCTACACTTTAACTGAGTGTTAACTATATTTTACTGCAGCACACTACTCGTCAAAAATCAAATATTCGAATACTGTTGTACACCTCCAGCTTTTGATTCAGACTTGCTTTTTAGATCACAAGTTCTATGTTATTCGATATGAGTCTAAGCGAGGCGTGTAATTCAAAAATATATCCATAGATCGCACTTCAAGCAAGCTCATCTGACCACGACCTAGAGCCCAGCTAGTCGATTAAGATTGCAAAAACAATGCCCCCCATGTCCTATTTAATTCAAAACACTTCAAATACTCCCGATATTAATAAGGACGAGGTGTGGAAATTTTAATGAATTCAGTCGCGTAGTTTTTGCGTCTGCTTGCCACAGATATACGCACATTCCCTTTTATGTATATATAGATATATAAAAATTCGGTCGAAATTGTAGCCAACAAAACAGCGCCCAGCATCGGTGTGTGTCCTTTCTCACAAACTATGAGGTTGCAAATGCTACTTGTTTCTATTGGAGAATGTCATCGTAGGTAGTTACACTGCTGACTCAAACAGTGTAACTACTGAGGTGTAGTGGTGGTGGTGATGATGGTGGTGGTGGAGAAACATTTACTGATTAGATTAGATTAGATTACATTTTTTATTGCTTAGATTAATTTATAAGGTAGGATTAGGCAGGGTTCTCAAGTTTTCGCATCCTCTTATTCCACCACTGCTTCATAAGCTACATTAGCATCTATTCATTAAACAGTCAATCGTACGTGGTATGTGTGAAAAGTTGGGTACTGAGAATCATTAAATAATTATTACTAATAAATGTTACTTTTATAAGCATCGTAATATCTAAGCGGCAGTTATGACCAAAATGGTGGTTGAGGGAGGGTTTTCGGAACGTTTATTCGTTACTTCCCGACGTCTTCCATAAGACTATGATTTCAGCATTTTCAGGCGCAAAAATGCAATACTTGGACATTGTAATATGTAAGCATGTGTGATGTATACACAAGAAGTTGTGTGTGTTAGAGTACCAATGTGTCAGTGTGTTGTGACGTATGCTATCACTTCACATATTTAACTATTCGCCTCCCTTGACAGTCAGGCATGTCACATGTAGTGCACTCTATCGAGTTGCCTTACCTACCATTGCAACAATTGTACCTTCCCCATCCATCTCATAACAAAGCTACAACATTTCTTCTTTGTGTAAATATGACACATTTCCCAAACGAGAAAATCCAAAATTTCACCTAACCAAGTTAATTTCAGTGTCCACAAAATTGAGTTTCAGAAAATTTATGATGAGGTTTAAGGGGTTTCTATTTACGACGCATTATTCGACATGCCCCCCACTCCCCCCAAAAAAGTCTCCAGAATAGTTTGCTTTGTAAAACGAGACAGGGTGTTCCAATGAGTTGAACCGTGACATCTCCATCACGTTCTGCTTCGCTCTCACAAAATCATTTCAGGAACACCCTATAAAAAGGCTGTCCCTTTTTAAAGGAGTTGCTAAAAGACTCACCGGGTAAATGGGTTTTTATGCTACGCGCGCTATTACGTACCCTCCCTCGCGCGACCGCCCTCCTTCACCCCCCCCCCTTGCCCACCACCGCCCCCCTCATCATCACCTCCCGCCGCCACCCCCCACCGTCCCCCGCCTTCGACCACCCTGCACCAGTGCCGTCCAATGCAAAAGCGATTCGCTGATTGACCTTTACATAATATACGACGCGTGTTTCAGAAGCCGATGCCCGCTCCCCTTATTTCCCTTAAGGCCGCGCCGGCAAATGCGCACTCGGGAAGAGGATGGAGAACAAAGGGCGGCAGGATGGCGGAGCAAAATGGAATGAGGGAATGTGATGTTCAGTGCGACGGACACAAGTGCGAAGCGAAGGGATGAGGAGGAATAAGATAAAGTCGCTTTCTCTAAAATCTTTTAAAAATCTCTTAAGATGCCAAAGAGATTGACGAAATCTGAGTAGAATGAACCTTTTTGCAATAGACTCGGAACGAAAAGACGAGGAGGGGAAAGAACGATAGAGGAACCGTGTAAAAAGGAATACTTTTATGAAATATGATTTCCTACAAAGCAGTTTTGTTATGGAATACTTGTATAACTAACATTGGATTATTTTGGCAAATCAAACGATTTAAACAATTTGAAAAGTGTTTTCATGTTAACGAATTTTCGTTTTTTATAAAATTAAAAGGATACCAAAATATGGTGAATGCTCTGTCAGGAAATCGAGATTCGTCAAATGACATCTCGTTCTTGTAGGTGGACCGGAAAGAGACTGAGTGGCGGACGGAAACATTCAGATTCCCCACTATGTAATTAATGTTAGACCTCACGCTCAAAAGAGAGAATATGGTAAAAATATTAGTCATCTATTGTATTAGGTAAATGGTTTATACAAATTAAACGACTTAAAACTGTCACAACGTTTATAAAAAATCCTATATGTAAAAAGAGAAACTGCTCTCACGAGATTCATTAATAGGAATTCTCATTAACACGAGTATGACAAAACATTTTAGGTTTAAAACGTAATTTTTCTCCATGGCGGGAGTGTGCGAGACCCGGCGGCGCGTCCGGGGAGTGGCGGAGCGAGTGGGGAGTGGCGGAGCGAGTGGGGAGTGGCGGAGCGAGTGGGGAGTGGCGGAGCGAGTGGGGAGTGGCGGAGCGAGTGGGGAGTGGCGGAGCGAGTGGGGAGTGGCGGAGCGAGTGGGGAGTGGCGGAGCGAGTGGGGAGTGGCGGAGCGAGTGGGGAGTGGCGGAGCGAGTGGGGAGTGGCGGTGGAGCGAAACCGGAAGTTGAATCCTGAGAATCCTTCGTTGGGTCGGAGAGCGAGATTGCGTGGCTCGGGGGGCGAGAATGAGCGGCTGCCTCCGAGGACGTGGACGCTAGCATCGGCGCGTGTGGGTGACGGCGAGCAGCTCTCTGCAGCGATGAGAAGCGACGATGAGCATGGTGGTGGGCGGGGCCGGGGCCGCAGCCGAGCCGTGGGCGGCGGCAAGCGGCGGCGAGCGGCGCTTTGATGTGTTCCGCAATTCTCCGGCGCAAGCGTCGCGTTAAATTAAGGATGAGCTGCAGCGCACCTGATTTGCGCAAAGGGTTTGGAGGGTTTGCGCGATTTGGCGCGCCGCGCCGTCAACCTCCATCTCTCCCTCCCCCGCTCCTCCCCCCCCCCGCGCGCTTCCCACACACCAGATGCGTGCCTTCCCCGTTCCCATGTCCCCCGCGTCGGTGCATAACCATTCTCCTGTATCACCCGCAGTCTCACCCTGCCCCGTCCCCACGGCGCGTCCGGTCCTCCGCTACTCGACCCTCTCCTACCTTCTCGATACTGTGGCCCCCATCATTGCCGTTATTTGCCCCCTCCTCCTTGTGGCGTTCCCCGCCGCTTGCCTCTCCTCCCCGTGCGTCGATCGCGCCCCGCATAGAATGTATCTTAAACGAGAGCTAATTACCGTTCCTTTGATCCGACGTCGCGCCCGATGCTCGCGAATTATGCTGGCGATTAGCGTAGGTACTATGCGAATTCTTTTGCAACACCGAAACGAGTGTGTTTAAAATTGTTTGAAGTTTAATAACGGTTAATGCGTGTTACGGGTGAAGAAACGGTTTTATGATCCATGAAAATATTAATTTTATCGGGTGATAAAATGTAACGTACTGCTATAAATACTTGGTGAGTTTGAGAGCTTGGAAAGGCGCGAGAATACACTAATGGGAATCAGCCCCCGCGTGTCCGGCGGCGGGAGTGCGAGCAAAAGGGTGGACCTGTGCTGGGTGTGACGTTTATCGTTTTTCATGACAGAACGGCAAAGAAACACCAATTTCGAGATTTTTCATTGTGGGATTTCCCGGATGTAATTCGGGAAATTGAATTTTACCAACGTTCGGGGACCTTTCTGAACAAATGTAAAAATAAAGAAGGGGCAAATAAAGCATTATTGGATAGTACATGAGAAATACAGCTTCAAAGAACGGTATAGGGCAGAGTTTTGTTAACTGACCAACCGCAGTGTTTTGCGGTGTTGCGTTTTAATATATTAGCTTTCATTAATTGAATTATATTACCAAAATTAAATCGGTATTTTCATTGTTATAAGAGATATATAAATTATCTCGATGAAAAGAAAAAGTCATTATATTCTAACTCTTATACTAAATATTGTAATTTAATGCGCCATACATTTTTTCTTCATTTAGAAAATACATTTTAATGTGTCTTTCAAATCCTTAATTTTTTCATTTAAAAAAACATCTCAAATCAAAGACTTCTAATACTCAGAATGAGGGCGATAAATAATGTCTGCTGCTTTCACAACTAAATGATGAATGAAAAATGCATTTTAAAAGTTTTCTGTAAGTTTTGAATTGAGTTTTTCCTTTTGTTATTTGTTGAACTCCTCGGAAAATGTGTCGCTCCCAAATTCTCATGTAGAAAGCGAACTGTGCGATTGAGAAGAGCAATGTCATTAACAAGAATGGCATCCACAACCCCTTGGCCATTTAATCGGAGACCCGGCAATGTGACGGTAGATTAGAGTGGTCGTTATTTGAACGTTTTATCTTCTTCCCCCTCTTGATTTAAAATCTAAAAAAAAATAAACTGATGAGTACAAATGTTCAGAGTGATTAAAATATATTAATCCGTGCTACCGAGTTCTTGAAGTGCATTTATGGTACTTGTCCACATATTACTTTTACATATTCATCAAGACTGTTAAAGAAATCTTGTATACATATATGAGGAAGCCTTCCACTAAAAAATTGAAGATTTTGGCCCCCATGTTTAATACCCTGTAATAAAAAAACCGTCGAAATTGGAACATTCAGTGATGATACTTGACGAACAGCTGTAGGCAATTTCAGACCTCAGAGACATACGTTAGTTTTATATATTTTCTGAAAATATATAGTGTATTTTTTGACATTTAATTTATAATGATAAAAGAAATTTTAACTTTGTCAAATTAAAAACAACCATACACTACATATCATCAGATAATTGCGTTGTTTGTCACGTCTCCTACTTTCAACAGATGCAAGTCGTAATGGCCATTATTCATTGGTAATTTTGCAGGATCAATGGTCATAATAATGTGCAGAAATTAATTTTCTAAAACAATTACGTCGTCTGTTAAAAAACACTCAATATCAATGTGACAGTAATGAGCTGGATAAATTAATACGAGCTTTAACTTTTTGTATAGAACTTACCTTGACTAAATATCCATATCACAAGTTTAATATTTCCGCATATTGTAGGTAATGCTTCTAATGCTGCTTGGATGTGGTTTCCTGATTTTTCTGCAAAATTGTATATTTTGACTGATACTGTGGTAGTTTTCTGTTATAATTAAACACGCTTATATCACTTGCATGAATGCGTTGTATTGTTCTATATTGAGTATTTCGGTAGCAATGCCGATCGCGGAAATAGAAAGTCAGAAGGTAAAATACGCTCGTGTCGTTTCATTCACATATTCTTGAAATTTATTATTTGTCAGCGTTTTTTACTTACAACTCTCGAGGCATGCAAATCAATTTTACAGCTCATGTGATAGCATCTCTCAGCCGAAACGAGAGATTGTCCCTGGCCGGTTCGCCGCTTCGCTCAGCCTCCCTCTCCCCGCATCTTCGTCCTATCGTCTGCGGCTCCTCCTGTTAAGCGTCCCGGAATCAACTCGGAGTAATCAATTTTCCAACATACACGTCCGGTACGGGCAATTCGTTTTAATTGCAAATTTCTTTCCGAACACACACACACACACACGCTCCCACGCGCACGCGCGTGAGCAGTTTTGCATCGCCGAATTCCTGGAATAACTGAGTTTGCCGGTAAAGCGCTTATTTTAGGATTACGGGATTACCATCAATGGCCGGGGCACAAGGATGACGCCGCGCCTTCCCTCCCCCTCGTCGCGCCAAGCCACGCTCCTCCCCCTCCCCCAGCTTCGCTTGCTCTCTGGCCCGCCCACCCCGGCGTGGCGCCTGTGACACGCGCCGTATGTCGGCCGTCAGCCTTGTGTACCGTGCGAGGGGCCCCGGACCCTTTCCCCGGGCGCCAACTTAAAGAGACTCATTTATTAGGCCGGCCAGGCATTTAGAACGCGCCGCCTTTGTGGGCGATCGCTCAGTCGGTATCTGCGCAGTCGCGCTGCCTCTCTGCCCCCCTGCCGCTCCACCCCCGTGCCCCCGTGCCCCTCCACATGGCCCGCCGTTCAACTCCTCCCCCTCTCCCGTTACTCCGCATCCAGGCCTTCCTATTAAAATCACGTACCGCCACTCCACTCTCGCTTGCTGCCTCTGTCCCGCCACCGCATCGCTGTTCTAATCCTTGCTGACACGCCACTCATTACTCCTCTCCCTGCCGCTCCACCGCTACTCCACCCTGCCCTTCCACAGCGTCACTCGTCCTCTGCAGTACCCCGCCACTCTATCCCGTCACTGCACTTCGCCACTCTACCACACCGCGGGACCCATCAGTTCACTTCTTCCTGCAATTTCCTCCTGCCACTATGCCCCTTGACAATTTACTCTTCACCGCATCAACTGCTGGAACACCAACTTCCCTCACTGCTTCTCGTATCTTATTCTTCGTTCTCTCTGCCATCATTGCTATTTCCCTATTCTCCGCTCTCTTTATATCTTTACTTCAGTTTTTACACGTCTATTCTTATCTATTTGTGCCTGATTCGCTGACTAATTTCGTTCCACCTCGCAGTTTTAGCCGCCACTCGCCGCTCTTCATCCCAGTCATCCGAATGCCATAATCCTGCCAACTTCATCATGTAATCTCTTGCCACCTGACGAATCACTCTTTATCCCTCACTTCGTTGCGCTGCATCGAACTATCCCACCAGCAAGCATGTTCCGTTTCTGGTTCCCTCTTTTCACCCTAGTATCGTGGATCTCACACCAATTCTACATGCTGTCTTCAACCTCTGCGAATCTCTCTTACCTCACTACTTTCTCATTGTCACGTTCCGGCTTAGGTGGCCGATGTCACAGCAATGCGTACGATCGGGAGGTTGTCTATGACCGCGATCTTTCCTTCCCCTTCCTTGTTTCTCACCCCTTTCTTACACACCCATGCACTACATAACCTCACATAACGGGAGACCAGTCGGGAGCGTGGAGATTGAGCCAGCTGGGGTGGTGCCCCACTGATGGGAGATACGTGGTTTGGAAAAACTCGCAAGCTAACGTGTAGATCTGCGCCGAATCTCACCATCCAGGGGGAGGGGAGTTCACCGCCATTAATGACCTTAGCTGTTGGCGCGCACGGAAACACAAAATAATCAATCAATCCTCGTCGCCCACTCCATTGCCCTACCTGCTCCTCGTGATTCATTTCCACACCTCCGTTTATTGATTTACTCGCATATTCTCCAAATTCTCTCCTTTTTACTGAACCACTTTGTTGCCATTGTACATCATCCCATTACATCGCTTGTACTTACTCGTAGCATAGTGGTCTAGTGCTTATAGGACTCTAAGGCAAACAATCTAGCAGAATTATCCAGAAATTTCTGGAAGCGCATAATAAATTTGCCCATTTCGAAAAGTGCATTGGCAGCAGAGATTCACTTATCTATTTTTGTTACACATTTTATCCTTTCCCTTTATTAATCGTAACACATGTGTCGAGACATTAATAGAATGCAAGACTTCTCTAACTCAGTTGAAAGGGATCGTACAAGAAGTTGGAACGGATCGTACCTGAAAAGTTGGAAGTATAGAGAATATTTTTTAAAATAAATGTTATTTATAAAAACCAAAAGGAATGGCGAAAATTATGAAGGTAATAAGCAAAATTTGTTTATGCTTTTCATTCCACAACTACAGAAATGAGCAAAACTCATCCTTCAAACATGGCATACTAATTTATTATTTATATATTTGCAATTTCTGTTCAAGTCACAGAAGCCGAGGCCGTGGGCCATTTTTCTTTGCGATTGTTTTTCCTCGATTTTTTATTATGCATATACTTAATGTATGTACTCACAAGCTTTGTATATGAAATACCTTGTTAGAATTAGACAGAAGATGGACGACGTTGGAGGACGGACTGTTCATTTTTCTTAGAGACCCTAGGATCTTAGAAACTGACTGCAGGAGATGAAATTCAGAAGCGACGCATGGAGGTAAGGGAAACTATCACATAAATGAAGTTTCCGATGCCTTGTGCACGGGTCGCCTTTTCGCCAATACCAAGTGACTAATGCCGAAATCCGCGTGACTCAGAAGGATCATGTAGTCGCTCCAGCGGAAGGCAATTTACAATACGCTGGCGTTAAAGGGATAGTGTTCTCTAGAGTTGCTTCGTTCAAATTAGTATCACGAACCTCATTTTGGAAATAATCAGTCTTAACCTCCATCCTCAGTTTAACGTTAGAGAATTAGTCCAGCCATATTCTTTATGTGTCTCTTAACGTGGTTTGTATTTATTTTAATTTTCCATCTATACATCTTCGTTCCTCGATATGTGAAATACGGCAATGTTAGTAAAAGTAAAAACAAGAAAAGTTTAAACTAATAATGATAATGATAATGATAATAATAATGATAATAATAATAATAATAATAATAATAATAATAATAATAATAATAATAATAATAATGATGATGATGAAACTCACTCGCAAGTTAGAATCTGATATTTGCAACAAGGATCTTTTTCATCAATCGCTGAAATCAATACAGGACGTAGAGAAATGAAACTCGACCCGTCCTTCAGAACAAGCAACTCCATCCCAAATGAAAAATGCCAGCCCTTCGCATGGTGCTGTTTCCGTGCACACTGCTACGCTCCGCATCGCGCCGAGTCCAACGAAACACTTCACCTCGCGTTTCGCCTTGTATTTCCCACCTCTCTATACTTTTTCCTTCCTATCTCCTCGCCTACTGCATTTGACTCCTCTTCATGTGTGCATCCTCCGAGCGGCACCGAATCCAGGACGAAACAGGTATTGAAAGGATTTGGTACGTGACGGCATTAACGGAAATTTAACGGAAATTCGCAATGGATTGGAGGATGCAAGCTGTGTTTTTTCGTCCGTTTTAATTATAAAGATGTGTCGCCGTTCGACAGATTTGGGGCATTCTGTCGGACCACAGCGTGCGTTGCCGCCCTTATGAATATGGACGATCGGATAGCGGCTAACGAAACAAAAAGGCCCGGGAAGAAGTACGCGATATGGAGGTGCCGTGGTGTAAATGAGTATTTGCTTCGAAATCGTCATAACATGCAGATTGGCGACAGTGTGTTGAGAGTGCATTGAAACGTTTTTCAGGGAACGATTTTGGGTATACTAATCGCCTCCAACGGCTTCACAGGTTCTACATTCCATATGGAAAATGGATGCAAATGTATTGGCCTACTTCGCAGACGAACATCTAGAAGTTTAGATTAGAAGTATTCTGGTAGTCGGATTAATATTTTAAATATTCAGCATGCTCACGTGGTAACATGCTGCTTAGTATTAAGAGAAGTCTATAAAACGTATTTATTGCTTTTAGTTTAGTTTAGTAGCAATTCATCTATCAACCGAAATTTCCTTTGGTATTTTTTCAAGAGTCAAGATCTCCATGGTAAAAGGCATACATTTTGTACATGTAACTATTCGACTATCAATTTTTCAGATTTGTTATAAGAAATCTTTAAACTCCAAGAGAAACTAACATTAATAGGCGCCAAACCTCTGGCACACTGTAGAGGTTTTGTGACGACTTAAAAACGATAATTATTTTCCAATGCATCGTCTCTTTCAGTAGTCACAGTCGTTCTTCCATTACAACCAATGCGGACCACAGGCCGAAGAACGTTAATGGAATATTTATCTAACCCTTATCTTGCCCAGTAGCCAATGTTACTAATATGGACCCGGTGAACAAAGGCATCCGTCAATGAATTCCTACATATCATTGCGAGCGCCGGCCTTAATTCCCAGGGGGGCATTCATCTCGTGGAAGCGAACGGGGTGGCGTGGGGGCGGGGCTGAGAAAGGGAGGAGAGTGATGGGATGAGGTGAGGAGCAGCAAGGAGTGAAGGGGCGGGGCGGGGCGGGGCACAGACGGGCAAGAGGCGTTGGCGAGGAGGCGGGGCCGGCGAGGGAGGGGAGAGGAGGGGAGGGGTGGGGGCGAGACGAGGATAGGAGGAGCAGGTTGTGGCAAAGACGGGGAAGAGTGGGTGGCGGGGGCGGGGGCGGGCGGGCGCTTGGGGCCGCACCTTCATGAATCTCCGCCAAAGGAAATTGGAGGGTAATGGTCGCGAGGAATTCGGGCAAAGACGCCCGCTGCGCGACCTCGCGCGGGGGGGAAGTGTGGGCGGGGGCTCCGAGGTCGGCGTCTTATGCAGGGCACGCACGCGTTCGCCCATTCCTGAATCGGGCCTTAATTATCAATAAAATGATAGCAATAGTTTGGGCGTTCGCTGACTTCGGGGTTGCTCTGGTCGCGAGGTTCCCCTGTTTGAAATGAAGGTCGTTGGTGCCTACCTGCAGTGACAATCGGCGGGTTCTGGTATTTCGCGAACTAGCTGTGAGACGCCGCTTTGGATCATCCGCAACCTGAAGGCAAATCTTTTCTCCTACATGGTCCGTTCTGGCCTATTAATTCTGAGATCCGTCGTTTTGTAAGTTAGTCGGGCCTCTTCCAGTGAACGCGTGGACGTTGTAGATGTGAGCGTTTGGGTGGACGTTTTTATATATTATATCTACGTTTAATACCTGCATTGAAGTCCACCGAAATTTTAAAAAAATCAAATATAAATGTGACTTTCTAACCAGAAGTTAAAGGAAACGTACATCGTATATTTAAATGGTCATGTTACATTAAAATTTTGGAGAGAAGACTGAATACATTTTTCATTTTTTCGTTGTCAATGCAATCAAAGTTCCTTTCTCATATTTATTTTTATATCGTTATTTTTTCGGTTTATTTGCAAGTTATCTCTTCTTTTTATTGATATATCAGGCCATTTGGTGGCACCACATCACTTAGAATTGAAAGTGAAGAAATAAAAAAAACACGATATTTTAACTATATTTATTTCTACTGGTATGTTCCGATCTCATATCCAGAGTACGGGTAGAATGCTCACAGTCTGCTAATTGCCCATCATTTAGACTGTGAATTATACAAGGTAGTTTTTGCATGGAACAAAGAACGGATTAGATCTGAGTATGCCATGTTAAAAGATAATAGCTTTCGTTTTCTTTTTTATAGTAATCCGTCTAGGACATTGGCTTTGAGCTTTCCGATTATATCACATCTGGGAACACGAACTTGCTATCCGCTTTTGTTATTCGTAGGTGAATAACTCCTGCATGTGACAAGGCAAAAACTAAGAGAAAATTCGTTCTTGTTTGAAAAAAAAGTGTGTCTCTCCATTAGCTCCGTACACCATAAATCGTTACCTCAAACACTTTTTATTTTAATCCAGCAGCACACAAGAGGCGAGGCCCGGTGAATGAAATAGAGAACTCTTCCTGTTTAGATATGATTTCGTTGTTTTGTGTGGAAATTCAATCTCTCGTGTGCGTTTTTTTTTCGGAGCGTTTGCAAAACTGTTCCGCGATTTACGATACAGCGGACAGGACACCACAGACGGAGCGGATCCTCGTTATTCCGCAGCACGCTACAATCTTCACGCACGCGCGTTCGACGGTGTCCGCGCGCTCGCTCGCGCGCGCGAGTGCGTACCTTACACGCGCGCATCTCACGCGATCGACTGGGCGTTTTGTTTTTTTTGTCAACGACGGCGCTTCGTTAAGTTTTCATTTCCGTTAGTCAGTCAATATGGCGTAACGGTGCCCGCTGGCGCGTAGCCCTCGGCCCCGCAATGAGCGACCGCGCGCCCCACGCAGTGGCACCGAAGGCGATTCCGCGAAGGGCAACGGGTGACGAGGTATCAGGAAGCATAAGATTACTATTTAATAAGACCAGATGAATGCAGAAATTACTGTTGCATGCATGTAAATTTTGATACAGGACGCTATAAAATTCAGAAATTTTTTATTTGAATATGTAATGTCAAAAAAGTTAAAAAGTGCTTGTACGTGTAGGGGTGAAGAACAATCCAATACGAGAATCTTTTTTTGAGATTATTGTACTTATTCCTACTGCAATAATTATTTATAACTAGTGGGGCCGAAAATGCTTTGCTATTGCGGTGTATTCAATGAATACAATTCTAGTTCAAAAATAAATTTATGCAATAAAAATTAGCTACACTTTAACTGAGTGTTAACTACAATTTACTACAGCACACTACTCGTCAAAAATCAAATATTCGAATACTATTGTACACCTCTCGCTCTTATACTATACGTAGTTAAATTATGAATAAAGTAGCAGCGAGCGTTTTTGAAAGAAAATGGTAAAAGTTCTGTAATAGAAACTATTTGCAGCAGCTGAGTTACATTTCAGCTACACATTTGGATTGTATCTCTTAGTGAGAAGGCAGAGAGAGCATCTGAGATAGCTTTAGGAATGAGTATTATTGATATTTTTATTGTATTGAGTTGGAATTGCAATTTAAATATTAGCAAGACTTACCAGAGAATTTCCCCAATATCATTATTTTTCTCAATTGAGATGATGCATATTTATCATTATTCTCACACTTATATATGGGCTACCTGCAAATGCATTATGAGGGCAGTGACATGTATATTTATCCTCGAAGTAATTAGCTCTCCCAAACATCAAAACTAGAGTACTTTTCAATGCAAGGAGGCACAAATAGCTGCATACATTTATTCCTTATGTCCTGTAGCAAAAGTAGATACTGTCGTTAGTAATCCAGCAAAAGCGTGCAAGATTCTATATTAAAGGAACTTTTTTACTTTCATTCAAAAACTATCTATATATCAAAACATCTATATATTTCATCAACATAAAAAAATACATTTGTTAGATTGTACAATGTCATATTTTCAGATCAAAAATTTCAAAAATTCATTTATTGACATCAGTTTAAAGGTACTGTTATACAGTTCCTTATTGTTTACGCTATACGCTTAATGCTACTCTACATGTTTTGTACAACTGTAAAGATGATAAAAAATTGAAATCAATTAATTTTATTAAAATACAACTCGTTAACGTAGGTTACACTCGTATTGCTTTCCTAACGTTTTTACAAAAAGCAAACAAATTGATGTCTATGTATTACCTCATCTTGAAAATGCGTGAAGAAAAATATTCGTAAATATGTTGAACCATGCAAACTCAACAGAATGTGTTCTCAAGAAATCATATATATATATATATATATATATATGTGTGTGTGTGTGTGTGTGTGTGTGTGTGTGTGTGTGTGTGTGTACATATATACAGACGTGCAACCTTGTTTAAAGAAAAAATCTTGCCCGTCTGAACAGTAAAGTAATGTCACTTCCTCCCGGACGTCGAACGGTGTTAAACTACATTTTTGGCCTCTATAAAAACCTCATTCAGTAAAACACGCGACGCGTTGAATGCGCGATGCCGACCCGTTTCGCCCTCTGCGTTACGGCGCGAGACCACCGCTGGCGCCACCGCCACTGCCACCGCTCCGGCCCGCCCTCTCCCCACACCCCTGCACAGCTTGGGCCGCGCCCACAGCGCGTATTGTCATAAGGGGCGAAAATACACGCTGCACTCGGCGGGCGCGCGCGGGTCGTGCGGCGGAGGGCGACGAGGGCGGCGAGGGCGACGAGGGCGGCGCGGGGGCGGCGTTGGTGGCTGGCAGGAGGCGCGAACGCGGGCCGCTCGGCCGCGCCGCCCCCGGGGACACCGCCGTAATGGAAAAACAATAGAAAACAGCGGGCGGGCGACGGCGGCAGCGGCGGGGCGGAGCGACGCGGCGCGGCGCGGGCGGTCGCCTAAGTGCCGGAGGTGGCGAGCGGATGGATGGGGCAGGGGCGGGGCCGGGTGGATGGGGTGGGCGGGTCGCGGTGGATGGTGGCACGCGGCCGCCGCGGGGGAGGGGGGTGCGAGAAGGGAACAGGCTGGGCCGAGGAAACTATAGGAATTGTGGACGTCGGGGGTGGGGGAGGTTGAGGGGGCTGGTGGAGTGAACCCACCTCGCCGGAGGTTGCGAGGGGAAACAGCGGAAGGTACGAGCGCCACTTGGCATGTGGATGCGGGATGAGTGGCATGAGAGATGGAGTGTCGATGAGGACGCGACGCCACTGATGGCGCGGGCGGGGGGCGGGGGGCCGGCGCGGAAAAGTGTGGGGTGAGCGAGGGAGCGAATCGGCGAGTGGCGGGGCTAGCGGGCGCGCCGGGTGCGGGGCGCTCACGGCATTGGGGAGGGCGCGACCAGGGCGCGGCGACTAGAGAGATTGCGGGTGTCATGTGGTCGCGAAGCGCCGGGGGGCGAGGCCAGCCCAATAAAGTACCCCGCTAGTGCGGGTATGGATTGGAAGTGGGCGGCGACGGGATGGCGGGGCGTGAAGGACGTGTGCATGGAGCGGATAGTAAGATAGCGGACGGTGGTACCGAGAACACAATGAGGAAAGCGTTGGAATATTGGATGTATGCTCGATTCAGACCAGGCGACGGTTTTTTTTTTTTTTTTTTTTTTTTTTGACAATTTCGAAAACAGTTGAGCATTACCCCGAGGGCTGTAACCCTTCGTGAAATGTATTTTTCCGCCTACCATGCTAACCAAGCGCCCGCTGATGTTGCTTTAAAAGTATGTTCAATGAGTGTAATTGTTTGTCAGAGAGAGTTTTGATGACTGATTTACTTTATTGTGGTATTGTCTCTAATACAGTATTGTAAGAATTGACCAAAATCTTCTCTAAGAGAAAATGAGAATCTCAAATCGAAATCGTGCGACAAGGAGTTTAAAAGTGATACCGAGCCTGCCGAATGTAAACGGACATCTCACAATCCCCGAATATCAACTCCCACGCTGTTCACATTCATGTCCCTTTCTGCTAAACTCTCTTTCTGCTTGTTCTACTTTTAACCAAGAATAATCTATGTAAATAATATTTCTTTGAATACGAAATTTTAAATACTTTATAGCTGAATTCTAATAACATAAATTATCACGCGAACATTCTTCTGTTGGCGGAATAACAAAAAGTACCACAGTACCAACACAATTTAGCCAGTGTAAATGAAATAAATGTCAATCATTTCTACAAGTTATTCACCGACCGAAGCTTAAGTTTACCTGTCATTGAGTATCAAAATAATTGCTCTCATCACTGGCGCAACTAAATCAAACGCTTTCGACCTTCCGTCTTACGATAAACTGTGAGTTGACATCTCAGAAGATGTACTGAAGGTTCGAAAAGGACGATCTCTGTGGGAGGGAGACGCTGTAAATATGATGTCTAGGGACGTCAGAATGAAATGGGAATGACACGAGATGCGTGAAGAGAGAAGTACGCGAAGTGGTGAAGCAAAAGATGTGAAAACGTGACTAAATTAACTGGATTAGACGCGGGGAAAAGAAGTGCAAGAATAGCAAGGCAGCGGGAGTCAGAGTGAGGCGAAGTGAAGATGAAGGAAAGGAAACAAGAGGGAGTGAGGCAGGCTTGAAAAAGAGGCAAGGCGAAGAGAGGCGGACTTAAGAGGAGGGCGAGGCGAAGGATTAATGAAGGAAGGCGAAGGGAAGCACGATGAGGGAAGACGAAGAAAGCCAGGAGGCACTGTGGTAGTATGATAAATGGAGTTAGACGAGGTGAGTTAGATCGAGTCAAGGCGGTGCGATGCAGGCTATGAGGTAGAGGGGCGCGGAGAGGATGTGATTCGCGGCTATGCCCTAGCGGGTGCGATGCAGGGCGTGGCAGAAAGGATCGGGTGCGAAAGAGCGCGAGGGGAAGACGCAGGCACAGACAGCATGACGCAGGGAGAAGACAGGCAGGGTTGGAGTGCCATGGAGCGCGTGTGGAATGAGTAAGAGAGCGAGCATTTCGTACTTCCGAGTCAAGTGCGTCAAGTGGCGATATTGCATGTTAGCTACTAGAATTCGCCTTCACACAGCGACTGGATTCGACTAAGCTATTAGGCTAGTGCTAAAAATGGACTGGCTGAGGTGTCACAGGGCATCGATTGATGTCACAACAGTGCCTCTGACAGGGAGGTCCTAGGGGTCGAGTCCCGAGGGTAGCGTACTAACTAGAAAGCTAGGTCTAATTCAGCCGCTGTCTGGAGGAGAATTCTAGCGGCCAGCTGCTCTGATTAGTAGTTTTCCGTGTTTTTTCAATCAACACCAGGCAAATGCCGGGGCAATACCCTAACAAGCGGACTATGAAATGCATGCGATCCTTCCTTCCTCTTCCTTGGTCCTATCCTGACCCTTTGCTCACACACACACACATTTACATGCACTACACTACCTCACATGCCATAAAGCCAGTTGGGAGCTTAGAGCTTGTCCGGGATTGGGCGGTGCCCTGCCAGTGAGACACCCGGTTGGGAAAACCCCGTAAGCCGACGGGTATTTCGGCGCTATCCAGCGGAGTAATCACGCCACCTCCCTCAATAAATTCCTACACTACACTTACAAGACTAAGCAGTTGACGAGGCGGGAATCACTAATCAATCAAACCCGTCACAGTCAGGTCTCAAACCCCGGCCCTCTCGGTCATAGTCCCCGCAGTGGACACAGTTGTAGCGCTGAGCCACCCCCGCCCCGAGGAGGAGATGGGCGGGGGGGGGGGCCGAGGAGGGGCGGGGCCCGAAGCGTGCGTGTGCATGAGTGGTGGCCGTGGGCAAGAAGTAGACGCACCGGCGAGGGAGAGCTGCCAACGTTTTTCCGCGCGCGCGCACGGGCCAGTTGGTAACTCTGTTAATCAGTTACGGCGATTCATAATTTCGGAAAGTTTGTTAATGGCGCTCACGGCCACACGAATGCATGAGTTTCGAATATGTGTTGCCCCGCACGTTCTCGTTACTCGCTATGTAATAATAGGCACAGGATTTTCTATGGAAGAGCGTGCTGGTTCCATGAACCCATTTCCAGGTGCGCTAGATAGGCGAGGGTGATTTCTGAAGTTCCATTACGAAGCAAATGTGTTTTCGGCCATAATACGTAAAGTTATGTTTTTGCTTCTAGTATTATCGAATCGTTCTTTAATGCCAAGGCGCACCTGAATGCACCACACTGTTCAGCGTGGTGCCGTGCTTGGACGCATCCTAGGTATTTTTGTTGCAAATATATCTGTTGAACTGATGTTGTACAGATGTTACAAGTTTGCAATCTTTCTGAGAGTCGATGTCAAAAAACACCTGTGACAAATCGATGAACATTCGTTCACAGCAGAGTAATTACATCATCTTAAGATATTTTGTTAGCTGTTCGTGCTCATACATCATTTAGTTACATCTTTGTAATATCTTAAAATCTGGTACGTTCGTTTGTCTTGCTTTCTATGTTTCTCCTTATGTGGCCATCTACTCGTCAGCTGTCTGAGTTACAACCTGTCTACTAATCCATCTTCCACTTTTTGTTTGTATGCGATATTACCTGACTTTCTAGCTCTCTTTTATTTTCGTTCCATTTCTGTCACACGTTTGACTTTCATCCGACACTCACCCAACGATAATATAATTACTTTTATTAGTCAGAAATCTTAAAAATTGTGTGTTTCTGGAACATAGTTATAAATATACTCAACTTGCTGAAGTATCCCGCGAATTTGTCACAATCATCTATTACATCTCTGACCTCACTGCCTGCAATGCCTCTATTGAGCACTCAGCGCGTCGCCTGACAACGCCCAGATGCATGATATTATATTTTGTGTAAAAAAACACGTTTCAGGATAACATTTTAAATCACAAGGCTCTTCACTTTTTTCTCGGCCACTCAAAAACATTCGCGCAGAATGGCGGGACGCAACGTTTCTGTGAAACAACACACATACACAGGCACACCTTATGTAGATAAATTATCATAAAATACGCAATGTAGTTAAGTAGTATATGTGTAGCTGCCATTGCTCTACAAACCACCGTTTGTACGCCAACCTTCCAATGCGCTCTGACACTGTAATTTGTGCAACTCCAAAAAGAATGCCAGGTAGAAAATGAAGGCCGGCGGCTTCTGTGCGGTGTCCAGGGCAGCTAAATCTGGTGCTGGGAGCGGAAGGGAAGGAGGCGAGATGTGTGGGGGCGGGACGGTGCGGGGCGGCGAGGGGCGAGGCGGGGGCGGGGCCTGGCGTGAGGCGGTGCCGCGGGCCGCGTGCTGCGTGACCGGGCCGAGGTGTCTCCCGCCGCCACTCCCTCCACCCCCGCCGCCCGTGCCGTCGCCGCCGCCGCGCTAAAAGGCCGCGCTCCGAACAAGCAGCCAAGTAATTATTTTCCACACCGGAGCCTCACGCGAGCGGCGCTGGGTCGGGGCGGATGGCGGGGGTGGGATGGCGGCGGGGACGTGACGCCGGGGGCGCGGCGCGCGGGCGTGTCGAGGATGGCGAACGAACCGTGAAGCCGGCGGCGACAGCTACGGGATGAGTCCGGAGAAGTCGGGGCGGTACCAAATTACCACTAGCGCCATCGGAGCCCCGGCTCACCGCCAACGACATTGTCGAAGTCCCACTGCTTCTTCCTTCACAACCAACATGTTTTTCTATTGTTTGCTTGATTATAATCAGTACACAGGAATATACATTTTTTTTGGAAATGTGGATCCTGCACAGAAAAGCTGGTAAGTTAATGTTTTGGTATTTTCATTTTTTCTGGTACTGACACAGGGTTACAATATACGAGAAAGCTCTTCTTTCATTTCCTGCATTCAAAATCACAGAAATAACTGCATTGCTTACGTACTTCCTTTTACCACACCATTACTATACTTCAGATTACTATTATTTTTCGTGATCCCTGTTCACAATATTTCTGGGTTGGCCTCTAACATGATGATATTGCTGAAGCTTTTCTGTTTGTTGTAGAATTAGCACTGTCCAGACCAGCTTGCAGTGAGCCGTAGGAAAAGGACGTAGCACCAAAAGCTCATTCACAGATGATTAACAGTACGTGTAGAACCAGTACGCCGTTCGTTTGTGAAATGTTTTAAAACTAATCTCTGTCGCTCAACGTATGACAGTTTCCCATAACTCATCGTGGAAAAAAAATCTGGTTGGAAATAGTTTGCAATATTTCAGCTCATACGAAGTCTCCGAACTTTCTACAGGGCGTTACCTGTGGTATCACTTTCATCATTGCGCCGGCCCGAGCGTCCCAGCGCCTGCACCTACCATCCTGGGGACCTCGTGGGACGGCGCAGCTGTCGGCGTCTTCCCACCCACCCCCTCCGCTCTCTTCTCCTTCGCCCACTCCCCTTCCCTCGTGCCCCGCCAACCCGCCCCGCCCCGCCCCGCCCCGCCCCGCCACGCTTCGCCCAGCGCGGGAACTTCCCTTTTTAAAAATGTATTTCGCTATTCACCGCACTCGGTGGGAGCTGCGGAAAAGCAAGAGGAGGGCGGGGGGAGGGGGAGGGAGAGGCGAAGGGGAAGGGTCGATGCTCCGAACGCCGAGGGACATTCAATGCCTCCATCCACCCACTCTCCCACCCACCCCTCTTGCGGCCCTCTACCACCAGCCTCGGCCCCATCGCGAATCGACGCTGCAAGCCCGCACTCTTGCCACCCATTCCGGAGCAGACTGGAAGGGCCCTGCGTTCTCTTCGCCTGCCGAAGAGGGATGCACGCGGCTGTGATTGAGCTCCAATCGACAATCGGTTTCCCCTTTTTTCTTCCTGCCATATCCCCGACGGTGGCGATTTTTTTTCTTCTTTTTATTTTTTTTTTACAAACAGCTGAGGCACTCGACGCGAATAGACACACGAGTGTCGTATCGCTTAAGATGACTGCGTTGTATGACTTAAAAATAGTTGCTTACGTATTATTATTATCGATTACTTTACTTTGTCACTGACAGAATAAGTAACGTAGGAACGTAAGATTGCTAAAAGTGATACCGTTGAATGCGTTAAGATATAAGTGTGATAAATCCAAAAGTACAGATAATAATTAAAAATCGATCACCTCAAAGCTAATAGATTATAATAATTTCACAGCATGGGGAGAACTGATTAACAAATTTTAGAAGTTATGTCACATACATAATTTACTTTGGTCTAAAATCTTTAATTAAAAAAAATAATTTAATTAATTTGTAATAAAAATTAGTTACATATTATAAGTAATACAAGTCACTGCGATTTAATGAGTACTTACGTCTTCAGGTACTCTTACGCAGCCTAATAAAGATACTGGGTCGCAGGTGGTGGGGATCCTTTGTGAATTACCACTCATTGTAGGAGAGAAAGTCTGTTTCAATACAGAAATATGCAGTCTGCATTAGTAAAAATATAGTAAATAGAATTGTCGCCAAAAAATTCGAAGATTGCGCGTCTAATTTAAATTCCCTAATATGCAGTTAGGTGGTAGAGACTGCATTCTTGGCAACACCAGGAAGTTGAACCCATGGACACTAAACACTTTAAAAATCCTGTTAAAGCTTCCCATGACAGGGTCAACTAAATCCAAATGCAGGGAGATGTCATGGACTACCATAACATGTAGTGGAAAAACAGTTTCCCAGAACATAACGCACGTAAGGAACAGTATCAGTCTTGAGTCTGATTCTAAGTAGTCGATTGCGATTTTTGACCGAGGAGACCTGTGTATATAACATAATCTCTAATATTTGTTTATAAGTTCTCTCCATGATGAAATTGTAATAAACATTAGTTTTTAGGTGGTTAATTGTGAATTATTTTCTGTATTTATTGCCCAAAATCTTTTATAATATTTTAAGACATTGGATAAAAATGCTTTAAAACAGTTAGGTATATTTTATTTTCATTGTGTTCGTGGCTTTCTGACAGTACACTAAGGAATTGCTATTGTTTTGAGAGCATGGAGTTGACAACACCCGAACTCTTTATCCGATATTTTCACGACGTTCCAGAGTGTACGGGATTTTCAACCGTGCGTGCATAACGACATTTGATTTAATTGGCGTTTTATAAGAGTGGTAGCTACCTAAATGCGAAAAGTTTGCCAGTTTTTTTAAACTAACACTTATTTTTAACATTTTTGTAAATCATAACGCCCCTGGATTGTTTTACTCAAAACATCACTCCGTTGTTTATTTTTGAGGTACGTTGCTTTGTGAAATATTTGAGACACTTTTTTGTAAATATATAGTCTATTAAGAAAATAAACGTTATTGATAACTTGTACGAACATAGGCAACAATCATAACGCATGTTTTTGTTTTAAAATATATTTCAAGGAATTGTAATCTTAAATATATTGTCATCTTCATGTAAAATACCTTTACACGTGTGTACAGAAATAATTTAAACGAATAGGCAAATGTGTAAGAGGATGTGTGAATTTGTAGAGAAATATATGTGCAAATGCTCAAATTATTTCTTCTTTGCTAGATTTTACTTAGAAACATTAATCTAATTCTCTCGACACACTTCCCAGGTTCTGTCTATAGACCATTAGTTTTCAATTTTGTAAAAGGCCCAAGGTTTTTTTCACGATTGTTTAATCTTGGGAAATTTGACTTCCAAATTATTCTTAATACCACTGCTTTTTTTGATACTGGCAACACTTGCAGACAAAGGGTTACTTTCAGCCACCATGAAGTTTTTTTAATGAATTATTTTTGAGAGGTACAAGAAACAAAAACATGTGTTAATAAACTAAAGGTTGGAAACAATATGTTATTGAACGAAACTTGTAAATTTTTGCAGGCCTGAATTCAATCCCCTTTCAAGACGCATTTCAAGTTGTGACATCAGAGCAATGTGCGATTATAGTTATATGTGTTCCACATCGGGTATTATAATAGATGTATGCCACACTATTTTGCGTTCCGAGATGAAGAGTTAACCCTATTCGAATTCTTGTTGAATTATTTGAAGTATTAAGCTGAATGGTCCGCATCGTGCGAACTACAACTGCATCTGATCAATATATATTTTATGTAACGCAGACCTGAACAACCGGATTCTCCAAATCTCGTAACCTTGCTCTTTGAATTGCTCCGGATAGTTGGTGAGCCTCGCCAGCTCGCCTGATCCGCTTTATCCTCCGAGGTTCAACATGCCATGAATATCGGGTAGTTAGTGGAAGCTCTGCTTACAGCAATTACAAAACTTCGCACCAATCTCCGTGGGTTCACGAGGAATGAGTGACGACGAGTATGGATTTTGCTGGGAAATTGTTGTCTGATAAACATACCTATCGCCCCTCTACCTTGTAACCCTCTAATTAATCGTGCGAAATAACCGCAGTACACTGTTACATGTTAAAAAAGTACTCTATATTGCTGACGTTCGACTAGTGTAATTAAATATTTTTATGGAAAATAAAGTATTTAAATCTGTCGTTCATTAACTTTTTAGTTTCGACAATATCTAAATATGGCCTTTTTCCAAACACCTGAAATTTGATTTTAAAGGCTATGAATTTTATCTTGGTGGACTCTCCCCCTCCAGCGAACTTAAACTTTCCCCTTTTCTCCCCTTTCGTACTAACATGTCTAAAACCACTTTGTCAATACCTTGTAGTGAAAAGGAATTCCTTACTTTTAGTAGGTACTGTTGTAGAATGAGTGGCCGGATATTATTATATTGAGATGCACGTACAAGTATTGTTTGTCCGCGTGGCTGCAGTTATCCCGCATGCTGCTGCGTGATTGCTTCGGCGAGATCGCAGTCTTTCAATATGTGATTTATGAAATCAGTGAATCAACAAAGAGCTAAATATAATCCATCTAAGCATTCTAAAGCACATTACACAAAAAGGTCTTATTAGTGCTATTT
Organism: Gryllus longicercus; assembly: GCA_038098605.1. Lineage (NCBI taxonomy): Eukaryota > Metazoa > Arthropoda > Insecta > Orthoptera > Gryllidae > Gryllus > Gryllus longicercus. Next base: position 970,504 of record JAZDUA010000452.1, on the reverse strand, counting down.
AGCTCTGAGATCTGAGGGCAATGTGCCCATGGTCAAGTCTTGAGTGTCTCCGGGGTTTGCTCACTTCAACAGTTTGGAGCACGATGAGGAACTCATCTGGAACTCAAAACACTAAATCTTCTCCCACGCACATCGGGTTCTGAACATCGTAAGCTCTATGAAGGCACACAGATCGTACATATCTTGAGTCTGCTGCTTGCGAGGAGTTTGGTCACAGTAATCTGTGTCTCTGCAAAGAACATAGATCCGTGGTTTAATTACCGCACTACCGCACGAGTGTGTATAATCTTTAGTTCGCAATCTTCGTGTAACCGGATATGTTACGAACCATGAAAATGACGTTGTTATTCATGAAATATTATTCAATTATTCCAAAGAATGTATATAAAGCTTCTGAGTTACATAGACTCAGACGCGGAATTTGCGATTCATAAATTGAGAACGAATGATACATGTCTTGTGAAATTCTATTTTGTATAACTATCAAGTAGAATTCAGATTACAGCACAACAAAATGTCTTGCACCGTTTGAATATGCACATAGACGCATCTTATATATCATTATCTAGAGCTTGTAACGTTAAATCACTGTTAAGAATGCATTAAAAAATTATGGTAAAAAGAATAAGGATTACAAGTATGTAGTCACTGGAACAATGCTGAACAAAATATGGCAAATGGCGAAAACTATGGAAAAATATCAATTCTGCAATTTTTGGTGTTTTTACTGAGAGATCCAATGAAGGACTGTTAAAATATTTAATCGAAAAATAACCTTTTAAAGCTGACATATTGTTTGATTCATTGTGACATTTTCGTCAAAACGTATTTATAATAAATTCTCAAAGATGAATGAACGAAAAGTAAATTCGTGTCCTACGATTTTCTTTAAAAAATTGGTTATGATCTTGTATGTATTAAATGCCTAAATAATGTTATGTTGGTTATTCTATTTGCCTCCTCTCAATATCGAAACCGATTAAAACTTGAAGGGTATTATTTTTTTTCTGGATATTAATTGCATGACATATAATTTAAAACACGAGATCTGCAGGTCGTATCAATAAAATGCAATTTATGTTGGTTGAATTGTTCATTGATCAGGTAAAAATTATGTATTGCAGTTTACATGTCATACGCGGTTATCGTTGTGTTTCTAAAAGCTCTTTGATGTTTTCATTGTTTGCCAATGGGCCGGTGTTCTCATTTTGCATACTGGCAAATTTTATGTAACCACATTCAGTTATATGAACCGGTAATTCATTTCAAAATACAGGAGAAAGTGTATCGAACTGGGCTGTTATTATGAATTTGTTCGAATGTTGGGGTCACAGTTTACTTACTGTTGATTTTGGAAAAGCCACATTGTCGAATATCTTCGTTCACATCTCAGTATGTTTCAATTTTTTAACATATTAGGAAGCATTCAATGCTACAACCGCGGGTTATGTTCCCAGATGGTGCAAAAATTAAAACTGCCCCTTTTCACTCTCAAGTCCCAGCTCATATAAATAAAACAAAGCGAATGCTTCTTGCATAAAATGTCAGAGGGCCTAAAGGGCAACGTCTTTCTTGCTACAGATCTACCAAGCCCATGGCCGTCAGGCTGGGACACCATGGCAGGGCTTTAGTTTTTGGAGGCTGCAAATGATCGGTACATATAAATGTACACATATATAATGCATTCAGGTAATGGTTTTTTATAGCAATGTATTCTACCCAAGTCGCGCCAAATGTTTACAATGTAGAACTTTTCAAAATTTTCGATTCAAATTTTTACGTATTATTTTTGCATAATTTTTATTTCATTTTCAGAAAAGTTTCATCGTTTTGCTATCGAGTCTTTTACAATGAAATAATAAATTAGTCAAATAAAAATTCTTCAATGTGTTTCTATTTATCAATGAACCTACCACTCAATTTTCCCGCAGAATAAATTGAAATAGAAAATGTTAAATGATTCATTCTCTGAAAACATGTAAACCGCTCATTTTCATAGACTTCTTGGAATTTAATATTATATTCAAAATACCTTCGGATAATTTCCACTGACAAGTTGATAATGCAGTATAAATAATCAAAATATGTTTTATATTCCCTGCTCTCTGCCTGTCAGAAAAAAACCCGGATTCAATTGTATATAATTATGTGTTGGTTACAAATGAGCACAGTATAATGTGATTTTTGTTGAATTTGCCACATGTATATTTATTTATTCCAAGGCAATCTACATTAAGTTATTTGTATTAAAATACAAAGTTTTTCTCCTTTTTCAAACCTATCAATATGGTAAATATGAACCATATAAAATTCGACAGCATTGACTACGTGTGATCAGGATTTTCGCGTTGTTTGTCAGCACGGTTAAGCAAGACAACTGCAGAAAGAGACTGGTTCAACTACGCACCAACTCCAGCCTCTGATTCTGTAGATGCGTCTTCTAAATTACTATTTCTGGACCCTTCCGTCTTACAGAAACGTATTTTCCGCAGCAATTTGAAATTAGGAATATTAAATGGCGTCGAAAACGAGCGGTTTCGAGCAAGCATCCCTGCGTGGCGTTGAAAAGGGCTACACGTCTTCATCCCGCTTCCGCGTCCTCCTCGTCCCCCGCTCTCGTGGTCGTTTTGCAAACATTGTTCTCGTACCCCGTTTCCGTTCACCGCTATCGTCCCAGAACCTTGTCCCTTGTTTACCGTCGTCCTTCTTCGTCCTTGACTCGTCCTCGCCCCTCTCTCGTCCCCGTATTCGTTTGAATCGTTGAACACCTTCATCGCATTCCGTGACTTTTCCTTGCTTCGCCGCGGGCCCGATTCAAGCCATCGTTTCAACTCTCGCATATTACTGCTCCCGCCGTAACCGACAGTATCCTTATCCTGATTCCCGTCCTCCCATTCTCTGCTCCTTCCTCACCTTGCTCAAATGTCTGTCTCGCCGCCTCACTTTCCAATCCCTGCACCCATGCCCAAACGCTGCATCGTTACGCTTCCCCACCCCCGTTGCAGATTTTCTCCCTCCCTCACAGGCTTCTATTCGCATGCGTCCCCATTCTCTCCCGATCCCGATTGCTCCCGCCTCCACATGCTCCAGTCCCCACATGATCTCGTTCCCAAGTGCTTACACTCCCACCATCACATGGGTTCCCACGTGATTATACCCTCTGAACTTATCCGTCTCTTGTCTCCCGAACACTGAAGTTCTCATCCTAGGCCAACATTCTCCCGCATCCTGTTTCCATACCATCATTAAGCACTACCATCTCCACGGTTGATATCACTTCCGCAATCCTCGTTAACTTCAATGCCCGATTCGCTCGTCAATCTGAATCGGCAGTTTTCCGCCATCTCCATCATTCCGCCGAGTTCCCCTCTCTCTAAACACTCGGCACATTTCGCCTCGTCCTCATTGCTCCCTTTGGCCTGTGCGTCTTCCCCAGTCGCCACGATCAGTCCGGGAAGGTGTTTTTTTTTTGTGCAAGACGACCCCGCAATCCTGGCGGAGATTCCTTAAAAAAAGTACCCTAAAAATCTAATTAAAATAATGCGCTCCGTTTCTTCTGAAGAAACTTTATACATTTCTTAAATGCGCCTTTTGAACCTTCTTCTTTCGCTGCTGCGCCTCGCTCCCCGCCCCGCGCGCGTCGCACTCTTCCTTCCTCTCGCCGTGTCGCGTTTGTTTCCAAAACATCCAAGTCCCATAATCGCGCCGATGAAGAGCTCATTCCCGATATTGAGCGACGGAGCGTCCGATTCGCGGGGAGCAGGGAGCAGGGAGCGGGCAGGCGGCGGAGAGGGCGAAGACGGCGCGAGGCGGGCAGTGTGGAGCGGATCGGGATCGGGGGGAAGACGGGGGTGGGGTGGGGGCGGGGCCGAGGGCGGGGGCGGCGCCGGGCGCGGAGCGGGCTCCGTCAATTATTCATCGCTCATTAAGTGCAGAGCCCTGCCGCCGCGCAACCCCGTCGCCGCCCGTTCCCCAAGAAACGCGAACTTTCCGCTCCGCCCCGCCCCACGCCGCGCTACGCCACGGCGGGCCTCGCCGCGCCGCCCCGCGCCACGGCCCGTCGTACCACGACGCTCGCCTCGCCTCGCCTCGTCCCGCCCCCTTCTCACCCCACCCCACCCCACCCCGCCTCGCCCTGCTCTTCGTCCCCGCCCGGCCACGCCCCGCCCCAAGACGCCAAGTTTTGATGAGTTTTGAATGTCGGCGGCGCGTGGCTGCCCCGCTCCGCTCGCCCACCCTGCCTCTACGCCCCGTCGTCGGCCCCGCGCTGCCCGTCGCCCCCCCTCCCTCCTCACTGCCACGGCCCCGCTCCCCTTCCCTTCCTCCGCCTCCACGCTCGCTCTCTCGCCGCTAAGCCGTGCGTGAGTTCCGGGCCTCGGAGTGGTGCCGCCGCGCCGCGCCGCCCTAGGTCGGGACGCCACCGCCTCGCCGTTGCTACCGCCACCGCCACCGCCACCGCCGCCGCCACCGCCGCCGCCGCCGCCGCCGCCGCCGCCTAGCCGCGGCGGGTCGCCGCGCGCGCCACTCACCAGACCGCAGCGCGCCCCCGCGTCCCCGAGCCCGTCCCCGCCCACGCCTCCCCGCAGCTCTCCGCTGCCCCGCTCCCCGCCGGCTGCGGGCGCAAGTCGGCCCCGAGGTGGCGCGCGCAAATTACCTGACCATAAGTCCTCCGCTGTACTGCATGCGGAGTGACGACTTAGCCTCTGCTAACGGTCTGTGCTGAGCGCGGAGTCGCGCGTGCGGGAACGTCTTCACTGCGCTGTTTCACTGGCGCACTCCTCGACAGCCGTGATGTATTGTGTGAGGAGCGGCTGTGGCGTGCGGGCGCTTGACCTGAGATGGGCGAGTTTGCCTTGTCTCGCGTGGAATTTCCTCGTGAAAGAGTCTATTGTTCCGTAACATTTAGAAAGACATTTGTTGATCTGCGAGAACGTGCTGTAATTTTGAATTAAAGTGATAAGACAGGATGTCTGAATTGCATCACCATAATAACCGACGCTTTTATCTTTCGAGGCTTACAATGTGTCATTGTCACCTACAAATTATGAAGTGAATTGTAGAATGTGTGTTGAGGTGTGTGGTCTTTTATTAGCGCGGATTTTCATGTGTGGAGCGCAAATTTTAAATCCATAGTTATTTAAAACACTTAGGTAATCATTAAGAGTTCACGATGATTTACAGCCTACAAAAATTCTCGTTATAGTATTATTGTTGGGGCATTTATTACGCTGTTATATTATTTGTTGAAGCCAAACAGATTCCGTAGTAGTGTGCATAGTTGCATGGATAATCAAATTAATTGTATAATATTTGTTTTCTCAAAAAAATGTGTATGGTGTTCTCGACAGTACCCCGCAGTTTAGAAGACAATGTCACTTTATGTAGTGCCGTACCGCGAGAAGTTCCCGAAGTTGTCTTCACTGTAGGACGAAGAAAAAGGAGAGTTGGCTCAGAAGGGAAGCAAAGACATACGTTTCCCGGACTTAGGGTCGTTGTTCAGGGGTGATTTGCGGACCCACACTGACCTCAGGAAGACTACAAGGCCTGTTAAGGGAAAAGCTACTACCCTACGTGAAAAGCTACAAAGCGTCTGTTGAGACGTGTCCGGAAACTTCGCAGAATAATTGAAGAGCTTTTTACAAGGTACAGTATCTCTTCAAAATACTTTTTAGGAAGAGGAAGTATTCAAATTGAGACATAATGTTCAAGATAAGATTGAATGGTTTCCGGATATAGTTTAATCTAAGAGAAACACCAGTTTTGTTCACAGTCTTTGGCAGCATGAAGGAAAACCATCTTTAGAATATATTGAAGCGTAAAACTAGAAAACAAATGAAAATGGAGTTAGAAATCTTTGTAAATAAGATTTTCAATCCTTGATTCCAGAGTTACCACGGTGTGGGATTGTCCTCAAGAATGAAAGCTGAAGATCACTAATCAATCTCTCTTAAACCAAGCGCCTTCAAATTTTAAATTTCTGCTAATATTTTCCTAAAAATTTAAACAGTATGAACGATCTTTGAGACTTTCTCAAAAATTTTGTAACTTTTCACTCTGATGAATTGTTTACTCAATGCAAGATGCCCGAAAACCAAGCTCTTTACGTTGCAGGAATTGAAAAAGGAATGGGAAAACGATGTCTTTAAATTTTTCTTTTAACAACGACGAAGAAAAATGTGTAATCATTCGCAATAATAACAAGAAACTTTTCAACATACCGAATGAAATAATTAGATGAGTAAAGCTAGCTGTTCGACGGTCTGCTACAGAGTATCTGATGCATTTTCCATTTACGGACAGCGCGAAGGATAATTTGTAGGACAGCGAGCTGTCCTGTTCCTCTTGTCCGGGGTGCTTCAAGTTTTGATAAAGGACCAGAGACAGTAGAGGGCGAGGACAGTGAATTGTCGCCATGAAAATAGCAGAAGACAGTCACTTTATGCGTAAAAGACTTCATTTTAGATCTTTCAACTCGTACAGATAAAAACAAATACATAAAAATACAGATACAAACAAACGACCGGCGTCATTTTGATTACTGTATGATTTTTTAAATTTATTTATGAAAGACGTTGGTAAAATATATTCTTTATAATCAACACTTACATTCTGTACTAAACCAAAATATACAACTTTCTTCAAAGACAATTGGGTAATGAATGCTGAGACGTTTTAAAATTGGTTGAATTGCGTCAAAGGTATTAAGGTATGTGATAAAGTGGGCGATATATTTTGTATTCTCATGTAAATGTGAAGATGGAAATAAATACTTTCGGCACACAGCGGGCATAAGGACTCGGCAAGCAATTTAAACGTGAAGATACCGGACCTCCATCTAGAAGATTGAGTGGGATCTCGAACACGATCCGTCCCCGAAAGCAGCAGCGGCAGCAGCAAAGGCGAAAGCAGTGGTTTCATTATAACGATTTCACCTTAAAATAATATTTCTTCTTGCACGACTAGCGTTTCCGGGAGATCCCAGACGTAGACTTCAATTTGCGAGGGCGAGCCTGCGGCCCGGGAGGGAATCTCGGCCCGAAATATTCGGCGAGTTCCAGAAGCCGCCCTCCGGCAGTGGCGCGCCATGCCACAACGCGCCACGGGGCGGCGTGGCGCGGAGAGGCGACCGCAGTGGCGGTGGCGAGGGTGGCGAGGGTGGCGGGGGTGGCGGGGGTGGCGGGGGTGGCGGGGGTGGCGGAGGTGGCGGGGGTGGCGGGGGTGGCGGGGGGTGGCGGGGGTGGCGGGGGTGGCGAGGGCAGTGGCGGCGGCGAGGGCAGTGGCGGCGGCGTCGACGGGGACGACGCTGGCGGTGGCGCCCCGGGGCGGTTCCATCAGCGGCGCGATTAGGGGATTGGCGCGGGGCGGCGCGCGAGGCGTGACGCGCGACCTGTGGCGAACGCGCCGAGGGGAGTCTCCCTCTGCCACGCCCCCACACACCCGTGCCCCCCTCTCCCGCCGTGCCCTCTCGCGTCCCACGCCGACGGCGGAGAGGCAGGCGGGAGGAGATCGCGCGCATCAGCCCGCGGCCCATGACGCGTCCGCGCGTTGTGTGTGTAGAGGGGGAAGGGGCGGCGCCCCGGTGTGATGTGGCGCCCGCCTGCGAGGGCCGAAACGCGGTGGGGGGTTGCAGAGGTGCCGATGCAAGAACACGCTAAACGTCTGTTTTTTTTAAAGGTCGACGATCTCCCTGTCGCAGATTCTAATGTCATGAGGCGATGTGGTTTGCTCATCTAGGTTTTCCACTTGGCGTGCCGTGGCCCAGCTCTTACATGGGTCCCATCAGTTATTGAATCAGACCGCCGTGAAGGGTGGTGCTCTGGCTCGATTATCTCTAGCCTAGCGAATTCCTAACTATCGCTCCCTCCTCTGGTGTTTTCAAAGACAAATATTTTTGCAACATTTACTCTCAAGAATGTCCATTGATTGGATTTAGTCGAAAACATTTGGTTGGGCACCCTTGGCGGTTTTTAGGTATTCTGAAGTTAAATTAAGTGATTCAAGTCAGTTACAAATATTTCTTAAAATCTCTACCGTATAGTGATTTCTTGAGATGATGGTGATGATGATGATGATGCTGGTAACGATATTATAATTAAAGATAAGAAACAAATTTACGACAGTGAAAAACTATTCAGTTCATTATCTATCATCTAGTTTTTGCATGATTATCATTGTAAGGAAGAGTGGACGAGAGATCAAATGTCAGGAAAATCCTAAATTTGTTATTTAGATTCCATTGCTCTTCAATTATTCAAAACGAGTGGCGAAGTTCATTTGTTTGGTCATCAGATATTTAGTAGATAAGTGCTATTCTAACGAGAACCTGAACTGCAAAGAACGAAGTTTAAGAATAGAAATCTTTAAAAGCTTGTATGATCAACTTCTTGAGTTCAATACATACAGAAAGTAGTACTGCTACAGAACGGCACAGTGTTTCCCGTATTAGTTTTCTATTTTCTTTGGTCTCGTTTAGCTATTCGAACTTGCCACATATTCTTGCCTGCTGCCATCTATCGCCACCCAAAGTACATTTTTTTACATTTTCTTAATTTTTCGGTTTCCTAATTATAGTAACTTTTTCAGGTTTTATTGACTAGATCAGTTGTTATTATTATTATTATTATTATTATTATTATTATTATTATTATTATTATTATTATTATTATTATTATTATTACTAGTATTATTATTATTATTATTACTAGTATTATTACTAGTATTATTACTATTATTATTACTATTATTACTATTATTATTGATGTTGATGTTGTAAGTTCTTGGCTATCTCAGACCTGGAATGGGAAAAGCCTGCACTGTGTGACAACATCGGAAGGGGAAGGGAGACTTGCTTGCTTCTCACGTCACGTCACTCCCGCTCCACGCCTCACTGTTCCTCTCTAGTTTTCCCCGCCGCGCCACGACCCGCCCCACCCCGCCCCACCCCGCCCCACCCTACCCCTCCCCGCCCCGTCTCGCCCGCACACCGCAATGGATTTAGAGTTTTGAATGGCTTAGCTTGAAGGCCGTAATTAGGTTGGAATTGGACGGTCTGTGCCGCAGCTTTATAGGCGCGGTAATAATAACCCTGGAAAAGCTAAGCAGCGGAGGGGGATCGATGTCTATTCAGTAACACCTTGTCATTAATTTCACGGGCAGCATTGTCACTTAAGTAGCGACAAAGGCAGTATCCCCGCTGTGCACTGGATTTTGTTGCCGATGCAAATAATTGAACGAGCTTATTCCAGAAGTTAAGATGTACCCCCAATAAAAAGTCGGCTTTCGAGTCTGAAAATGTAATTGTATATGTAAATTTGTCTCGTATTTGTGTTTCTTTGTATTTAATCTTAAAGTTTCCCAGATAAATTTAAACAATGAAAGGTTTCGTTAATAATAATAAAATATTTCATTATGAGTGATATATTCAAGTAAATTTCCTGATTATTTGTCATCTTTTAGTAAATATTTAGAAGTAGGTAAACGAAATTATAAAATCGTGAACAAACGAAGAAATAAGGAAAGAGTCTCAAAGTAAAAAACACAAATTGTCATTTTTATATATATGACATATTTGGGTGATCGGATTTACAATTGTGCGCTTTGTTGATGAGTAAATGTCTTTTCCGGTTGTGTGTTCTACTAGGGAATATCCAATATATGAATTATATTTTGATCGGAATTAAAATTATTTTTCAAAAAACTATTTTAACCACAGGCGGAGGTTTCTCCGAAAATTTTAAAATATACACCGTTCGAACATGTATTCCAAAGAATGACATTTTTCTCATTGGCTTTTAGAATATGTGACTTCTCAGTATTCAGCTTATTAGTTCAATCCAAATTATTTTATTTTGTTTCCTTTGAAACAGATTTTATTTGATTGGATACTGAAGTCACTCAAGAACGTGAGTACAAAAAATTGACGATTTTGAAATTTAAATATGGTTTCCTGTCATACATTATACTCTAATTCCATGCTCACCAGATTGTGAGCTTTAGAAAGATTGCTATCTCAGACTTAAAGACCGGTTATGTTTTTATAATCGAAAAACACGTATTTGCTAATTTATTACCAGTGTTGTTATATGTGAATCGCAATGCACTAATTTTAATTCAATTTAAAAACAATTCTGAAGAATTCTTTATGTGATGAGAATATTTGTACCTTTTGTATCAGGGTTTATTATCAGGGCGCGAGTTTCTGCATCGTTTCTGATTTTGTTTGCAAAAGAGTTATCTCGAACTAATGAAATATAAAAGTCTTGGATTCCTATCTCTTGAATTTTTAGTTTGCGCTCGACCAAGGTTACAATTAGGTGTTTCTGCCATGCACTCGGTGTCTCTTTCTTGGACATGGTATTTTGGCCAGGTCCACCGGGACCTCGTATGAAAACTATAACATCAGTATCTGCAACCCGCTGAACACGTATGTACGGCGGAGTGTATGTAAAGTAACATTTGAAATAAATCCGTATAACTAATTTCCGATGCGGATAAATAGAAAGGCAACTGTGAATCCTAAGGCCATATGAGGTTTCTCTATGGTTTTGTTAGACACCCTGAAGTTAGGGTAAAATGCAAAAAGTGAAACAGTATAGAGTTTGACTAATATGCAAATATTTGATTGTGTAAATTCGCATATTCTAATAATGCGCATACCGAGTGAATTATCATCTTCAGAGCGTCACTTATTATGACTCAGCGAACTTAATGCGATAGCAATGCTCCAAGGTAGGCTCCAAGTAAAGGAGTCTTAAAATATTTCCTCTTGATTTGTTTGGTATGAATCAGCAACTTTTTTATGTTCTTGGTGTGCTAAACACTGTAATTGTTGTGCACCCGTATATGCTGTGCTATGTTATTACACTTGTTGTAGAATATTGTGTTAAAATATTTAGTTAAGTGCAATGTAATGCGATTGTATTTCATTTGTTCTTGAGCCGTGTCAGTGCTACTTTTTTATAGCCATGTTGTTTGGTTTTGTTCAGCTACAATTTTGCCGCTGAAGGCGACATGAACCTGCATATTTATTCAGAATGTTCTGCGACATCTCTGAATGATTAATAAAATGTTGCTGAAGTTAATTTTTATTGCCCATCGGTGTGGAGTCTATTTTAACTTTCTCGCGTATGTATTGCAATGTAGCGGTTTTTTCCATCAGAAAGACACGTAGGCCTATTGCGTTCCTAATACTGAGAAACTGGTTGGGGGTAGAGGCGAAGGGAGGCAGGAGGGGTAGGGTGGATGCGAGTGGAGCTGTGGAGGTGGAGTGGAGTCTGGGCGAGGGTGAATGGGGAGGTTTAGACGAGGGCGGAGGCGGGCACCTGGCGTTTGTGCTTTTCCTTTAATTCTAACGCAGAGGCGGCGGCGCGGGTACTGTGTGCGCTGGAGTCTATCGTGGCGTGGCACCACTGTTTGCTCGCCCGATGCAGTTAACTGCGGTCGCCTCGGGCGCCCGTATCGCCCCTCCCCGCACCCTCCCAGCGCTACCGCGCCACCATGCCCCCCCCCCCCCCGCACACCTCCCATGCCAACAAGACCAATCTCCAACCTCACCTTCCTCTACATCTTCGGTTTACCGCCGCAACTCACGGTACTTCTCGTCGACTTTACCAGTCATCATCTTCGCCAAAAACCTCTTCGGTCTCGGTCGTTCTTCTCTAAGGCACGCTTTCCCCGCTGTCTTCGTTGCCTCTCACTCCTCCGTCCGCCAATCCGCTACGCCCTGGAAACGTATCTCCCGTAGCTTGGTATTTCCCTACGTCCGTCGCTCTCTTCTTCCCCGCAGCTTCCGCCGCACCAGGCCTGCCGCGGCCGCCTGCTCCCGGTTCAAGCTAAGGGCGCACGGGCGGAGAGGCAGCGGCAGAGTTACAGGCGGCCGAGAGAGTTGTCTCAAGAACTTCGAGAATCCTGGAGGTCCCGGAATAAGGAGGCTCCGCGCACAGCATGAGAGAATCTCTGTGTGCCGTGTTAGGCCCGCAAGAGACTACGAGAGATGTGTTGTGAGAAATGTTGAAAGAGGCCGGTGGGGCTGCGTGCGCACACAAGAAGTAGGTCATCAGGTGTCTCGAAATGTCTTTGTCTGCCCCAACCTCAATCTTTGACATCATACTGGTGGAGAGCGGCCTCTACCAGTTACGGGGCTCCATTTGTTGTTTTCTTAAAAGCTTCTGTACAACCTGTAATAACCATATTTTGTAAATTATGATCGTATAATGAATTGGAATCGCCTGAAGAAAGAAAATAAATTGCTTTTTGTCTGAATTAAATACTACCTAATTAATTTCATTATTACTATTCTTCCAGTATTTTTTTTCTTATTCGATTTTTTATTTTAAATTATTCATGACTTCTTTCAAAGAAGTAAGGATAATTGCTAACGCAAGTTTTTCAGCATTCATTTCCATTTAGACTAAGAATGAAGTGAAATTTAAGGAACGAGTTGTTTATCACAACTTTCACTGCGCAATAACTTCACTCAGTTCTATCGCACAGACTGTTTAACTGAGGAAACGCGTGCCTACATTCCAGGAAACAATTCAGAGAGAATAAAAGCGTCCAAGAAAACTCGCTCGTGGACGTATTCGAGAGAGGAACTCTTTTACCTCCCGAGAGGAAAACGAGAAACTCGTTCAAGTGTGTGGGCTCCGGTTGGCATCCCTTCTTTCGAATTGTCCACATTTCTCGCCACAGAGCTTGTCATTGGGGTCTGCAGAGCATCTTTGGCGGAAGTTGTGCCCCAGAAGAAGCGGTAGTGGTCGTACAAAAGAGAAAGTGCGTTTGCTCGTGTGCGCAGATTAATGAGTACGTTAGCATATGTTCGTAAGCAACGCTATCTACTCTTAAAATGAATGGTAGGACAACGGTTTGAGAACGAATGATATTTTTTTTGCACAATATTTTTTAACGAATTGAACCATAATTATTTGTGTTATTTCCTCGTTCTAAAAAATATTGAATTTTGTAGTGTTTTGGTTCTTATAAGTAAGATGCACTTACGTAATTAATTGGTGATTAATGAAATCCACGCACGCAGAAAACGCATGAGTATAATTTCCTGACCGATATGATTCTAAACCTTAATAAGAAACAAAGCCCGAAAGGTAATTTGTAGTTATTCTAGAAATCTAGATGTTATATTCTTTCGTTGACCGTTAAATAAAAAATAAATATTATGTGAATTATTTTCATATTTAATTTGTAGTTTTCAAAAGGATAAATAGCGTACAAAGCGCTCACAAGTATTACATAAAATATTCATAAAAGCTTGAACCTCAGTCCTAATTACAGCATGCCACTGTAAATTAAATCTCGTTTTCGTACTGTTTCATATATTTCTACATGAACACTTACACGGATTTGGAAATTCAATTCGTTTGTTTGGTTGGCTTTTGTGTTATTATCGCAGATGTGCACTCGTTGTTGATCGATACAATTTCTCCCATATCCTGATTTTCTCCGGGTAATTAATTTGTTTATGGATCTAATTTAAAACGGTTAAAGTGAATATTACCCGAAACCCGTATTCGTAATTACCAGAAATGAATATTATGCGTCTCTCGCCCCACCGAGCGGGAAATGCACGAAGCACTCATTTCCTATTTTTTCGCAAAATAAAAATAACATTTGTCACTTCCACGTAATTTCATGCTCTCCCACGAAATTTGAACCAACGTTCGAAGTTCATATTCCAAGTCCGGAAAAGGTCATTTGCATTTCTATGATTCGATTTGCTTAAAACTGATTTTATTCTCGTGTACGTGGCTTACATGATCATCTTGTAACATGTTCGCTTGAAGTACCTATAAACTTAAACAAAAATTAAGATTTTTTGAGAACGATATACGTAAAAAATAGTATTGAATTCATAACATGTTTTTAATGTAATGTATGTTTTGAGTTAAACATGTGTTACATTTGGGATATAAAATTTTTAAAAAAAACTTAATTCTCTTGAGTTACAAGATGATGGCAATAACTCCCTGTGATTATTAATTCTAAATAGTCGTAGAATACTGAATTACTCAGTTGATTTATTATTTTTAAAGAATGCTGAATTTTCTGTAGAGCGCAGATCTCGCAAATACTAACAAACCAGTAGTGAATTTTGCGAAAATTTAAAACAAAAAAATCCATGAAGTACTCCTTTCAGACACATGTGTATCTTGGTTGTCCTTACATAATTAGTAAGGAACCAATGCAAGACAATAAAGACGTAATACTATATATGGACATACAACATTTGCATCAACGATAAAGCCATAATCACTGAAATACAAATTCTCTCTACTTGCACGACACGATCGGGAACACATTCTATCGTGGCATTAATGGCCATTAATTTCTCAAATCTACTTACAATAAGTCACCTCCTCGACTACCACCGAAAATCTAGCCAACAGACCTACAATGTAAGTAGCAGATCATATTCTAAATATTGATTCTCTTCCGGTGCGTACACAGAACACCATAGTCCCCCGTCAAACAGGAATTGTTCCCCTTCAGACATGACTGTTCTAGTGGTTGATGTGAATTCCCTTACGATCATCAGAAAAATCATTCTTAAGCCTTGTCCGGTGTCAGGGTCGCATGGAAGTGCGCGTAGAATTTATTTAGAAAGAATTAAGTTTGGGAAGACACAAATCGATCGTTCCTCTCACTAGGGTTTCTCACCTTCTTACTGGTAGCGCGTCCACACAGCGCGACGAATTCAGCCTACCACTGACGAAAACAAATCAGAATTGAAGACGAAAATGAGATGTAGAAATATATGGTGCGGCTATTTAATTAGTGGGCCGCGATCGTGAAAAATTCTGCCCTGCCGACGGGCACTCAATTGCTGAGGATTGACAAGAATTACGGCAAAATATACAGGAATAGACCTCTGCAATACCAAGGAATATTCTTCACCGAGTGAATCACAACTTGTGTAGATGTCAGGAATGCATCAGAGCATGGTGCTATGCAATCGTGAGTAGTTCTAGCAACTACTATACGGTGGATACCAATTCAACCTTCCGATAACTAAAAGCCACCTTCCCCCTTCGGCGATCTTTCTGACCACCCTGTCTCGACTTCTCCGGTTTCCGTGGCTTTCTTCGCCGAGGCCAAATCCCCGCGCGACCGGCACATTTATAATGGTCGCACTATATGTACATTCTAATTTCCTTGAATTCCTCCTCAGTGGATAACATGCTACCACATTGTCCCTCCTCATGCTACGTCTTGCACTCAAAATTTCTTGCGAGTCTCACGTACCGCTAGCAACTCCTATCGCATTGCCGCGTCTCCTATCGCAACGTGTCTTGCACCATCTTCAGGCGGGAACGAGTTCCGATATTCGGAAGCAAACCCGGCCAGCAATTCGGCGTATTGTTTTCATTTTTTGGATTCTGGATAGTTTTCCCGCGATAAATGTTTGCTTTTGATGCATAATTATGAGCGGCGGTGTTTCCGGCGCGGCGGGCGCGGGCACGGGATAGCGTCGGCTGCAGCGCGCTATCGGCGGCGCGGCTGCAACCGCCCGTGCGCGACCGCAGGACCCCTGGCGCGCAGGGTGACACCGCAACCGACCCTTATGACTTCACCCCCAGCCTCCGCCCTCACGCCGCAGCCCTTCCTTCACCCCCCGCCACTCCACCGCCACTCCGCCTCGCCTCCACCTCCCGCCAATCTAGCCACCACCACCACCACCACCACCACTTCCACTACCACTACCACTACCACTACCACTACCATTACCACCACCACCACCACCACCACCACCACCACACCACCTCCACCACCCGTCACTCCACCGCCACTCCGCCTCGCCTCCACCCCCGCCAATCCACCACCACCACCACCAAAACCACCACTCCGCCTTCACCCCACCTCCACCACCCGCTCCATATCCACCCCCTCCCTCCGTCTCCACCCCCGCCACTCAACTGCCACCCCGCCTCCACCCCCCGACACCATCTCCGCCACTCCGTCGCCGCCACGTGTCCACACCCTGACAACACGCCCCAACCCCTCTCCTCCCGCCGCCACCTTACCACTACCCCCGCCACTCCGCCGAACCCCGCCGCTCCCTTCACTCCCTTCAGATCTCCTTTAAACCCTGCCACCCCACCCTTTGTCTCCCGCCCTCATCCCACCGCCTACCCACAGTCACCCCACCGCCACCCCTCATTCACCTCGCCGACACCCTATCGCCACCCCAGCGTCGTCGCTCTGCTACCCCACCATCTACCCTCCATCGCCCAACACCACTCCATCGTCAAACCTCCGCCTTCTCACCACCACCCCATCGCCATTCCTCCACCATCTCGCCGCCTCCCCATCACCACCCCACGGGAACCCTACTGCCACCCCATCGCCACCTCCGTCACCCCATCGCGACCCCTTTGCCACCTCGGCGCTGCCCCACCGTCACGCCCGTTTCGTTCCTCACATCGCCGTTACACCACCGTTACGTCTCCCCCGCGACCTACCAGTGGAAATGGCAGGCGCATACATCTTGCGCCGCTGGGGCGTGGCTTCGATTCCTAGTCAATCCATTTGGAATTTGTGGAAGACAGAGGGAACTCTCGGCAGGTATTCTCGGGGGTTTCCTGTTCCCCCTGCTTCCCACTTCGCCAAGTGTCCTTCACCCATTCAGCCATTCACCTTATCATTTTAGAGCACTCTTCCACACGTTAGATCATCACTAATGGGTTTTATTGAATATAATTGTTGATGGGCCTTCACACATCAATAAATGGCTTGCCGTTCCACTATCTCCCAATCTTACTGTTGTTTCGGAAAATATCTCTATATATCACAATTCTTGTAAAAATTGATTTAATATATCACTTTTGCATCTCAGGATCTAGTGAGTTTTAGTAGATTCATGTTTTATTATTTGCAGAGAGTACGAATGGATATACATATAATGCCTCTTCTGATCTATTCATTAAGAAATTTATCTGGCAGCGTTTACTGCAAAGGAAGAATTCTAATAAATAAATAAATAAATAAATAAATAAATAAATAAATAAATAAATAAATAAATAAATAAATAAATAAATAAATAAATAAATAAATAAATAAATAAATAAATAAATAAATAAATAAATAAATAAATAAATAAATAAATAAATAAATAAATAAATAAATAAATAAATAAATAAATAAATAAATAAATAAATAAATAAATAAATAAATAAATAAATAAATAAATAAATAAATAAATAAATAAATAAATAAATAAATAAATAAATAAATAAATAAATAAATAAATAAATAAATAAATAAATAAATAAATAAATAAATAAATAAATAAATAAATAAATAAATAAATAAATAAATAAATAAATAAATAAATAAATAAATAAATAAATAAATAAATAAATAAATAAATAAATAAATAAATAAATATGAATCGTCTCTATTTTTTGTACACGAATAGTAATTTTCGGTTCACAAAACTTGTGTTAAATTTTGGAATATGATTATAATGGAGCAGTTTGATATCAATGAAACTAAGTGAGAGATCGGCTACGAAGTACATGTGCGTATAGTAAAATGGTTGTTACAAGTGATTCAATATGGAATATTAACTTTATATTCAGTCTATTGATCGTGTATATAAATGTGCCAAGAATTGTTTTACTTATGTCGAGAATAGGTCCGGAAATCTGCATGTAAATACTGTATGCAGTAAATATAAAAATACAAAACTGTTGTTCAAACAATGAAAACCTTTTATATAGAACTTATATTGGATTGGAGCGAATGTTTGTTCAGCATATTGCCTAGAGCTTAGTGTGGATGTTGCAAGCCTGTATTGAATCATTTCACTGATACGGATCCGCTAACGGAAACCCAGCGAATTTTTTTTTAAACCAAATAACTAGAGCAGAAAAGCAGAGCGAGAAAACAAACGTAAAGCGGAGGTAAAACGAACGCAAAACGAACTCTTCTCCTGTCTGTAAGTTCTCGGTAGCAAATCAGTAAATACCAGGCATGAATTTGTTTTTCCGTGGAGCTTGCATTTGCGACTCCGCGGTTCTCAGCCGCAGCCCTTTCGCTGTCACTCTGAAAGCACCGGTGCCTGGGCGGCCTTCGGAGAGGAAGGGGTGGGGGTGGGAGGGGGAGGATGGAGGGGTGGTGGATTCGGAGAAACGCCAACGGGCTGCCGCGAACCGCGCGCGGCAGCTACCTTAGTGAGGCGTATTATTTTTAAATGCCGGGCATTTGTTATGGTTGCATCTGAATAAATATTCCTGGTGCGCGCTCCCATTGCACGCCATCTGCGCGGCATGGCCGGAAGGAGGGGGTGGGAGAGAGGGAAGGGTGTGGGAGAAACGGGAAAGCGCCGCGCAATGTTGGAACGGGACGTGGCGTGGGGGCGTGGCGTGGGGGCGTGGCGTGGGGGCGTGGCGTGGGGGCGTGGCGTGGGGGCGTGGCGTGGGGGCGTGGCGTGGGGGCGTGGCGTGGGGGCGTGGCGTGGGGGCGTGGCGTGGGGGCGTGGCGTGGGGGCGTGGCGTGGGGGCGTGGCGTGGGGGCGTGGCGTGGGGGCGTGGCGTGGGGGCGTGGCGTGGGGGCGTGGCGTGGGGGCGTGGCGTGGGGGCGTGGCGTGGGGGCGTGGCGTGGGGGCGTGGCGTGGGGGCGTGGCGTGGGGGCGTGGCGTGGGGGCGTGGCGTGGGGCGTGGCGTGGGGCGTGGCGTGGGGCGTGGCGTGGGGGCGTGGCGTGGGGGCGTGGCGTGGGGGCGTGGCGTGGGGGCGTGGCGTGGGGGCGTGGCGTGGGGGCGTGGCGTGGGGGCGTGGCGTGGGGGCGTGGCGTGGGGGCGCGTGGCGTGGGGGCGCGTGGCGTGGGGCAGGGGAAGGGAGGGTGTGATGGGTTGGGATGTGGCGAAGCGGGGCAGGATAGAACTGAGCGGAAAGGGATGGAGCGGAATACGGTGAGGGGTGGGACGGGGTGGTGGGGGCGCGGCGGTCGAGGCAGGGCAGATGGACAGGACAGCGTGGAAGTGCAGGGCTCACGTGGCGCGGTGGAAAGATCGAAGTCGGCCATCTAGGAGAAAGACAGGCGAGACATGTATTGGGCAAAGTAGGTAGAGCCACTTAAGAACTATTAACTCATTCATTTTTGCATTGTTTTACGTATCTTGTAATATTTTGTAATTAATTTGTAATAAATACTATTTTACTTTTTGAAAGTTGGCTCGTATTTTTAGTAAATAATCTAGACGGAAAACGTTATTCCAAAGTCTTTGAGAATGTTTGATACAAAACAATATTACGAATTGAATGTTATTTAAAGTGTTTTAATTGTATTCATCTGACTTCAACAGAAACTGAGATAGTTGCCTCTGTGATTTGAAATGATATTGTAGGGTTACAATTAAACCTGTCTATTCCCGAGTAAACCCAGTTTCCTTCATTAAAAAAGATGACACGCTTTTGTGCCAGACAGATAATTTGAATTCAAATAAGAATTTAGATGTAACAAATATAATTCGCAATATCTTCTTTCAGAAGAAAAATAAAATAAATTGCGCGGTTTATAATATACGGTACTAAAAATGACTTAAAATTAGAATGAGATACAGGAGAGAATTATGGCTTTGATCTTTTCGAAGATAACCATTTTATTAAATTTTTGGCAATTGGATTGTGACTGAAAATGCACTTCGTTGGAGCTGTGTTGTAAATCACCACACCCTAGTAAACCAAGTATAATTTCCGCAAGGGATTTATGTACTAAAGCGGCTATGAATTAAAGGATTATATGTGACAAAGTGTTATGACTGTAGCCCTTAGAGTTCCTAGAATTGCTGATACAGTTGCATTGCATGCCATGTCGCACCATTCAACTAACTACTGATTAGGCGACGGTCAAAATTAGTCGATGTTTGCCATCACTCCGTGGAAATCCAGATGAAATGGAACTCCGAGGTGAGTTGGGCCAGGCTTGGGAATTGCCCTTCGGTTTGCGGCTTGCGATATCAATTTGTTACAGCACTGCAGCCACAAGCGAAGCGGTTAACGCAGCAGTTCACATTCTGTAGGCGCCCAATTCGAATGCCGCGAGACTATCTTGTATTCCCGCTGGGAGAATGCCTGGACTATACCGCAAAAAAATTGTATCGATGGGTTCACGGGGGATTACTATTGGTTTCCTTCATACGCATATTTTGATGTTCTGGGGATGTGGACGTGAATGCATTTGAATTATTTAATAAAAGTAAACTATTTACACACTCATTTTTAAATTTATATAACCTCAATTTTTCGCACCTACTCTCTTCAGTTTGATACCAGATGAATGACCACTTATCTAATCCTTTACACACACACACACACACACACACACACTTATACCGCCGTCGCCTCAGGAGGAAATACATTCATTAAACTAACGGCTCTAGGGACCTTAGCTGTTGCTGTGTCCGGAACATCAATTAATTAGTCAAACAATCTTCAGATATGTGTGAAATTCTACTCTGATCTGCCTCTCTTTCTAGCATTCTCTTTGGTCTTTCAGGAATTACTTTGTTACTCTTCAATTTCCATTTCAGTTGTCTAGTTCTACCAATAAGATTTTTCATATAATTGTTCTTTCCTTCTTGGTTTGATCTAATTTATTTTATAAAAGTTACGCATCAATGATTTTTTTTCAAAAACTACATTTAACATGAGAAGCCTCCACGATCCAAAACACTGTTGTTTCGTATACGCTTCACAACTTTATCACAGTTGCACGTACAACAATTACGTGTAAATTCTATCCTATTGCGTAATTGTTAAACTATGTTGTAGCCCCACACGAACTTAGCACGATTATTGTTATGAATGACTATTGTTATTTTTACTGTACTCTCTTCAGTTGTATACCAGACGACTGATACCATTGACTGCCTCAGCCGGGAATCGAATTCGCGTCTCTCCGTGCACGTCCGCTATACCGGGAGTCGTCAAACAAGAAACACACTCACACGTGCTACTTCAACTTAACAACTGTGATAAGGTGGTGAAACGTATATAATTATCACGAGGCTCTTTTATTTAAACGCTGTCCGACGATTTGACTGTGTCGATAGTCCAAGTAGTTAGCACGTCTGGGCATATACCGAGAGATCTGGGTTCCGATTCCCAGCCCTGGCAGTCTAGCATTTGAAGTCAAAACACCATTGTTATTTTCGTTAAATACCAGCGAATGTTAAAAACGGGAAGCAACAAAGTAGCGAAAACTACAGAAAGTCGTCCATTAACGAGTGCAAAAATCTCCCCAACGTTTTCTCTGACGTCTCGGTTATCCGTTCTTTGCTGAGTGGCTTCCGCGCTGCAGCGGTGCGCGAGGAAAGTGCCCAGCGTTTCCCGTAGCGCCGCTGTTGCGCGATGGCTGCGCTAGAAATGAAGGCGGCGCAAGTTTCAATCGTAGCGCCCTCTTTGCCACGAGCTGCCACGAGTCTTTTTAATTTCAAGTTATCTTTCTTAGTTCCGTTGCTGGCGAAGTGTGGGACAGCCGGAAAGTTTCCAACACGATGCTGTTAAAAGCATTTACACGACGAGCTCTTCGTAAAGTGTCTAGTCGGACGGTTAAAGGAAGAGAAAATTGCTTCGCAAATAACTAGTAAAATATGGGACTTAATAACGCGAGAATAACCGATTCATCCCAAATAATTTATTTTGATTCACGTCAAATTACTATTATTGTCTCTGAATGTAAGCAGTTGTTAGGACCACTGTTCTCTTTAGAGTTAAAAGTACTACTACTTTAGAGCACAGCTAATGTCTTTTATTTATTTAAATACCTGGACGCTGAGATAAGCTTAAAAACCTGTTGGTGGGAGAAAAAGTGATGACGGATATTGCTTAAAATGTGAAATGTCACCAAAACTTTTTTACGTAGGTGCAGTACCCGAAATAATATTGTGTAAGAATGTGTACACAGTAGCAGTGTGCAAAA
The DNA here is from genome assembly GCA_038098605.1 of Gryllus longicercus. NCBI lineage: Eukaryota > Metazoa > Arthropoda > Insecta > Orthoptera > Gryllidae > Gryllus > Gryllus longicercus. The sequence continues at coordinate 948,570 of JAZDUA010000452.1, read as the reverse complement.
TGACACATTGACCCCCGATTTCATACTGTGGGGTTTCAAGTGTTTTACGGTAAGTAATAAACAAAGAGTAATGTAGGAGTTTCACATTGTTTTATTTTTGGAAAAAGAAAGAACGCCGCATATTTACCTTTCTCGGGACCAGTGCATCACAGATAAATTTTATTCATAAACAGTTTCTGAAATAATTCTATTTTAGAAACAACGATGAAATATTGAAGAGTGGACAACAAAAAAGTTTTGCAAAAAATAATATACAACAACGCAGTGGTCTTTGATACTCACTAGTGTGATAATAAACATGTTCATCACGACCTTTTGCACTTGAAATACGCCCTTCAGATTCCACACTATGATGTGACCGCTTATTTGCCTCGCAAAACTAAGTTCACCATAACGGTATAACTACCGACCTATGTGTCTCCTAAATTATTTACTAGCATTGCGTGTTGCCTCCTGCAGGTATTTTCGTATTAAAACTTTGGTTTGTGCTATTTCACTTCCTACTAAAAATACATTTTAAAAGATAATACAGCATGGCTCGATCATCGTCAGGCATAGAAAGTTATATTAAAATGCTTCGAATGAAGTACTATATTTAAAGTGTTTATTTCATTACAAAATTATTTTTTTAAATTATAATCCGATGAATCAAGTCGTAACTATTAATTTTATACCCGAAAGGAGATATAGTATACTTAGCGTTTCAGCACTACCTATCTTGGATCTCTAAAACATATTTTTCCTAGAATTTTTGTGAAATGTTAAATAATGAACCAAAAATGGTTGCTATAGATCCCAAATCGGAGCCCAGAATGAGCATATCCTTGAGTAAACAACGAACGGACACATGGACTCACACTATTACCCAATGACTGCATGCGGTGTATTCCATATTTCTTGTTTCTTTGGGTCGGGAGACGGCAAGAGCGCGGTAACTGCCGCGCCACGATGCCTTCATTTGGCTGCAGGGCTGGAACGGCCGGGCGTTGACGAAATGTGGGAGGGTGGGGACAGCAACGAGAGTGAACGCGTGGCGACGGAAGACCGCCGGGTGAAGGCACACACGGGGCGCAGGGTGACGGCGGGGCTGGACTACAACGGAGCATCGGCCGGGGAAAGCGGGATGACAGGGGGGAGGGAGGCGACGGCGGGGGCGACGGCGGGGGCGACGGCGGGGGCGACGGCGGGGGCGACGGCGGGGGCGACGGCGGGGCGACGGCGGGGGCGACGGCGGGGGCGACGGCGGGGGCGACGGCGGGGGCGACGGCGGGGGCGACGGCGGGGGCGACGGCGGGGGCGACGGCGGGGGCGACGGCGGGGGCGACGGCGGGGGCGACGGCGGGGGCGACGGCGGGGGCGACGGCGGGGGCGACGGCGGGGGCGACGGCGGGGGCGACGGCGGGGGCGACGGCGGGGGCGACGGCGGGGGCGACGGCGGGGGCGACGGCGGGGGCGACGGCGGGGGCGACGGCGGGGGCGACGGCGGGGGCGACGGCGGGGGCGACGGCGGGGGCGACGGCGGGGGCGACGGCGGGGGCGACGGCGGGGGCGACGGCGGGGGCGACGGGGATGACTGCGGTAGCGGAGCTGTAACTGAGCGACAGCGTGGTGACGACCAGACACCGGGGAGGAGATGGCGGGGTGACGACGGGGCTGTAACGGGGCGACGGCCCGGCGACAGCGGGGCGCCGGCGGCGCGAAGGGAACCGGCCCGGGCAGTTGCGGCTGGGCTGCGTCAGCGCGCCGCCTCCCCCCCCCCCAGCCTCCGTTTGCCCTGGCGACGTTGCTAACGAAGCCCACGCCGCAGGCTTAAGGCCTCATCGGCAAAAGAGGCAAGCAAAGAGAGCGATTATGAAGGTGAGAGAGGGGGAAACGACAGAGGACTACGGACAAACGAGAATACAGGTAGAGAGGAAACATTATCAAAAAAGAGGAAAAACGAAATAAACCGACGGGAATTGAATATACAGACGTATAAAATAAAAAAATGGAGGAAAAAGTGAGTGAGAGCCAATTTCATCCATGACATGAATGTATGTCAAAGAAACCGTACAATAAAAAACGGGTTTAACATTGTCCACAATGTCACACGAAGGTTCTGGACATTTGAAAAATATAGGAAATGGCTTCGGAAAGACATTCACTTTTGTGCCGATGAAAATTGATAAACCAAAGCTGATGCGATGTTAATAACAAACACAATTCACAATTACGAGTTGTTGATCTATCCCCTTTTTTCATATATTTTTCATGCAAATAGAGGTGGGAATAAATCACAATTAATCAAGTACATACTGAGAACATCGTTTACTGGATGTGCGTGAAATGCGGTTCAGCTGGTATGATCATTTCGCCGTGTGATCGACACATTGAAATGTAGCTTCTCTATCTGTGAACGCTCTCCTAAGCTCAATTGGGAATATATTAATGTCATAATTTTTCATCCTTTTGCGGCGATGGATTCCTTCACGTAGGGCACGATAACAGATAGTAGCCAAAATTGGAAGCGCATTTGCCTGTGCAAATTATACGGGAGCGAATATTTGTATCAATTCTTTCGAAAAACGCTCGTATCTATCTCCGTTCATTATTCACCTCAATATGTAGTGTAAGAGTTTCGGTAGGGATTACAGAACTCACAAAAATGTGCACGGATTGCCCTTCTTCTCACTGTACTTCACACGTAATTTCTAACAGTTATTTCATCTAGATGTCGCTTTCTTTGACACGTGAACGGGAGCCCATTTTTCCAGTATCTGAGTAGTAAACGAAAACGAAATCCTACACAGCGAAGCGTATTTAAAGTGATCGCTTGCTTATATATAGACAGTAATTTTGGTTATCGGCAACTTCGCATGGTAATTTTACGATGCTTGTCAATATATTACTAATCATCAAAGCTAATAAGTAATTTATGTGATTGAAGTTGTATTTTAATCAAAATTACGTTTTTATCCTTCCTTTCTCTCTCTCTCTGTCTCTCTGTCTCTCTCTCCCTCTCTCTTTCTCCTCCTCTTCCTTCTTTTTCTGTGAATGCTGATTGCGACTGATTCCTCGCTAAAATTAGATGTTTATAAGGAATATTGTAGAGGGGATAATTTTTGTATATTCTGCTTATTAAATAAGGTTTGTCGTGTTCCTTATTAGAATATCGGCTCATTCATTATTGCCATGCACTCAAGGTGAGGGCATGACAATAATGGTGGCAATTTGTTATAGCGATACCTACAGCTGTCCGCAAATTGTGAGCGAGCGCTAAGGGTAATTACTATACTGATTTTTCTTACGTAATACTCATTAAAAGGTGCCTAGTTAAAAGAATTATTTCTGTGCTTTTGTTTATCAATGTGTGATTTGTTTTCCTTCTCTTTTATCTTGGTTTGTAATACTGCCCACTTTATAATTCCTTCATGATTCCGTCATGACATTGTTTTGTTTGGCGATCATAACATGGAATTTTCCCACAAAACAAAATGGTTGGTCATTGTTGTTAGTGTTAGTTAAACTGTCATAGTTAAATTCCAGGGTTTTCATGTACTTGACATTTATTTTAATTCCTTCGCTGTCAAACTTCTGCACATAAAGTACGTGAATGGCATTCCGTTCAGTCCGACAATAAGCCATTCTCACCCGTTCCCTACTTCCTCTTCGTCTAACCAGACTTGCAAGAGCAACGCGACGGCGAAGAGGCGGTGCTGCTTTTGCCGGTACAGCGCCGGCTTGTCCACATTGCGGTGAAGGAATAGCATCGCGGAACGCTGAAGTGGGCTGGGTGCGGGGTGCGACGTGGGGGGGAGGGGGGGCTCGGCGTGCCGACGGGTGAGGAGGGGGAGGTGCTGGCGGAGGCGTCGGGGCAGGTCGCCAGGTAGAGTTTGCGTCACTGCTCTCACCGCGAGTTTTATCCCTTCCCTGAACGGCCCCCGGCGCCGGAGCCCCGCCCACTCGCAAACACGGTTTGCGTCCCGAAGAGCGATTGACGCCCTGGATGGGCCACTTTAGGCGAGTTTTCTTCCCGGGGTTATCTGCGCTTTCAGGGCGCCCCCGCCAGCGTCGCCGGCGCCTGGGAAAGAGGCGGTGGCGGCGACGGCGGCGAGGAGAATGAGGTGGAGGCGGGAGCGGGAGCGGGGGCGTGGTGTGGTGTTGAAGGAGCCGGGATAGACGTCGCGTGGGCGGTGGTGGGGGAGGTGGTTGGCGTGGCAGGGCTGGGCGGGAACGCAGATCGACAGCGACGGCCAGGGGCGCGTCGGCGTTGCGGTGAATACGCGGGGGACCTAGAGGAGGAGGTAGAGCGGGTGGAGGGGGGCGTCGCTCTATGTGCAGTGTAAGAAGTGGATTGGAGTAGCGCGGCGATGGACATAGGGCGGAGAGGGGCTTCCGTTGCGGTTGCTAGGCGGGGAACTCAATGAAAAGTGGAGGTGTGTGAGGGTAAGGCAAGGGGGCGGTGGAATGGGGCACAGGTCGCCGGGAGAAGAGACGGCGAAGATGCTGGGGGCGGGGACGGCAAAGAGTGCGCGTGACGCGGGGAGGCGGGGGCAAGCTGTCGCCGCCGGCGTGGCGGTGAAAAGAGTAGTGGTGTACAAGGCAGAGGAGAGCGCTCGATGCGGGGTCGGAGTGGGTCTGGGCGGGACCGGGTGGGGGCGGGGCGGGGCGGGACTGGGTGGAGCGGGGTGGGTGAAGGCGGAGCGGGGTGGGTGGATGGAGCGGAGCGGTATGGGACTCGGAGAAGCGGGGCGGGGCGGGTTAGGGGCGGAGACGTGCTGGCCAGGGCGAGCCGGAGTGGAGCGGGGAGGTGTTTGTAACGGGGGGGTCTGGGCTGGGAGGGTATGGGGGGACGGGTCTGAGTGAAGCAGGGCGGGGCAGAGCGGGGCGGGCAAGGTGGAGCAGAGCAGGCCTGGACAGGGCGAGTCGGAGCGGAGCGGGGCGGGGCGGTTGTGAGGTGGGGGTCTGGACAGGGAGGGTATGGGTGGGCCGTGTCTGGGCGAAGCGGGTCTCGGCTGAGCGGAGCGGGTGCGTGCGTAGCAGGGTTGGCTGAGGGGGGGGGCGACGTGGGCGGGGGGTGGCCTCCGCGGCGAAAGCAGGGAGACGAGGCGAGCGAGCCGAGCCCTCTCCGGGGTTTGCGACGTGGTTACGGGCGAAAAGCGGTAGCGGCGCTCTTTCCCGTTAAGGAAACGTTTTTATGCCTGGCCTCTCAAACAATATGAATGCCGGCGCGGCGCCTTATAACAGCGCGTATATCGCAGGCAGGAAGCACTCCGCGCGAGAGGCGGCGGGGCGGCGCGCGAGCGAGAGCGTTGAGAGCAGAGAGCAGAGAGCAGGGCGAAGAGGCCCGAGGGCGGAGGGCGGAGAGCGCGAGAGGGGGCGAGGCAGCTGCAAGGCGACGGTGGGGTGGAGGGGCTCGCGAGAGGAGGGGCGATGCGGAGCGCGTTGGCGGGAGCTTGGAGAATATGGTGACGCGAGGCTGCGGCCGCCGGCGCAGGGCGCGGAATCCGCAGGCGCGCCGAAGTCAGGAAGTTGGCGGTGGACTCTTGGACGGTGCGGATTGGCGTTGACGTGTGGTAATGGAACGTACCGCATCAGTCTTTGATTTTTGCGGAAATATATTTGGATGAATGCAAGAAGAAAGTGGTAATTTATAACCAGTAAGCAGTAAATTGTTTCCTGGAAATAAATCCACATAACATATTTTCACTACCAAAATTTGTCTCCAAATAACTAGTATCTAACTGATTGTTATTATCACTTAGTGGATGATTTTACTTAACTACTGCCCTATTTACTGAAGGTCTGAGTTTTTAATATAATGATTTTACGTGATAGTTGCTTGAAGCTATAGGAATTTTTGGGGGGGCTGAAAACTGCAGTTTTTGCCAGTATGTGCTCTCAGAATTGAGCACCCACATGTGCAACATTTGAGGAAGCACATCTAGACTTAGTCCACTAGAATCGCTGGAGTTTAGTCGACTGTTTTCGTTAAATATATTTATGATTAAGTAATATTATTACAAATCTTTTTCGCCTTCTTATTTTAAATTATTAAATATTATTTTAATTTGTAAATTCGCTATAAAAACTATCAGATACTACGAGCACTTTCAACGCGCTAAGAGCATGAACTCTGCACCTTGTAACACTGGCTCTTCAAAATAAATTCGGCAACATTATTGAGGTGCGTTGCAGTAATGAAGTAGAATGGAGTAGTTCTGAATCCCAAAAATTTTGCCTGTGATTGCGGTGTGTATAAATATGATAAAACGAAAGAAAGAAAAGAATAAAGAGAAAGAAAAGAAAAAAGAAAGAAAGAAAGTAAAAACTATATAAGGAATAACAAAGATAAACAGAAAGAGCAGCACAATCAAGAATGAAAAGAAAAGGAAAATAAGTAAAAGTAAAATCGTGAATGATGAATGACATGCCATAAATAACATATTACATAGCTGTTTCTTCGTAATCTTGGCCAGCTGGAAACGGGAATGCACCCTCGGCAGAGCGTCCCAAAGAGCCTTAGCTTTCAGTAGAGCTGTCTTCCCTCAGTTCCCCGGCTATAAACCGCTTTGTGGACTCCGCGCCGCACGCATTTGGAGGAGCCGAACCATTTTTATCTCGAGTCTCGAGCCCTGTTATTTTTTTAGGGAAATTACATGTAAATATATACTTCGGCTCGTCTGTATCGTCGACAACGGTCCGTCATTCTTGACAACAATATATGACCAGTGCAGGAAAGAAAAATTCGTTGCGTCTCATGGAAACTGTCAACTGTGCATTGTCGTGGGGTGTCAGTATGGGAACTAACCTGCGGTCTTTCCCAACCTATTTATCAACTCCAACGTCTGAATATCTGCAATTTTGGTGTTTGAAACAACGGAAATTGAATTGTTTTTGAAGTCAATTTTATAATGTTACGTCTAATATTCTAATGTGGCTAACTTCCCAATTACTTGGTTAACGATCCCTTTTTATCCGAAATGGGTGCGTAGACTTCGAAGTAAGAACAAATTACTGGTCAGACTACTGGTGGGAAGTTTCATAATCTGATGAGAAACAAGGTGTGCAGTTGCGAGTTCCTCTGTGACTTTGTATATTAATTTCCACTCGCTTTTACTACTCATTTTCGAGTTGACGAATTATGCCGAAGTAGTTCTTGCGAACACGCAAGACACCTCACGCTTGCACAAGGATCTTACTACGTACGGCACCCTGTGAATAATAATAATATAATAATAATAATAACAATAATGATGATAATAATAATGATAATAATAATAGTGATAATAATAATGATAAGGATAATGATAATAATAATAAAAACCGGATGAAGTCCTTAATGATTTGTTCATTGTCATTGGTACAATTTATTCTACACCATCGGGCAAATGTGGGAATTATCTGGCACTACTAATACTAGGCATATATACGACTGTAGCCGTAATATATACATATTGCCCATGAAATGTAAATGGATCATTCTATGAATACAGAATAGTGTAAATCCAACATCAAATATAATTTCAGCTCATGGAACTTAAAACTCCGTATCTTCTGGACAAACTGGCTTACTACTCATGACGAATGACGTATGAATGACAATGGTGGCGATGTTTATGACTCAGTGGTGACAAATGCCGCGAAAACTTTTCGTGCACCTAAAACGTCAATCTGATTGAACTAAGTATAAATTAGGATTTTTGAAGTGAAAAGAAAAAAAATTATAGAAGTAGATATGTAAGGGAGTACGTATTAAAAAATATAACCTTAATTTTATGTCCAGTTGACTAGCTCTTTTGTTTCCTGAAGGTGTATTCTTCACCCTTAAATATATTACCATCATCTTTGCAACACCTTGTATATTACACCTATGGAGTGCACAGGTGCTCGTTAACTTCGTCCTTGTTGGGAGAGAAGATGCAGTGCGGTGAACTTTTGCACTTTCCCCTCCGCGTTCTAGCTAAGGTTGGGATGCAATCTTTTTAGTTTGGCAAACTCGTGACTCGCAATTAAAGTGCCAGATTGTTGACTTAAATGCAGTAGTAGGTTAATCCAAGACCGCTTGAGCAAGAAGTAGGTCTTGATGTCATAAATACAGAGGGCGCCAGGGAAATAGTCTTCGAAATAATTGAAATTTTGTAGAATATATATTTGAATTTCAGAATATTAAACGTATTTATCGTTTGCAAATAGATCCCCCGATGAGCATTCCAGAAAATTTTGGAAATGAATGTGTTATAAGAAGGTGTGACAAGCAATAAAAATAAGTTTCATCCTTTTGATTAGAAGTTTCACTCTTTTCATTAGAAGTTTCACAAAAGGTTCATATAATTCGTGCTTTGTTGCAACTTGCTAGTGAAAATAGGTTTCAAATAACGACACATTACTCATGCCATACATTGAACACATTGCCATTCTGCTAAAAATATTGTCTTTTTAAAATCGGGTGGCTGTATCTCATTATACTAATGTATTTAAAGTAAAAACAATATTATTAGTTCATATTTGAGTTACCAATTCACGGTGTATTTTACCTTTTCTTTCAAAACAGTGTGTTTCGCGATTTTTTTTCTCCATCTCAAGTTTAAATACGATTCATATATTGTTGGAGGCTGAAGTATCAATTTAACATACAGATATTTTTCTATCGTAGTTAATTTTCAACATTGCTACATATGAAGAATTTTAAATATTAGATGTATTTAACGTAGAAAACGTATTATATATTTAAACAAATCTATTTACGATAAGTAATTGTCTTTTTTGTATTAGATACGTGTATTCTTGAATTGTATACTTCCAACTCTAGGAAAAGCACCGTTGAGGCAATAGAAAATATAGGCAATAGCAAAAATATTGTGTGTTGGATGTTCCTTACATTCACAAATTGTTCTTCCCACAACGTAATAACGTGCGTCCGAATACGATATTTGTTGAAAAAATGTATATTACAACAATGAGAGCATTGGTTATGTATTTAATGCATTTGGGTCGGAGCTACCTCCTATAGCATGCATGTGCCCGCGCGAACGGATATCCTTTCATATCCTGTCGAGATGGGGTCTTCTCTCACACCGCAGAGCCGCAGATTCAGTCTATTAAATTCACATTGGTGCATACTAAACAGTACATTCTACCACGAAATACATCGAACTACGTAATTTGAATGGCAGGGGGGAAAATTCCGCTTTTATGTCAGGGCGTGGTTTCTAACAGCGCATGAATACGGCAAGAGGGAAATCGTAATCTACAGAAAAACCGGCCCGGTGCCGGTATTGGCTGTGAATTCCCCTCCTCCTCCCCCTCCATCACCCCTGCCCCCACGCGAGCGGTCCGTCCGGCAACGCGCAAATGCCACTCGGTAATACGGGCGAGAAATACCGGAGCGGGTGGGATGGAGCGAGGAATTTAATATCGAACAGTTGAATATCGCAGAATCGCACGTTTTCGCGAGGTGATCGGTAACGAGGCTCGATTTTCACCTCCGCTCATTCCGCAGGGGAGGGAAGGGGGGGGGCAGTGGTCGCTCGAGGGAGTGGGTGGTGGCGGGGGTGAAATAGAGGGGAGGTGGCGCGGGCCGGTTGCGTGCCGTTCCGTGCGCCCGGTCGCTCCCTCCCTCCCCCTCTGCCCATCACGCCCCACCCACTCCCCCGCAGGCGATCGGTGGTGTCCGCGCCGCGCTTATATCGCCGCGCTGATGACATAGTACTGCGTGCAATGCATGCAATTAGAGCGAGATCAGGGCGAATCTAAATCGAGTAACGCCAGCACCTGCGGTGTGGGGCCGCGGGTTGCGGGTGGGAGTTGTGGTGGAGTGGTAACGTTGAGTGAGTGTGGAGGAGGGGGACGAGTTGGGAGGTCTTGCGATCGGGTCCCTAACTGCAAGCGCGGGGCTTAACAGAGGTTGGAAATGCAAATTCTTTAAAAGGATTCCAATCAAATATCAGTGCCGGAACGTGCTGGGGGTTAACGCTTTACGTATCAATATACCGGCGCGGTTTGGTCGGCAAGCGCGTTCGACAACAGGAATCTCATCACGAAGACGCTTTTTAGTGCTATAAACTAAAGCGAGTCTAAACTTCTAACATTTCGTTTTAATTTTCTTTGAACATGATACACATTACTATAAAACTGAAGATTTTTTTTATTAAAGCATCATATTTGTGATTGATTATGACAATCCATCAATAAATTTTTTTCAGTTTTGTTCTGCAAACTCGATGCTTTATTTCGCACCATTCATAAAGTACACCCAACTCTTTACTAATGTTATGATTTCCAATTTGTTTTAATGAGAGAACGCTTTATATTTGGTACTTCTATTCGGTTGTTGAATTAATCCAAATCCACGACGTTTCTGGCGTAGTGAATCGCCCTCAATTCTCTTTTCTTGATGCACCATTTCGCGAATATATTTCTTTGTTGTTTTTTTTCTCAACAAAATCGCTTTCCCGTAATGTGAAAACGATCCCGGAGGTGTGCGGAACTCCTGATTCTCTACTACAGAGCATTCACTCGCTTCAGAAAAATCCGCTACAAACAGCACCGAATCACAAACTGTCTTCGAGGAGACTTAAATTAATCCTTACAAAATATTTTATGAGTGCGGCGCGCGGATGCCGGGAGATTCTCTTTTGGCGACCGGCACTTTGGCGCCGCGGAGGTGCAGCTATTAAGTTTATTCTTCTTCATCCGCAGGGCCTCCCCGCCCCTCCCCGCCCCATGCCCACTCCGCCCCGACGCTTCGTATCGTAAAACGTGTTATCTGAAAACGAAGCGAGAAGGGGATGTTGCTGGTCTTAAGCAACTGCCCGCCCACGCCGCGCTCCCCGTCTCGTGACCCGAAGCTCCCCGATTCCCCGATTTCGTCCCGTCGTCCCACTCCGCCCTCTACTCCCGCTCCCTCGTCGCTCCCTGCCCTATGACCAGTCGGTTCCCGCTCCCTGGTTCTTGTTCTGCCTTCGTTCCGTCGCGTTGCTCTCCTCCCGCTGGTTCCGACGCAACCCCCCCTGTTCCGTCCCGTCCCGTCTCATGACTACCCGTCTCTGCTCTATTCGACCCCTCACCTACTTGCTTCATCGCTCTCCGCTTCTTTGACCCGTCTCTCCGCATGCATTCTTCTCCTGGTCCTCGTCGCCTTCCTGGCGCATTGCTCCCCGCCTCTTGTCTCGTCGCTTCTCACCTTCCGGTCTCCTCTTTCTTTCTCTCTGTCACGTCAGGCCGTCTTCTGTCTAGTCGTATCAGGCTTCTTTCCTTCCTTTCCTCACTTTCTCGTCGCGTCCCGCTTCCTCACGATCTCATTTCTTCCCAAGTGTCTGCCTCTCCTCCGATTGGCCGCTTGGGATTCTCATCGTTCGTTCCCGGTCTTGCCGCATCCCCGCAAACCCCTGCACGTCTCTAAAAGGCACGATGGGAGGTGCGGTGACAAAACCGTAATCGATAACAAATACTTGGAGCGTCGGTTTCAATCCAGAAGAACTTCGCCGTTTCTACAAGACATCGAAAGAAGGTTATTAAATGATTTCAAAAGGAAAGGTTTATCAATTCATCGTGTGTATTTTTGACGTATTAAATACATTGTCTGTAAAAACATAATTGGCGATCAAGACCACACATAACATAATTAAAGAACAAGGCGTTTCAACAATCACTATATTTCCGGTTTCTGCGTAAAGGATAGGAATTAATAGTTTCGAAAAAAAAATTTCAAAATTTTGGCAAAAAGTCTCCAGATTTCTTTAAATTTCTTGTTCGAATAAAACAAAGAGGGCGTATAAATATACTACCAGTCGCATTTGTATTAAAACCTTTTCGTCACCATTCCCGTTTCAAATAATTTCATAGAGGCTTTTCTTTTCAAAATATCAATGTTGTGCAAATTTTCAATTCCATATATTTATTATAGAAAATAGAAATCATAGAAAATCATCATAGAAAAAATAGTTAACTGTGTGACGCACTATCAGAAGAAATGTATTTTGTGTACGTTTTCTTGACTTCTGTGATTTCTGCCCTAACTAATAAACCATTTAATTCATGAACACTGGTTGAAACGAGCATTTTTACTAGAATTATTAAGTAAAATCGCTCCCATGCAATAAAAACTATTTGCAAAGGCAAACCAGATACAGATTTTGACTTCATCCCTCATGGTACTGTGTGTGAAAGAATCGACTTACTGACGCGGTACTGTAGATATTGATTGTTTGATAAAACGTATAATTATAATTAAATCTTTCTTTTTCTTCAAAATACATTATAAAGGTTTTCTCAAATACATCAAACAATTTAACCTTATATTTTCGTGCTGGCAACGAACAATGCACAGAAGCATGTGACATATATTTATTTACGTACCTTGTACTGAAAATGACAAGGTACTGACTTGTATTTGGTGTTGGTAGGTTGGTGGTATTTGGGGAAGGCAACATGAATCAACGTGGCTGCCACCTCACATATTGAGAATGATAGAAAAAAACAGACTAGTACCCCTACTTTGCAATACGCAATTCTTTATATGACCACTTCTTTGCGGTATGCGTACGGTAAAACCTACTTATGTACCGCAAAGTAACACTTACTCATCAATAATCAGAGAAGAAAGTACTAGTTCCCATGCACGAGTGTTAGAAAATGCATTTATCATAAAATTACAAATGATTTCGAACATATATTCCGTTTTTCGATTCGGCAGTTACTTAATTTATCTGGAACATTGCCACGTAATATTTCCGACTCGAAAGAATAAATGAATGGGAGAAAACCAGAACTGTATATGACATTTTATAAATTCTGAGAAATCAGTATATTTAAGTCAATATTTCCGTAAAGTCATGGTGCTTTGTATCATCATAAAGAAAACACTGCATTTCAATTGTTCATTAAAACCACGAAACTACATTGTCAGCCACTGACATACAGCCTAAAATGAACACGTTTTCTCGGAATTTATAAAATGTCATTCACACCGTTCTGCTTTTCACCCAGCTTTTCAAATGTGTATTCATTTTGTTATGTTTCCAGAGCTTTTTATATTAGTAGACTTTTTCTTTTATTTCTTTTTACTTCCTTTAATTTTTTTCTCTGAGATTTCCTGTGACCGTTAGGGTTCGGTTCACCGCTGGTGTGTGGCATAAACGGTGTGGGTGATTTTCCTATCTCTCTCTCTTTCTTTCTCTCTTTCTCTCTCTCTCTCTCTCTCTCTCTCTCTCTCTCTCTCTCTCTCTCTCTCTGTGGCAGCCTTCCTTGCCTTCGCTTTGTGCCATATTCGCAATGTGACTACGTGGGTATACTTAATATGTTAACTTCATGTCTTGTGAGAAACTGCTTGTCCTGTGATTTGTCTATATTTAAATTACTCACGTAAATATTAACAAGCTTTATATAATGAATTCAGGTTCATGTTTTCTGTGACATTTGTGATCTTGTAGTTTGTATACATGTGTAATTTGCGTATGTTTTCTGTTGCTATTTCTGAAATATCAGTTTGGTAATTGATGCGTTGTCATAGAGAATTTACGTAATCCTAGACATAAAATGAATAATAATAATAATAATAATAATAATAATAATAATAATAATAATATCATTATTATCATTATCATTATTATTAGTATTAATATTCGTATTAGTATTATTATTGGTATTATTATTATTATTATTATTATTATTATTTCTACGAGGCATTTATATTCGATGTGGCTATAGAGAAATTACAATTTCCTGACGAAAGAAATATGGGAATCGTTTTCCTAAAAATTTGAATGCCTCAATGGGAGAATAAAATAAAAATAGGGAGGTGCGAGAAAAAAATTAGTATTTGTACTGCGAGGCCATCGGTTCGCTATGGTGCTGTGTTAGTGACCTTTGCTGTCACATTTCCTCTCTCCGCCTCTCTCAGAACTCTCTGTTCTCTTTGCTTCGTCTTCTCTATATCCACTCTCATTCCCCTCCCCCATTACCTCCCCTTTCCCTGTCATCCCTTCCCTATTCCTCGTCGCGTGGCTGCCGGATCGCTTCCTCGTTTGCCCCCACGACGCTCCGTCCCGCGCTGTCACACCGCTCCGCGCCGCAGCAGCCAATCCCCGGTTCCCGTCCGTCGCTCCACCGCGTCGTCCAGCGTCGTCAACCTGCCATCGTCACGTGACCCCTTCCCCCGCGCCCGTCCGCCGGATCATTGTGAGCCCGATCGGTTCGAGATACCTTCACACCCCTGATTCCTTCTCGTTCGTTACGCTATCGCGCCCAACTATCTGTCGATCCGGCTCTGTTGCTCCAATATCCTGACCCTGAGCTCCCCCTCAACGTGGCTTCCTCATATCATCTACGACGCTACATAATGCTTCATCACCGGTTTAACTGATATTCTATCTATCTCTTCGTCTTTAGTTCTCAAACGCTTCTTTGCTTATTTCTAAATAATGTGTTAATAATATAAACGTATTTTAAGAGAATATTAATCTTAAACGGTCAGATATTGGATATTGTGATTTTGAGCTATCTTTCAATCAGTACTGCATTTTCAAGTAATTACTATATTTTTTATGCGAGGGATCAGAAGCATTGAAACATGCAGGGCATAGGTTTTTAATAATTTATTTGACAACCTTATTCTTATCTATCACTACCACAGGGCCTGCTTTCTTCTTTCCTCAACGTGTCGCCATTCTCCATTATGAAACGAATAAATGCTGTCGCCATCGCTGCATGAGGCTAGATAAAACGTCCGACCACGGAGCGTCTCCCTCGCGTCCCCCACCGCCACCCCGCGCGCGCCTCCGCCCCCCGCGTTGCTTTGCCCGGCGCTCGACCGCTGCATTGACTACACTCTACATTCAGGCCTCGCGCCCCGCGTGGCGCTCTTTCGGCGCGCGGACCGGCGGGGACATCGGGGCGGGGACGGGGCGGGGACGGGGCGGGGACGGGGCGGGGACGGGGCGGGGCGGAGGAATCGGGCGGCGCTTTGGATTCGAGAAGTGCGGGCGGGCGGGCGAGGTTCGACCGGCGGTCTCCCAAGGAATCCATTCCGATCGCGTTTGCCCGCTTTGGCTGCAAGGCGGACGGGCGGGGGCGGAAAGGGCGGAAGGGGAGGGGCACCGCGCCGGACGGCAGCTTCCGAAGGGACGCGCGCGCGTATCGTCCCGCGACAAACGGCCGCGACGCGACGCGACGCGCGCGCCGGACGTTGCGCGAAGCTGGGCATGACGGGGCAGACGCAGCGGCGACCGGAGGTGGGGCAACGTGCTGAACGGCCCTATCTGATAGGGCTCCCGAAAAAATTACATTCTCAGAGAAATCAGTTTTGACCAAAGTGTGGACGGATTCGCTCATGGTAAAACCTTTGAGGTTCTACGAGCTCTTAACGTATTTGAGAGTTCGGAATCAACTATGGTTCTTTAATACTTTTTTTCAATTTTATTTTTAATAATTTTCAGACGTTTCTCATTTCGTGAAGCCACATTATTTCACACCAGTCGACCATATGTTAATGTAGGCGTTATGACTGATCTGAATTTCAGTAACCCACAATCGGTTTAATGATGTTGCGTACTCAAAGAATGCATTGCAATTTTGGAATTTTAATAAATGGTTGGTTTGCCGTTTCCTCAAATGTCACACACACACACACACACACACACACACACACACACAACATGAATTCACAAATTATCTGCGCGTAAGTGCAAGCAATGCTTTTTGAGCCTGAAATAAATATACTCGTAGTGTATCCAAAGAGACCAAATCTTCTGTACGGCAACCCGCGTGTGCCTTGGTCAAGAATTGTTCCAAGACAAATTAAAGCATTTTGATAAATGGAACACGTGTGAAATGCACATTTTCTATTTAAGTATATGTACTTTAGTAGTAGTTAAGCAAAGGATGTGAGTCAAGGGAAAATGTATCAGTATTTTGCTGTAAAATGAATCGCAAAAATTGTTTTTAGTTGGTCTAAAATGATCCTCTTTTTAATCGTGAAGGCCGAAAGCTGGAACCTGCGTAGAAATGTACGAGCGAAGCGAGTTATATGGGCTGGATCAAGTAAAGACTGTTGTGCTTAGGTAATGTTAGATTATCCGCATCTCTATCAGTGTTTTCGATAGGGGTTCGAAACCCACCTCGACTCATCTCCATCCTCTCATCATCCTTCGTCTAGTTTTCCTGATCCTTTGAGGGAATGCTGTTTGCCTTGCTTCATAAACATAAATGTAGTTTCACTATCTGTGCATGTTTTATTGAGCTCTTTCAGGAATGCAGATATTCAAATAATCGTTTTCCATTTTATCGCGGTAATAGGTCGATTCTTATAATAAAGAACTAGGAATAATAGCCTACATCTGCAGCTGATTTGCCTTTGCAAGTGAATATTTTCGTATCAATTCTTGCCAAAAACGCTCGTTTTTACTCGTATTCATAATTCAACCTTAAGATGCATAAGTTACAACAGACATCTCAAAGCTCATGAAACCGTGCACAAATTGCACTTCTCTCCATAGTACGACAAAATATTTTAATTTTGTGATGTAAAATACATAAATAAATTAACAAAACACAGACTACCATAACACGTCCGTCTTGAGTCAACATCCATTATACAGAGCATTCCACACGTGTTCCATTTATCCATTTGATTCAGCTGTTTGAAAAAAAAAAAAAGCAACTCCCCCTCGGAGCCGCGTCTGCACTGTCTGCCTGGCTGCGCACGGGCTGAAAGCGCGCGACAGCTTACTTACACTCCTGTGATGGGACGCGAACGGCACGGGGCGGAACGCAATGGAATGCGACCTGGGCGAGCGACGACGCGGGACGTGCCGGGATGCGCGAGGCGGGCAGGAAGGGGTTGGATGAAGGGATGCGGGGAAGGGGGGTACCGGGAAGCGGGAAACGTCGGAGAGGGCGATGTAGACAGGAGCGAAGCGAGATTTAGGCGAGAAGAAATGGAGCTAGACGGGAACGGAGGTAGGGGTGATACGATTACGAGGGGTGCGAATGGATGGGATAAGGGTGTATACTGAACAGGAAAAGTCGGCAATTTTTTTTTTTCGCTAGAAGGAGCGTGGTAGGATGGAACGACGCCATGCAGCTAATTTCGTGGTCTCGTCAAGGAGTCGTTAGACAATTGAATACATGATGAGTCAAGGCGATGCAACACTTCGTCAGGATGAGCGGGATTGATGAGGTGGGATTGGATAGTATGAGGCGAGTCTGTGTCCTGTGTGGCAGGAATGGACAATGCAACGTGAACTCTAGGAGCAATCTAGGAATGGAGGTACAAAAGAAGAGAGCTTGGTTGGACAAAGAATGTGGCGAATGGGAGGAAAGAGGTGAATTCCGTTAGTAAAAGTTAATTCAAGGCGACTAGAGAGTACGTGCGAGGTTACTGAAAACAATGTGACATAGGACAGATCTAAGAAAACCAGAGGGGTGATGACGGTTTATAAGGTTGGTGGTTTGTGTGGCTGATGACGGTTTAGAAGAGTGAGGACGACTTGAAGTGACTATGGTGTGGATGTTTAGACGGGTGAGGACGGTTTAGACGGGTGAGGACGATTTAGACGGGTGAGGACGGGTTAGAGGGGCGAGGACGGGTTAGAGGGGCGAGGACGGGTTAGAGGGGCGAGGCCGGGTTAGAGGGGCGAGGCCGGGTTAGAGGGGCGAGGACGGGTTAGAGGGGCGAGGACGGGTTAGAGGGGCGAGGACGGGTTAGAGGGGCGAGGACGGGTTAGAGGGGCGAGGACGGGTTAGAGGGGCGAGGACGGGTTAGAGGGGCGAGGACGGGTTAGAGGGGCGAGGACGGGTTAGAGGGGCGAGGACGGGTTAGAGGGGCGAGGACGGGTTAGAGGGGCGAGGACGGGTTAGAGGGGCGAGGACGGGTTAGAGGGGCGAGGACGGGTTAGAGGGGCGAGGACGGGTTAGAGGGGCGAGGACGGGTTAGAGGGGCGAGGACGGGTTAGAGGGGCGAGGACGGGTTAGAGGGGCGAGGACGGGTTAGAGGGGCGAGGACAATTTACAGGGGGAGAAGTGAGAACTGGCAGAACGGCTCTCGGTTAGCGCGACGCAGTGGCGCGGCGCGGGGCGGAGCGGAGCGGAGCGCAACGGCGTGTGAAGCGTCGCCGGAGACACCAGCCGGCCGCGCCAGCCGGCCGCGCTGCCTCGGCCACGCCAACGGCGCCGAGCGCCTCGAGGGCAGTGGAGGGCGGAAAGCGGCGGACGGCGCGACGGGAGGACGGGTCGAGGCCACGGGGGCCCCGAGGGCGGAAGCATCGTTCTCGTATTGCACCCGGCAGAGAAGATCTACGGGCAAATGTAGAATTTAGAGGGCTCTCAAACATTGCGGACTTGTTTATTCTTTCGAAAATCGCAGCGGTGAATATAAAACATAGTTTATCTCCACACTGAATACTATTCTGTGCCTCCCGTCTTGAATGTATGGATCATCCGAATTCAGCGCTTTGAGCGGACGAGGAAAGAACAACTACATCAAGATGTATGCGAACTCGTTTTATTACTTCATATTTTCTCATGCTTCACTATTCTGTAAAAAACTTGGGTAAAGGAAGAGATATAGATGCATTTGTATGATTTAGAACTTAAAATGCTTTTTCTGTTCTTTCTTTAATTAAAATAAATTAAATGATATTGGAAACTCTGGAAGATAAATTTTTAAAGAACTATTTTAAGAGTTATTTTAACACGTGTTATATTGCATCCAAGAGGAAAAATTCGTTAGAACAATATGAGAGGGTTGAAGTATGGTGGTAAATGAGGTGTTATGGGTAAAGATATGGTAATCCAGGTGAATCCGGTTTTGAACTGGTCACAAACAATACCAACGTATAATAAAATGTATGCTATTTTATGATAATTTTGCTTTTGAGAATCAGTTGGTAGCATCATCTTCAGAAAAGTTACCTAAAACATAAATAAAGATGCCTCTCTGAGGACTTTTGCATCGTTATTCACAACAATCATAAATGGTCGCTTAGCATGTTCACATCCACAATCCCTCGAATACGAATGCAGCGGTAATGAACCGCTTTGATACAATGTTTAAGAGAACGCTCCTGGCCCGCACTGAATGCCATGGCATACAGATGCGGCGCGAGTCGCTGCGCAAGTAGGGCTGCGCGGGGGCTGCGACCGTGGAACAGGAGGCGGCGGCGGCGGCGCGAATGCGGTGGGCGCGGCGGGGGCGGGGGCGGCGGAGGCGGCGGCGGCGGCGGCGGTGGCGGTGGACACGCGCGGGCGTCGCATGACAGCGCTGCGGCCTCGCCGCCCAATTGGGAGGCTAACTAACTGTTTGTGGGAGTTACGCCCGTCGCCCGCAGACGCGCCGGCGAGCGAGCGGCGTGGTGGCGCGGGCGGCGGCGACGGGCGCAGGCAGGCAGGCAGGCAGGGTCCGGGAAGCGCGCCTAGCGCTGCGAGATAATTCGCCGTCATTTTCTTCGTTGCCGTTTTATTCGGCGCAGTCGTACGCGTCAACGGGTGGCGACGGCTCGTAGGAGGGTTGGGGAAGAGAGAGAGAGGCGTGCGCCACTGTCAGCTGAGGGTGTCAGCCGCTGCGTCCACCGAAGCCCGGCCGTTCGCCCCGCCCTCTGCCGCTGTCCCCTGTCCCCACCGCCGGTCCCGTGCTGTCCCGCGCCGCCCGACCGTCGCGTCCCGTCGCGCCCCGCCCACGCCCGCCCTCGCAACGCGGCAAAAAGCGGCCGGAGCAGCGACCAAACGCTACGTCGAATTATTCCGGCACGCCTTCACTCCCAGGCGGCGGTGGTGGCGGCGGGGGCGGCGGCGGTGGACGCGGCGGGGCGGCGCCGCAGCGGTGGAGCTGCCGCAGCGTCGGCGCGTCACCCCTCCTCCTCCCCCGCCCTTTCAGGTTGGAGTGGGAGAAAACGATTTCCGTTCGTTCTTCGACAGCTCCGCCGCCCCCTCTTCCCCGCTGGCTCATCCGGCGACGCGCCCGCAAAAACAACCCCCCTTCTGTATCTTGGGGAACACCCTCACTTTTTCGCCTCCTTAAGCCCCGCGCCCCGTCGCGCCGCCCCTCGCGCGGTCCACGCCGACGCTGCGATCCACCGCCGCCGCCGCCGCCGCCGCCGCCGCCGGCGCTGCCTTATCGCGCCGCCCAACGCGCGTCGCGACGCCCTCGACGACCAGCGCCTCGCGCCTCCTCCTCCCCCGTCGCCCCCCGAGCCTTCCCTCGCCCCCTCGCCGCCCTTGCCCCCCTTTACCCCCTCGGCGCAATGCGGGCTTAAGGCCAATTTCCGTGACTCTAGAGGTGACTCTATTAGAGGACATCTGCGCAAGCGCGATTAGAGGACTACGCGTGCGCAAAAATTCTCATTAATAGCTGTGCCCTCGTCATTGCTATAGGTTTCCACCGGAAGTCTTTGCCTTCCTTGTTCAGCATGGTGGCATGCTTTTTCTGTCGGTGGCAGATGCTTTTGTCACTCGCAACGGACGCCAATAGCGTGACCCTAGTGGATCGTGGCCGAGCTCCATGACGCCACGCTCAAAGTCTCCCAAGCCCACGCAGCCGGGAAAGGTGCCGATTACCCTACTCTTCGACAGATAAATTCCACCCTCAAAGTTTGTTTTGGGTGTTACAACTGTTTTACTAGGTTTTGGTTGGATACGTAACTCCCTGATAACGAACAGCTAGACAAGTTCAACTAAAGTGTTACTATCCACTTGAACATTATTTGGTTTTACTATCTTGCACTATTTGTGAGAAGTGGTCACGTGATAAATTGCCGCTAGTGTATTACATGCCACTTCCTCTGTGTGATCTCTTATACTAGTCTTCCCAGGACTGATATTAATCAACTACCTGCTTGAAAACCGTCTCTCACCTGCTAGTAGATTTTATTAATTCCACCAACTAGCACCTCCAGCTAGTGAACCAACTTCTGCTTGATTGAGAGGCAAGAATAATCTCAGATTAATTTACACAGAACTTGTGGGAATTTCCACAGGAATCTGTGTTTCTGAGGACAAAAGGGTAAAAGAATCATGTATTGTTAGCCTGTTTCTCACAATACGAGTATTGAGGTGTTTCTGAGCATATATGAATTCATAGAAACATGGATTAAATGATACAAATGAAGGAATGTACTTCCATTCCATGAAATTTGAATATTTCACATCAATGACAAAGGATCTCATTTGCTGTTTTGTGTAAGAAACGCATGAATATGCATGCATTCAACATAAAACAGCGCATATAAACTCCATGTAGAGTTTTCACTCATCATCCAACGCATTCGAAGAGCTGCCATTTCCGACTGTTCGTTCAAATCTTCCGCGTAGGATATGTTATTGCCACATGTTGCGTACCTGTAATTAGTTCCGAACTTTGACAAATTTCGTCAAATCCATGTAATGTCTTCTTAGTCTCACGAATTCAAGAAGCACGAAAAGATATTTTCCTTTTCGAGAAATATTGGTTCAATAAACGCTTGTGAGATTAGCTCCTACAACAGTGAAGATAAATTAACCTGTTACATATTTCCAGGTTTTACAGCTGATAGAAATATTTCTCGAAGAAAAGATAACATTTTTATTTTCCTTTCCGCCTTCATAAAATTAACAAGATATATGAAGTTTACATGAGATAAATACAGTTTATTCAAAATACGCCAACACTGCAGTATAAAAAATGTGTGCCTTGTGGAATTATATTTGCTCAGAAAAAAATATAAACAATTAAACTGTCGTTTGGATTTGAGTACTTCTATGCAATCATTCACGTCTGGGCAAATAAACTTAATTTATGGATACAGGTATGTGCACAAGAGTTGTTAATAACGGTCCAACAAATCAGAACATGGAGGAAACGAAAAATTAAGGATTGATTGAAAAATGACTGCGTGGGAAAATATAAGCAGGTTTCGAAAACCTGGCACGTCAGTTTCCTCCTCAGCATTTTTCGCATTGAATGATGCAGCACTGAACGTCTGTTTCCAGATGTAATAACCTCACTACGCCTCCGCTATGACCTCTTCAGCTGGGCCCAGTATCCTACACAATTTTCTCGTGTCCGGGTTCACATCACGTTATTATTTCTGAAGCCCTGTCTGTGTTTTCAGCAGTGTTGGAACCGCTCTGATGCAGTCTTTTAGGTAAATTCCCCGCCCGCCCGCCATCCCAACAACGCCATGCGTCTCTGCTGCTACCGCGCTCTGCCCTAATTATTCGAACGAGCGCCCTTACTTTCCCCTATCGCTGCCCCCTCTCTATCCCCTCTCCGACCCCTTCCCCTCCCCCTGTCCTTTTTTCTCCCCTCCCCTCCCGGCCGCTGCTCCCCGCGTTATTGGGGTGGCAGCGGCCCGGCGGCCGGTGCCAAATGGACTCGACGCCTGAGAATTAGCAGCCAGCACAAACAGCTCCACGCGTCTCGTTCGAATCGTATCAATTCCGGACCGGAAATGGATTATGATGGCGAACACGGGGCCGTTTGCCGCGGGGGCGCTCGTACTCGTAGGCGCCATACGGTCGCCCTGCGCGCGCCGGGTACCCCGTCCCACCACTCCTCACCGCCCCGTTGCCCGCCGTGCCCCTCTTGGTCCCGTCTCGCCCCA
The DNA here is from genome assembly GCA_038098605.1 of Gryllus longicercus. Taxonomy (NCBI): domain Eukaryota; kingdom Metazoa; phylum Arthropoda; class Insecta; order Orthoptera; family Gryllidae; genus Gryllus; species Gryllus longicercus. The sequence continues at coordinate 926,014 of JAZDUA010000452.1, read as the reverse complement.
ATAAACCATGCCGCGACCCCCCCCCGCGCCGCCCCACAATCCCGTCCCGTCCTGTCCCGACACGCCCCACCCCACCCTACCCTACCCCACCCCATCCCGTCCCACCCCGCTGCCACGCTCCACCCCGCCAACCCTCCCCGTCCTGCCACATTGCTCTCTCTCTCTCTCTCTCTCTCTCTCTCTCTCATACACACACACCTCGTTCGACTCTTTCGACCTCTTACTCGCCCTCCCTCCCTTCGTCATCCTCTCACCCCTTCGCTCGCCCTCACCGCCCATGTACCTGCAGCCAACAACATCCCATCACCATTGCCCTTTTTATTGGCGTCCTCGTCGGCATTCCACTCATCATTATTATCGGCGTACTCATGGGCATTGTTGTCGCCATCCTAATCACCATTTCCGTAGCGTTCCTTATCACCTAGCCATTCTAATCGTCATTCTCATGGGGTTTCTGAATAGTGGCCACATCGACATTGTACTCGTCATTAACATCGGTATCCTCATTGGTATTATTGTCATTGGCAGCACCGTTTTCATTGCCTCGTCATAATGTCTTTCTGATAACCACTCTCATTAGCATTTATCCACATCGTCGCCTTCAACATCAGATACTCTCGACACCTCTACCAACACTATCGTCAGAATCCTCATCTATCACCATTCTCAGTGACATTCACAACGGCAGTACGATCACCATCCGAAGTGCCATCTTCATTGTTCTTCTGCCTGCCATTCTCAACACCGTCCTCACGCACGACCCCTCTAACCGCCACGTAATATCTACTTCTATATATATCACACTCACTACCCATTGTCAACCAACAAATAACACTGTCATTCATATTTCCATAATTCTGGCCACAGTCTCTGACTTCGGCATTGTTACGAATTTTGCTTTGCCGTTGATTTCCACTCGTCACGAGATGATGCCTTGCAATGCAGACACAGTTAAATTTACCATCGTTCCTGTTCATTCCCCCCAACATTCTCATCTACTCGTAATATGATTTATTCTCCAATTCATGTTCCGCCGTTGTTCCTGTGGCTTACATATCATTTATTTTCGCCATGACACCAGAGTTTGCTCTTTCACGTTCGTTCAAGTGATTACTACCATTTCTCTACTCTCCATTTTTTTCGTCCTCTCACCATCTTGCACCCCGAGCTTCAGTTTTAATTTCAGTTTTTGCTTCGACGCTATCACTATTGCTTTCATTGACTCACATTCCTAATCTACAATTTCTAGTCTCAGTCAAAAAATATTGTGTTATTTTGTAGACTCTTGCGCCATTTTATTGTTTTCTATTTTTGTGTCTTGTCAGACGTCTTAATCCTGTCGGGTTTCTAGACGCTCCACTTCCCTGCCCGTGTGCCGTGTGTGGCCACCGTGTTACCTAACGAAGGTTCCATTTTCATCACGTGATGTGGCCCCTGGACCTTATACGCTAAAGGGAACATTCCGATCTGTCCCTGTGGGATGAATTTTCTCGGTATGCTGAATTTGTAAGTGGTTTAAGGGATGGAAAAATATGCCTTAAGTGTTTTTATGTTCTGCGGATAAAGAATTTTAAATCCTGGTGAAATAACCCTAAAATTTCGGCATAATTTTCCCTTCATAGTAATGAAAAGAAAAATGACAGTATATTTGTAATGTGTATTTGAGACATACATTTTGCAATTGATCGAAAAGATTTTATATTTGTGTGCAAAGCAGAAACATTGCCTCTTTACATGCACAATTTTGTAAGATTTCTCCACTTTCAAACGTTTGTCATCCGAAAAAAGCTCGTAATGCTGCTTTCTTCGTCCCTTACCACACACACGAAATTCAGCCAAATCAGAGCAATACCTGCGAGTGTTTCCTCACTACATTACAATTCATACCTTAAGTCGTTTGCATATTATTGTGGGCACACACATACTCTTACTTTAAGTTTCAATGTGGGACACAGATAATATCTACTTGCGGATAGTAATTGTATCTACTGCATAGTATCTACTAGTGATCTGCAACAGCAAAAATACTGCTGAAGAAAACCACACAAAATGGTTTTTCAAAAAGTTGTAAAAAGAATTCTTAAGAACAACAAATAAAATACTCTCGTATAATACTGAAATTAAAAATTTTAGCAAAACAGCCTGGCGTTTATTGCAGTAAAATGTATGTACAATGTAAAGTGCATGCACTTTTACACAACAGCTCATTACGAGTTAAGGCCTACCAACCGTCGCGGCTTGCGGTCATGAGTTAAGGGGAACGTAATATAGTATAGTGTGTAATATATATATATATATATATATATATATATATATATATATATATATATATATATATATATATATATATATATATATACACCGTACAAGAGTTCAGTGTCAAGAATGTCTCAAATATCTAAGCGCCATTTTCTTTGGAGGCTTTCTGTCGTATGACGTCAGCTGTGTCATGGGCAGTTGCGCACTGAGTACGGGAATTCAGTCGGCATTCAGTTTGAGAATAGGCGGAATAACACAGAGTTCCGGAGAATCTAAGGAAATAACAGGCAAATGTCACAAGGCCGCAGGCGGCATTGTTTTATATCAATTTCTGCGAATTATTTCAATTTCTGGAAATTAGTAATATAACTAACAAAAGTGTTAATATCGTATTTATTCCTATATTGTTTCTAATCAGTCGATTCTAAAAACCCCTCGATGTCGTATATGTGAGAAAACTTCTGTATTGAATACACACGAAAGTGTTTCGAGAAAATGGAATTTGAGTTGGGAAGAAATAAATAAATAAAATGTTTAAACAAAAAACAAATTATAACAAAATTAGTTTCTGTTTGGTATTTTTACAATTCATAAGCACTAATGAATTTAATGAATATCCCATGGAATTTTCTCTTCTCTGTTGTTTCTCCATTTAATTTGGTAAATCGATTGCCCCATTCGGGAATATTTCAGTAATTTTACTTTCGTCTTTGGATATATAGTACCTTTGAACACTGTCACCAGTCTTATTAAATGTTTGAAAAATGCCACAATTACGACCGCCTTGGTTTGCACACCGACAATCAATCCCCATAATGCATTATAGATTATTTCAATGAGCAGATATATTTAGGACGCCCCGATCGGCGTAATCAACACGTAATAGGCTGCGCACAGCGACGAAGCACCCCAATACGCAGTGCGGGACGCTCCCTATTACCAAAGACAAACACGCGGCCCCCGGGGGCGGGTTCAAATGCCCTCCTCCGCCGGGAATAGAACTCGGGGCCGGCCGGGTGGATGTCATCCCCCGGCCCCCGCCCCGCGCCACGCTCCGCGCCCTAGGTCCCGCGTCCCCGCAGCCCCGCAGCGTCACGGCGCTCATCAAATTAGGCCTTCGCACAAACATAAATTCTCGTAAACGTCCTGTGGCAACGAAGTTAGCTGGCTGCGGGCGGCCGCATGGCGGCACGGCGCGGAGCGGAGTGGCGCGGAGCGGAGCGGAGTGGCGCGGCGCGGAACGGAGTGGCGCGGCGCGGCGCGGCGCGGCGCGGAGCGGAGCGCTGCTTCCGTTGCTCTGAAGGGCGGCGGATGAAGTATTCGCTTCGCTCGCACAAACGCCTCCTCATGCCCGCCCTCGCCCCGCCCCACCCCCACCCTGTTCTCGCCCCCGCCGCCCGCTGCACGCTGCCGCCCCCCACCGCCCCCGCCGCCCCCGGTCTCTCTCTCGCATCGTGTCGCTCGCCGCCCGCCTCTCGCTCGCGTCTCGACCTCTCGCTCCGCTTTCGACCCGCAGATCGATACCGCTGGCCCCGAGGTGCGTGGCCGGTGATAAATCACGCGCCGAAGCCGAGTGCGAATTCCTTCCGGTGTTCGTTTCGGTTGAAATTAGATTGTCTCTTCTATTCCGTGGGATTTTTGCTATTTTCTGTGCGATTGCGGATAGTTGCCAGTGCGCTCGTTTTCGGTCACTCCCAAATGCTTGATTCAAATGCGATTTGTTATTGTTTTCTGGAAGGGATGCCTTTTTTTTCTTCGCGTATTTCTTTTCCTCTGAAGTTTTTTGCTTTCGGCAAGCTTGTTACATACTCGACACACTAGAGTTACATACTGATGATAAATCATGGAATTAAAGCGTGTATTTTAATTTCAAATTCAATTAAAACGTTCAGTTCTATTCCATTGGCTCCGTTCGTCTTCCCTGTCTGCTTTTCTTTTAGCTTCTTTTCTGCGATCAGTCAGCAATTTGTCTCCATTCAGGGATGATTTCAATTGACGTCTCGAAGTCGTGACCCAATCTAGCAAGTTGTGTTTTAGTTCAAATATTCTACTTTTGAATGTCGTTTACGTGTAGCAAAACATGTATTGAAATCCTTTAGAAAAAGGAAAGTACATGTGAGTTTTAAGAGAAAACCTTCTTGGGGAGATGAGGTGTATGCAGTTTAGATGCTATCGAGAACACTTTGTGCGCCAGAGTATAATGAAGGAAGAGGGAAGTTCTCTTCGTAACTAGGCAGGGGTATAACTTCCCAATTTCCGAGAATTAGTCTTCGCTACCACTACTGCTTGCACAGTTTCGTAGTCCCCCTTTCTTAACTTTGGCTACACTGCATTTCTTGTGATTCCCCAATTAGGTTTTAGATAATTTAACAATTTGGATAATGTTATTCTCTGCAGGATCTATATTTTTGTTTTTGTGAACGCGATGTAATTTTAAAACTCATATGTATAAACTTATATTTTAAAACTTAAAAAGTATATGCAAAACATTTTTTAAAAATTCGATACATTATCAAATGGAGAAATACCTCCTACCTGAAGATGCTCTTGCCAGCAATTTTATGTTCTGGAGCTTCTTTCTCATCCCCATAATTGTTGGTTGTATCGGCCTCACAAGTTCCTAAAATTCCATTTCATTGGCGTTCTGAAGCGAGAGTGTAAAACATAGGCAACACTACCTAGGACGAGGCGCCTCGGTAGCCAGCCTAGACTCCATCCTGCTGGCAGCGGAAGCCTATTGCCTACGGCTGTGCAACCGTTGAGCATAGTTTGAGGACTCTGTACTCTACGGTTGTGTAGCTGAACCACGTAGAAAAAACACCCGTATCGTTTGTACAAACATGCTGATTGACAGTTAGTCACTTGCAGATGCATCGGCTGCCTCCAGGCAGCGTCCTTCTGGCGTCCGACGGGGTGTGAACACGCGGTCCGTGACAGCCGGTGCTCGAGGAGCACAGGTGCTCAACACACAAACGATGTCGGGCGGAGAGACGAAAAGACTTTGGGAGTAGAAGTTTTCTCTATACCTCGCGAGACAAGTCAGTCCTTCGAGGCTTTTTACTACGTGGTTTATCCACAGCGTCCCCAGCCTTGATGGAACGTCGGCGCCGCGCGGTGTTCACAGCTGCTACAGGCCGCCGTCTGGGCTCCCACGCGAATCCGAGCCTTCCACTTCATTGCCCCTGCCCGCGCCTCAGCTCCTGGCGGCTCCGGCCCGCTCCCCGACCGCGGCTCGCCTCGGCCCGCTTCCAAACCGCCAATGGACCGCTTCAGAACCGCCTGCGGGCGGTGTCCGGATCTCTCCGGACCACATCCCGACCGTTCCGTCTCCGCACCTCCTCCGGACCGCCCGGGACCGAACCCGGATCGCCTTGGACCGCCCCTGAACTGCTTCCAGACAGTTTCAGAACCGCCTCCGGGCCTCCCCGGGATCGCCTCAAAACCGACCCCGAACCGCTGCCAGACCGCCTCCGGTCTGTCTCCAGCCGCACTGCCCCGCAGTCCCACTAACCTTGCGCCTCCACCGCCCATCTTCACCTCGTCTCGCCTTGTCCCACCGACACTTTGAAGCTCCCGTCAGGAGTAGCGGCAGCCCCATCGCCCGCGCACAGACGCCAGGCGCCGGCGACACAGCGGGCGCGCCCAGAGGGCGACACGAGGCGCGCCCAGAAGCCCGCCTCTCCGACCCGCCCGTGCCCCTCCCTGCCGCGAGTCGCCCCGCCCCTCACGCCTGCCACCCTGACCCACGCAGAGCAGAGTCCGCCCTCGCACCCGGCGCAGCGATGCTACCTCTGACGCCTCGTCCTTCCGCCGCCGCCGCCGCCGCCACGGCCAACAGTGCGCTCTCCCACGAAGTAGCCGGGCACCCCACTCGGTAGCGCCGCCGCATCCGACGCGCTTCCGTCCCAAACACCGCCGAGCAAGCCCTCACCCGAGGCTCCGGTACCGCTGCTTTTGCCCCGGGACCGGCCGTCTCAGTCACCCCGTGCTCCGGTCTCAGACTTGCGTGCGTCTCTTGGGCGATCCACTGTCCATGCTGGTTGACCGACCACCTTCACTACCCTCGCCCTCCGCCCTCCTCGCCTTGCGCCTCCTCCCACCTCGCCCTCCGTCCCCCTCGCCCAGGCCACCACGTCATTTGCCCCCGTACCCTCCACCCCCTCGCCCACCGTCCCCCTCGCCCTCCGTCCCCCATGCCCTCTGACCTCGCAACCCTCCCCCCCCACATTTGCCCAGCGCTCTTACCCTACCATCTACTCGCCACCTTCTCTTCCTCGCCACAAACGTTCGCCTCTGTACCCTACGCCTACCACACATTGGGCCCTTTGTCGCGTCATATCCCAAGCCCTAGACCCATGACGCCTCGTTCCCCGTCTTCAACCCACCGCTCTCCGGTCGCCCCGCCTGCCGCTCGTCCCCCCGCTCGCCACCACTGCCCATCGCTGCGCTCGGTCGAGCGTCGCCCGCGGCCGCGGCCACTGGCCAGTTCCGGGCGGCGCCGCTTCGGCGCGCGGCGCTGCCGGCGACCGGGCCACGGGTGAGGGCGGTGGCAGTGGCGGTAGCAGGAGCGGCGAGGGTGGCGGCGGCGGCGGGGCGCGCGGTACAGGGAGGCGGGTCGATGGCTTGGACACGCTCCACTCGCGTCGCTGAATGACGCAGATTTCTCGCGTCGCGCGCGCCCGCGGCTGCCGCCGCCGCCGCTGCGGACGCCGCACCCGGGAGCGGAGGGGGAGGCGGGAAGGGGGAGGGTGAGCGGGCATTGGAGGGGGAGGGGGCGCTTGTCAGCAGCGCTCGCTTGGCAGCGCACGGCGTCATGTGCTGCCGCGCCGGCCCCTCCCTCGTCTCGCCGCCGCCGCCGCGCTCGCCGCCCCTCTTGTAGTACCTTGCGCGGGCGGACGTCGCGCGCCGCGGCATCGCCGTCCTCCCCGTCCTCTCCGTCCTCCACGAGCCGCTCTCCGCATGTACAGCACGGCACCCACCCCACCCCACCCGCCCCGCCCCTTCCCGTCTCGTCCCGTGCCGTCACACCGCCGCTTCAACGCCCCGTCGCCGCCACGCGTCCCCGCCTCCTTCTCCACGCCGCGCGCGCCCTGCGCTGTGACGGCGCTTGTACAACCTCTCGCGGGCAGGCGCCGCGGCTCCGCCCCTTCCCGGCCGCAACCCCGCTCGCTTTCCTTCGCCGCCCTGCCCCTGCGCCCGCCGGTATAGCGGCGCTGCCAACACGTCCCCGCCCACTCCCCCTTCCGCCCCGCCCCACCCCTCGCGCCCGTCGGCCTCCCGGAAAGACGCCCTGCGCTGCTCTGTTGTCGCCAGCCGCTGTTTTACCGGCGGCGCCCGTGTTTCGCGGCAAGCGGAGCGGAGGAGAACTCGTTAGCACTGCGGACGCGCAGCTTCCGCCGGGCGGCGGCGGCGGGGCAGGCGGTGGGGGCGGGAGCGGGACGGGGGCGGCGGGCGCCGACGCGGCCGTTGTCGTTTTCGTTTCGACGTGCGGACGAGACGAAAAGACAAAGAGCAGCACCGGCCCGGGACAATGTCAGCGGTTGCAGGGCGTCCCCGCACCGTCGCCGCCGTCCAACTCGGGAACTCTCTAACTCCGTCTGGTTCCGAGTTCAAAGGGGGTCGCGGGACCGGGCCCGCGGGAGAGTGGGGAGCGGGGGTTACCGGCGAAATACGTCGGGGCGGGGGCGCTTCCCCTCCGTTTCTTTCGCCCGTTTCCTCCCGGCGCCGGGCCGCCCCGGCGAATTTACACGGAGGCACGCCCTCCTTCCCGGAAGTGCTCTTTGTCCCCGTGCGTGACCTCGCCGCCTCTGAGTACGCCTTCACCTCCTGTGTTGGTAACGAATCGGCTCGCATTTACCAACTTTTCTTTCTGCAGTTTACATCCCAGCTTGCACACTTGTATATTGCCGAACTGCGCTCATTCTCAATTTGGAAATTGTCCCGTTCGGCTTCAGCAGACCGATCATGGGCAGGCAGTGGTACTATACTGTGTCCTCCACAAACCTAGTAAATGTCCCAGACTCAGAATCTGCCTACTCAGTGTTTCGTTGCATTGGTTTGCGCTGCCAGAGTCCCCCTTCCTCACCGTCATCACATCTCTCCCCTCATCGAATTAGTACGAATCGTCATTACATCTATTGTTTCATCGAATTTGTGCCCATTGATGTAAACCTCCAGACGTATACAACCAGAACCATCAAGGTAGCAATTACCGCACCGCCATCTTGATATGTCCTCCCGCTTCCCACATCCCTTCTCATGGTTCCTTGCATCTCCATTACTGCGTAACTTCCGCCAACCCGGCCGCCACGCAACCGTCGCCATCGTATGTGTCGACCCGCCCCATCTCGGCCGCTCCCGCTGCTTTATCTTTATCTCGTCGTCGGATCCATCTTCAACATTTTTCATCGCCTCCCGTACCCGGTCTCATTTCCAAACGCTGCGCCCCGCCTCCACGCGCTCTACTTTACCTTGAGCCGGTCCATCCCGTTCCACCCTGCTACACCCCATTTCTCTCCTCCCCGCTCCGCCCTTCCCGCCCCCATTCCGCCTCGCACTGCTCGCCCCGCACTGCCCGCCCCGCTCTGCCCGCCCCGCTCTGCCCGCCCCGCTCTGCCCGCCCCGCTCTGCCCGTCCCGCTCTGCCCGCCCCGCTCTGGCCGCCCCGCTCTGCCCGCCCCGCTCTGCCCGCCCCGCTCTGCCCGCCCCGCTCTGCCCGCCCCGCTCTACCCGCCCCGCTCTGTCCGCCCCGCTCTGTCCGCCCCGCTCTGTCCGCCCCGCTCTGTCCGCCCCGCTCTGTCCGCCCCGCTCTGTCCGCCCCGCTCTGTCCGCCCCGCTCTGTCCGCCCCGCTCTGTCCGCCCCGCTCTGTCCGCCACGATTTGCTACACCAAACCCAGCTCCATTAGGCTCCGTCTCATCTCAAACCGCTCGGCCCACCCCGCCCCGCTACGCACGCCCACGTCCCGCCCCGCTTAGTTCCGCTGCAACCTGCTTCATCCCGCTCCTCCCCGCCCCATCCCGCACCGCTCCTCCCACCCTCTCCGCCACGCCCCCGCTCGGGGCGCCCGCCCCCTCCCCGCTGTGCGCTGCCTGGACGGACCCTCCGATTGGCGGGCGAGCGCGCCGGAACGTGAAAGTGAAGTTGGTGCGATTGATTATTTGCCGTTGCTTGACTGCCGTTATTGTTCTTCGGCCTGGTTCGGGAGACCCCATTTTGTTCGTCGCCGCAGTCCTTTGCTGAATATTCCGGACCACGCGTTGTTGCAGTCGCCGCCGCTGCCGTCGTGTTGAACGCAATGCCCATCCTGCTAGTGGGGAAAGGAAAGTTCCCCCACTTGTCACGCCTGCCAATTCATTAGCCTTTCCGCTCTCCGTTTGCTAGTGAAGTGGTCGTCTGTTTTTTTAAATTTATTTAGTTTGCATCAAAACTTTTTTTTAAAAAAAATCGTGAGGCGTTGAGAGTGAATTGTCGATTCTTATTTTCAAAAATGTTCTTCACATTTTTTCAGTCGCAGATATGTTGATCTCTTCGTAAATTACATGAAATTATATTTTGCCCAAACAGAAAGATTTTTCTCCCAATAGGGTTAACAATAGTGATACTGTCGTATTTTTGATTTTATAAAATTAGAGAAATAGTAAACATTTATTGTTTTGAGAATGTTGTACGTGCCTAAAATTTTTCTTCTCCATTAAAACTACACACGATATGAATATCAATACAAATTCATTTTTTTTTCAATAACACAAGTATAAATCTTACAGTATTGTATTTTCATTATGCTTCATACTACATATATGTGACATGATGGATCTATTTCTTTAGTAAAACAACTCAGCTTTTTATAGTGATTTTTATTAATCACATGTCTAAAAACAGCTAAGTTAAATATTTCACCAAAGAAATTGTTCCACAAAATCACATCCACCGGCCAAAATTTCGTCAGAAAATCATTCAACTTAAATAATATTATTTAGTTAATTAAATAGTTTAGAAACTTCTACCGTTTGTTCATAATTTCTATTCTAAGAATTGCTCCGCCGTACTACGAGATCGTGTCGTTTTTGCAAGTAGAAACTCCCCTGTCGTGAAACTAAGACATACAAGCAGTTGTTCGTTGTGCATTTATACTCAGAGACCATCAATCCCACACACTATTCATAAGGTTTATTATATATCATTTATTTAATAATTTAGTACATAATATCCGAATGCAATTAACTACCTGTGGTGTAAATGATTCGAAATCTTTGTTGCGTTTTGTTTCACAAGCATTGTGTATCGCAAACGATTTAAATCACATTTTTTTCTGAAAATACATATTACTGAGCTTTAAAACTTTATTAGTGTATAACATACTTCATTCATGCAAGTATTAAGTTGTGTGAAATAAATATTAATAAAAAACTGACTTCAACAAGAAGTAGAATAAACAAATTTAAGATGAAAAGTGTAATTATATTTACGCTGCAATACCCACTTCCATTTACATTTATGATGCTGCTGTCATCGTACTTGAAATATGACCTCTAGTTTGGAAATCTTCAGTCTTGTCACGTAGTGTTGGTAAGGTACATCATCCTCCAGCTTCCAAAGCTTAGGTTCGAGGCTTCTAATACAACGCGAAGAGAAGCGAAAAGATTCACAGAGGCATTAAGATATTTTTTTCATTTGTTTCTTATCCTTTTAAAACACTTAATAGTCATTGCCAATTAATAACAACCACTGGTGCACACGCGACTGCGTAAGATTCAAATTTATAATGCTGTACCACTTGCTGACTTGCATATATTTTATCAGCAAGGTTCAGATAAAGACCATGCTGGTGAAATTGTTGGGTGAGATAAAATCAGTTTAAACGTGTTCTTGTAATGACGGGGTTCCTACTATTTTTGCTTGTTTTTGCGAGTTTTTGTAGATGAATGAAGAGAATTGTTGGAATCTGGTAGACGAGAAAATATCTCTTTCATACCTGACATAAGACGCTATTTTTTCTTGTTTAGACAGGGTGTGATGTGTGTGTCATGTGTACTGCCACAGGTGCCTTGTTTTGCAATGTTGCCTAGTCTTTTGCAACCGTCAGAATAGTGAACAATCTTCTTCAGCCTCCAAATATGTTGATCTTAAGAGTGTGCAAAGCATAAAAAATGCACAAGAACGGTATAAGTTCCCCATTACGTAATAAAGTACATTTGTATATAAATAGAATATAACTGACAATAGAGCAAAAATTTCGTATCATATCCTGCAAATTATTCAATAAATTAAAACTATTATATAATTCGGGACGAATTAGCAAGAATGTTACTAATGAAAATCCATTGACAGAAAATCTCAGAAATTTTACATTTTTATGTCTAGTTTTTGGGAAAATGATGATGAATGCTTGAGACTGTAAACATTAAATCGAACGCCGAATAATTGCAGGCCACATGTGGTGCTTCGCATTCAATAACATATTCATGTTCCTACACGCGTAACGAAATAATTTAGGCATTGTTGCCTATCAAGACGCGGCGGCGGACGAAGCGCGTGTGCGAAGCGCGTGTGCGAAGCGCGTGGGCGATCGTGTGGGCGATGGCGTAGGTGAACGTGTGGGCGGGCGTTGCGGGCGGAGCGGGTACCTCGAACCAGTTCGCTGCGGCTGCCCGCGATTGAGAGGGAGGCCGCAAGGGCGCTGCAGGGGAGTCGCAGATGACTGGCTGCGGCCTCAATTACGCTCATCGGGCGACGCGCCCGCCGCGCCCAGCCCCGCCTTCCTTCCCCGCCTCGTCTCGCTCCGTCCCGGTCACGCTACACCACGCCACCCCACGCCGCGACGCGACCCGCGCCCCAGTCCCGCGTCTACTCCTGCCTCGCTCCGTTACCGCTTCCGCTTCCGCCCGGACCCGCCCTCAACCTCTAGCGGCTGGCCGCCGCACGCACGCACGCGGTGAGTGTGGCAAGAGCTCCATCGCTAGTGTGAACCGCTATGATTACCGAGGTCGGTGAGAGCGGCAAACACGTCAGGTGGGGGCAGCGAGGGCAGCAATGGTAGCTAGGAAACGTATACAGTTGTGGTATATAACATGGTCAGTGTTAGATGAAGAGGAATCGGTAATAACAACTGGAGAATCGGAAGTAGATTCAATGAAGGAGATAAGTTCGAAAAAGGGACGGGGGTCTTAATTAAGGAAAGTGAGAGGAACGTATTTTGGCCAAGCGATTCCGTGAAATTCAAATTCGTAATGCTGTGCCAGCTCGCTCGCTTGTGTATGTTTTTCCAGCAAGATTTAGAGGAAAGGAGGAGAGGTGAGCGTTCGAGAATAGGACAGTGAGAACAACGAAGCTAGCGAGTTCGGAAAAGGCAGTAGGGCGGCGAGAAGAGTTGGGACAGCGGGGACAGCGAGGACCGTGGGGACAGCGAGGACAGCGGGGACAGCGGGGACAGCGGGAACAGCGGGGACAGCGGGGACAGCGGGGACAGCGAGGACAGCGAGGACAGCGAGGACAGCGAGGACAGCGAGGACAGCGAGGACAGCGAGGACAGCGAGGACAGCGAGGACAGCGAGGACAGCGAGGACAGCGAGGACAGCGAGGACAGCGAGGACAGCGAGGACAGCGAGGACAGCGAGGACAGCGAGGACAGCGAGGACAGCGAGGACAGCGAGGACAGCGAGGACAGCGAGGACAGCGAGGACAGCGAGGACAGCGAGGACAGCGAGGACAGCGAGGACAGCGAGGACAGCGAGGACAGCGAGGACAGCGAGGACAGCGAGGACAGCGAGGACAGCGAGGACAGCGAGGACAGCGAGGACAGCGAGGACAGCGAGGACAGCGAGGACAGCGAGGACAGCGAGGACAGCGAGGACAGCGAGAACGGAGAGGACAGCGAGGACAGCGAGAACGGAGAGGACAGCGAGGACAGCGAGAACGGAGAGGACAGCGAGGACAGCGAGAACGGAGAGGACAGCGAGGACAGCGAGGACAGCGAGAACGGAGAGGACGCCCGAAGTGGCGGTTGCGAGGGTGGTAACATTCCGGGAGGCTGCGGGCGGGAAGCGGCAATCTCGCTGTATGCGGCCGGCAGCCGCAACGGAGAGGCCGGCAAGGGCAGTAGGGATCGCGGGAACGGGCTCGGCGGAGATGGCTTGGCGAGCGAGCTGCAGGACGACCTCGCAGACCGGAGTGGTGCGCTCCCTCCTCCGCCGCGCCGTTCCATCAACGTTTGTAACGAGGCCAGGCGGTTGTGTTGTGTGTTCATCCAGTTCGTAAGAATGCCGAGTTCATCTCGCATTGCTTTTTTAACAAAAGAGTCCTATCGATGTTTAATATTGACTTAGAGACGAGGAGCTTTATTGCTTGGACCAGAATTCGTTATTCTTAGTATATTAAAAACGGGCTTTGCCCGTTTCTGTAGAAATCATGTGTCTCATACGCTAAGCTACAACCCGTGGCTGATCCTGTTCATGAATACATTTTACAGTCAGGATCTTTTATCGATATTTCTGTACAAGGGTTTCTATTATAAAAGAATCACTTACAAATTTTTGTTTTAAAATATAGAAGCATTTTAAAATATAAGTTCCTAATTTGAAGTACATTAATACATTTTTTTCGGAAAATGAATGTTGGTGTTCATCTCCGAATCGCTTAAACGATATAATAGATATGTGAGATATTGGTATGTTTATAGGATGATTGCATACACTGAATGAAGTATTTCACTATTATTTTGCAATACTGATTTTAAAATTTCAAGAAATTAATTACAAAGCTGTTCGTGTGTTTTCTTGCTGATATCTTATTAGATATTTCTCAAATGATTTCCAATAACATCAAAATACGAACTAATAATGGATTCTCATTGAGAATCATTACTCTATGTGAATAACGCAAATCTTTGCACAGATCGTTGTGTAGATTTCTTAAATTTTTACAATACGATTTTATAACATTGTAATTGCATTACATGTGTCGTTGCATTTTACGCAAATCATATATAAATCGAAAAATATAAATACCACCTGATCTCTGAAACTACTTGCTTCTCCTGGAAATAATATTTTTCGATAGAATATATTTTCGAGATGTGCAGGATGTTTAAAACGTAGGCTGCACTGGTGGTCTAAAAGAACAATTAGAATGGCGGAATTCCAGTTACATGCCACGATTGTGGAAGGCTTTTTACTATTTCCCATCTTCTGCAGACGTATGAAAACATTCATCATAAGCTCGGTATACGAATTTAACGAACAAAGAAGCACATTAAGATAACCATCTTTTTGAAACGCGCTCCTTTTGTGCCCTGCGACGGAGATGAGGTGACGAAAGTAGAGGAAATGAAAGAAGAAAAACACACAAAAAGCAAACAGAATAATTGAAAGAAATGAAAGAATATGCATCAGATGTACTTTGCAAGTTAGTAGCGGGGTAAAGGATATAAGAAAAGAATGAAAACAACCGGTAGTTGGAAAATATTTTCTGAATATTCGAAGTCGGCTTCAGAGTTACTGAATCCTCTTCCACATTCCCACCCCATATTTTCGTGCAACGTCTCTGGAACGAAATCCTTCCATTCGCGTGTTTTTATTCTCGGACATACTCTTGACACAAACGGATACACCTGTGCTCTGTATTGGAGTATACATTGATATATTCTTCTGTATGCATATTGCTGTTGTATCCCCTGGAGCAACATCTAAGCCATCCTCTATATGTAAGGAAGATCATGCGACGACAGAGGTGTTGACACTGCAACGCGTGCCTATACGGCAAATAGGAAAGAACTTCTCGAAATAACCAAGTACGAAATAGCGGAAACGTGACAATGGAACTGGCTGAGCTGGCTCAGGTCATGAACTGATGTCACTGCACTGCCTCCAACGAGGGTTCTAGAGTTCGCGTTCCAACGGTGGCAGGATTGGTAACACTAGCTAGAGAGCTAGGTCGTATTCAGACATTATCAGAAGAATTCTAGCGACAGGATCCTATGATCTCTATATTTGCGATCAATACAAGGTAGTGACGGAGCAGTACCTTAACAACCTAGCCACGGACGGTGCGCGATATTTCGTTTCAGTTCCTTATACTATTCTCATCCCTTACTTACACACACGTACACACACGTACACATGCTTCACACTACCACAAATGTCGTGACATCAGACGGGAGTTTAGAACTTGTCTCGGCTCGGACGGTGTTCCGCTGGTGGGAGATACCTCGCTGGGAAAAGTCTGCAAGTCATCGTGTAGGTCAGCGCCAAGTCTCACCATTCAGCGGGAAAAGAATACCACCATCTGCTGCGATAAAACCATGGACTACCCTTACGGGCCTAATGTTCATAGCAGTTGGCGCGCCCGCGAACACGAAATAGTCAATCAATCATTACAACGGAATTGGACAAGTGGAAAGGGGCTAAATCTGTTCAATAAGAAAGTTTTTCTCCATTATAATTTACAGTAATTGCCATGGCCGAACAGGCACCTTTGAAGTTGCCGCCAGAGGGCGGTACCAACACCGCTCAAGAGAGAGCGCTGAGCGACGACTCGGCAGCTCCGTCACGCTTGGGCAGACATCGGCGCGGAAGAACTCACCCGTATCACCGGGTTGGCCAGCGGACCTTCGCCCCGAGCGGGCTATAAAAGAGCCGCTCGGGCAAGCAGGAGGGAGTTGATAAGCGAGCGCCAGCGAGAGTATAGTGAGTGATATAGTGATACAGTGATACGTCGAAGTGCTTACGGATTTTGGACTGCCCCACGGTGAATTGGTGAACTGCGCGACGTACACGGACTATCTCCAGGAATTTTGGTTTAACTTGGCTATTGTTATTGGATTTTGCTTTTTTGGATTGTGGAATAAAACACGTTTTTAAGAAACCGTGTTATTCTTTGTTGTTTCTGGTCACAACAGTAATGTTGGTATCCCCACAACTTTTCAAGATTACACTTCAAATTGTTCTTTTGAATTTCTGTTATTATTCACCTAATAATGGTATCTGATTTTGCAGGCAATCGAATCGTTAGGAACCATGGAATGTTTTCTTAAAAGGTAAGTATAATTTTCTACAATAAAAATAATTGAATAGGTGAAACAACTTTGTCAAAAAATTCAGATTACTGCTGTACAGATCTTTTTTCGTTTTCCCGAAATTGGCAAACAGTGCACTTGTCTGATTCCTGAAATAAAAGGTTGGGATGTAATATCGAAAAGATGTACAAAATCAGTAGTTGTGGCAACTGAATGGCGTTACTTCGAGGCTGCGTTCGATGTTCGTGCCTTACTGTTCAAAATTTGATTTTTGAAAGGCAATCGTCCCGTGTGACTTACGGGCCTTTCCGCAGTACGGCTACTCTCCACAGGGGCGAGAGCGCACGTTGTACGAGCCTCAACAGCAGCCCCCCGCACCTTTTTTTGCGCCCCCCGCCCTGCAACAATCCTCTCCCCTCCGCCTCGCCTCCCCTCCCCCTGCCCTGCCCCTTCCCGCGACCCACGACACACGGCTGCCCGCCGCGCCGCTCGGTCTTCCCCATTCGTCACATCGCTCACGTATTATGACTTGTCGCATATTGTCCGCGTCTATGCATCGTTTCGCCCCTCGTTGGCGGTGCGTTTCCCTAGCCCCGTCACATATCATTGGCATCAAACAAACGCATCGTCCGCCTGCGTCTGCGTTTGACAGCACGCGGGCGCGCGGGCTCCGCGGCCCCCGCCGCCCCCGCTGCCCCCGCCCCCCCCCCCCGACGCCTTCGCCGCCCCCCCCCCCCGCCGCCCTTCGCCGACCTCCAACGCACGCCCTCGCGTTGTGCCTCGCGTCGGTGCGCTAACTACGCTTGTGGTGTGTTTCTCCTACGGTCCGACATCCCTTCTTTCCCTCTTGGTGTGCAAATCGCAGCAGATCTCCTTACTGTTCGCCCCCCGTCCCATCCGCACTCTTCAATTTTCCCCCCTCCCTTTCCTCTACACCTTTCCCCTCTCTCCTACTTAATACTTTCCCCCTTATCTCCTCACGTCCCTTAATCCTCGCTCGCCTTCATCCTCCTAGAGCTCCTCTTAATTCTTTTCACTTTTCTCTCCTGTTCACCTCGTCATATCCCTTTTCGTCCCACACTCTTTCCATCCATCTCTTACCTTTATTTACTCGTCACCTCCCTCTCTGTTCTCCTCTTTATCTTTCTTTCCCAACCTTCCCTTCTATTCCCCTTTTTCCAAATCTGCGCCCATCCCTCTTTATTCACTTTTTCATCAGTCTGTTACTACACGTTCACCACTCTTCTCGTTACACCTCTTTCGGTTTTTCATGGGCAGCCAAATATTCTGATAACATAAACGTTTCTTTTTCGTCTGTTAAAATGAAATTCGTCCCGTTGAATACACTATCTTAGTCATTCTTTTCTTTGTTTCTGAAAATATGATTTCTCTACTTAAAAACATACAACATAATAACGTACTGGTATATTTCATATAATGTACTGTTAATTGTGTTGTCATTAGTCATGGAAACAGACTCCATAATACAAGTACCATGTATCACATTCCAAGCGAAATTTATATAGGTTTTTAAACGAAACGAGGAGCAATTTGCATGATTAGTTGAATTATTTGCAAATCGCCAATATTGTTCTCAATATCTCTGTTTATGGTTAGTTTTTATTATTTGCACTATTATTATTAAATCCCTTTTTTAATATTTACGAACCTGAAATACCCACAAAATTCTGAGATAATCGCGGTTGTGCAGATTTATTCGAGGAAAAATAGCCATTTAATATTTAAATAATTACTTTGAATGCAATCCAATTTGTCTAATTCTGAACACAAATCCATGATTCTTGTATAATTGTATAAATATTTGAAGCAAATGACGTCGAATTCAATTTTTGATTTCTGTCGTGGACATGCGGTCCTGTATTTTATTCTAAAGGAAATAAATTCTGAATAAAATTAATGACTACGCGTTATAATATTTGAAATTTTTTAATATAATAATTGTTTTGAATGCAGTTTGAAGAATTTTCATGAAATTCTGGGTTATTTCTCAAAATACAGTCATGGCACCAGGCGAGCTTCGAAAACCTCCCACTGGTTTCCAAATTGAACACAAAATATTGTAAACTCTAATTCGTGTAATGTTATGGAAATATTGAGTGATTTAATTTTAACTGTTGTTTCGTTTAAATCAAACCAAGGAATTCATCTCGTCAGGCCTTGAGACGTGTTCGGAAGTTCAATCATTCCATCGCTTTAAACGCTTTCGTGAGCGAGCCCTCGACCATACTGCGAATACTGGAGGCATTGGCCATGCAAATGAATACAAGGTTAGTTGAGGTAGTGGTGAAATTGGCTGTGGAATTGCGAGAATCGTGATGGTACGATACAGCTAGTTCTGGTGTGATGGTGAGACTTTCAGTGATGTGTAATCTCATGAACCCTGTCATTAGTATTGAAAAAGTTTAGCTTTGTTCGAGTGAAAAGGGTGTGGAGTGTTTTAATATTCATACATTTCTGTGAATCATTTCACCATTTAAAAGCGCCAATACAATTTCGATATTTTGGAAGTAACAAACCACAATTTTAATCCAATTTATTTTATTAAATTATTATATTTCTCTTAAATTTATTTATTGAAATTAAGAACCGTTTAATTCGCCCATCGGTAAAAATTTGATTTGTGTATCGTTATTTCTTTTTTGTGTTTTATAATTTCCTTTGAGGTTGGACTTGACAATTTATATTAAACCAAAAGTCTTCTATTTTCCTTACATTGATTTCATTTTTTTTCACTTCAATCGGTGTAAATGTATTAGTTCCTTCACGTGAATTGCAGATAATTTGTGAATTTTGATGACACGGAAAAGTGAATAAAATGAATAAAGCTATATGAGTCACTTCTTGATAAACCAGTCCAGTTTCATGATCTGAGCTATCTCAGTAATGGGTGATAGAAACCTCGGTGCCTTGAAGTAACATGCAATCTGTTGGTGGTTGACTGCTCGTAATCATGTGCATATTGCTTCCAGATTGTGCGTTATCGTGTCCTATTGTTCCGTATGGCGTGCACATGTGAACACATTGGTACAGCCCGACACATAAGTTAACATGTTCTGACTCGCAAATGCACACCTTTATACTGACACCTTTATACTGACAAATAGTAAATTGGGGAAATGTTTTACAGCTATTGTCGAAACATTAATGCAAGGCTGTATGAGCTTCATGTTGTAATAGTAGAGGCCGCTATGAACACGATTTTATTGATCCACTGTCGAAATGCTTCATCTGTTGTTGAATATACAGCTCAATTCAATTTCTTCCTAGTTGCGAAAGGCCGAGAGAGGCATCAAAAATACTATCAAATCCAATCTGTAATTTATTTCTCGATAAATATACTTTTCTATCCTTCTTTATTGTCAGGGTCAAGCAGCAAAAAAATGAACTCAATCAGAGAGAATAAAATCTATGTAATTATCGTAACTTTCACTCCTTTCCTTTCTAGTTTCTTTCTTTGTTATTTCTCTCTTTCTTTCTAATTACTCGAGCAGGAGGAGTTGCAGGAGCTGTTGTGGTTGCTGCAGCAATTTGGAGGAATCCTTTAAGAATCCCTTCACTGTCAGGAAAAAACATTTTCTATTAAACGACAATAAAAACGTTTTCTTTTATGGAGGAGTGAATATTTCTAGTTTTTGAATATTTCCAACGACACTCGCCGACTTCTTTACATATAATTCAACTACATAGTTTAGTAGAAAAAGAGCTGCGGGAATTCTGGTGCTCCATTAAACGAGCGCAATTTACACTCCTACTCATACGTTCTATACAGTTTTTTCTGCTTTTGGAGGATAAATAAATAAAATTAAATTTAAGAATGTCAAAAGTCCATAGATTTAGTTTTTGTGAGTTTTACTGACCAGGTTGTGGACTTTGTATTTGCTCGGATGAGTAAAACTTACCAAGCAAATCTTTCACCAATCCCGTGTGAGTTTGTGTGTGTACCTTACGGGGGACCGCTCACCCGCAGTGTCGTGGGTCAAAGACTACGAGCATGCTGACCTGACCCCGAAATGAGTGGCAAGGCCAACGAGGACATGGGCAAAGGACGAGACGCAAGGCGCGAGATGCAAGACGCCGGGCGCCACACGCCACGCTCCCGGGCGCGAGGCAAACGAATCGAGTAAACTGCGAATGGCTTGGGGCGTGATTTCACGGAAGGGTGGGAACGGGACGAGAGAAGACGTGATTCTGCGAAGCTGAAAGACGAAGCATGGGAAGAGGACAGTCGAACTCGTTGCGTGAACCAAAGCTTTGCCGACAATGTCAGTGCTCGCGCCGTGTGCAAAACGAGCAGGAGAAACTCAGGTTTAACTCGCTTTTGCGTTAAACATTTTTCTCTCCTATCCTTGTGATTTTAAATATTTTTGCGGGTTTGTAAAGACAGGTTGTGTGTACTGTAATATAATATATCATGAAATATATACACCCCTTTCCAGCTACTGTAATATGTTATCCACTGTTATATATAAAACACAGGGTTGTGAGTCAATCTCGTAATATGTGAGAGAGGTTTGACCCACAGTGTAGGTGGTTATACTCACAATGTAATAAATACAAAGGAGAATAATTTAATTAAATAATGAAGTGTTGAATTTCACTGACGATGTCAGTTTAATATATAGAATCAAACGTAAAAATATGTTTTATAAAAATATCTTGTAAGAATGTTTTGTAAGACCCGTGTTGATAACAATAGATTATGTTTAAGTGAACTGTCAGTTCACTGTTCATTAATAAATGTAGATTAATTTTTCACTGAAAAAAAATTATGATGAACAGGAAAAATGCATATTAAAAATGTTAATTATACATAATTAAGAACTAATAAGAGTGGAAAGGAAAAATCAAATAAGCAACAATAGTAGTTCAGGTCTAATCATTAAAACACTAAATTTCATTTTCATAAAGACAGCACCACTATTATCTTTGCTAACACGTTGAATTGTGAAAAATATAAATGAGAAGAATCAAATTTTAATATAGATGTAATTCTTACTGTCCCAGTTCACCAGACAGGTACCTGCATCTGATTTCGGTAGTTCATTAGTTATTCGATAGTGATTTGTTTTCTAAAAAAAGTGAATAACGTTCCAGAAAAAGGTTATTATGAACTCCACTGGCCAAATTTCGTCATACTTGTGTTTTTAAGAGTGTGGCTACATGGTGAATCAAATCTCCTTTAACTTAATGACCAAATCTTCCCACCAAACGTCATTACGTTATTATTGAACTAATTATTCATGGTTATTTTTTAAAATTAATATATTAAATTAATTTCTAGAAAAAAAGGTAACGCTTATCATCTCAAACACTAAATTGGTTACCTGCAAAATCAAGAGATCTGAAGGATAATATTACCATATACGTACAGTATCGTCATAGGTTTTCTAAATATTCTTATTGTTTTTTCTATCGTCAAGATTAATTTACTAACCTCTGTTTATTTTACACAGTACTTATCTAACAATTAAATACAAGTGATAAAATCTGGGAATACGTATAAGTTCATTGTTTGATTGCGTTGCTCCAAAATGTTTGTAAATTGATTTTGAAATGCAAGGAGCAAATCCATAGGGTTCTAGATCGTTTACCAAATAACAGAATCATGATGGAAAGCCAACACACCTGAAGGTAAATTCACCAAAATCCTATACAGTTGCTTTATTGCAATTCGATATCCTATAATTTACGTGAAATTTAATCTCTTTCGGTGAATGCAATCCCAAAAATTAGTTATCATTATCGAGTATATTCTATCCTATTAAAAGAAATGTATATTTGCTTTCAATTTAATTACTCTCTATATAAACATCTCACAAAAATCTCATATTGTAGAAAATGCATTACCAACGAAAAATTATGAATGTATTTCATTTAACACAAGTATGTTTCTCTCCAATGCTGACATTTAGTTAGTGCAACCTGACGGTAGTGTTTTGAGCACGAACTATACCGGTGAAATTGAAAAAGCATTCACGTATAATTATTCTTTTCTTGGGAACTGTCATGTATAAAATGTGCGTCAAAACGGGGAGGAGAACGAGTTCTCCGTGAAACAAGGTTTGCTAGGAGTTCCACCTTATTTAGTCAGGTAATTGCGGAACAAACCGTGTTGTTATGCGTCGAAGCTTCTGAATCGTTTCGCAATTTATTTCTTTTTTATCCCGTTCGAGAGTAGACAGCGGCCACACAAAACGGGGAGAGGTGGCTCATAGCATCAACTAATGTCAGTGCAGTGCCTCTGACTGGGAGGTCCTAGGTTGGAGTCAAAACAGTTGAAAACTTTGCTTCGACCGTTGCTTAACCCGAGCTTGTCAGCTAGGTCGGATCCAGTCGCTGTCTGGAGGAGAATTCTAGAGGCCAGCTGCTCTGATTGGTAGTTTTCCGAGGCTTCTCCGTTCACCACCAGGCGAATGCCGGAGTAGTACCCTACGAGAAGGGACATAGACCGCGCGCGATCTTTGTCTATCCTCACCTCTTACACACTTACACTAACATGCACTACACTACCACCCATGCTGGGAGACGGTTCAGAATCTTAAAGCTTGTCCCGGCAGGGGCGGTGCTCCGCCAATGGGAGATACCTGGTTGAGGGAAACCCCGCTAGCCGACGGTAGGACGGCGCCAGATGTCGCCATCCAGAGGGGAACACCACCGCCACCTCGAGAGGCAAAACCATGCACTACACGTACGGAACCAATGATCTCAGTTGGTGACGCGCCCGGAATCACTGTCAATCAACTGACGGTAGGACGGCGCCAGATCTCGCCATCCAGAGGGGAACACCACCGCCACCTCGAGAGGCAAAACCATGCACTACACGTACGGAACCAATGATCTCAGTTGGTGACGCGCCCGGAATCACTGTCAATCAACTGACGGTAGGACGGCGCCAGATCTCGCCATCCAGAGGGGAACACCACCGCCACCTCGAGAGGCAAAAACATGCACTACACGTACGGAACCAATGATCTCAGTTGGTGACGCGCCCGGAATCACTGTCAATCAACTGACGGTAGGACGGCGCCAGATCTCGCCATCCAGAGGGGAACACCACCGCCACCTCGAGAGGCAAAAACATGCACTACACGTACGGAACCAATGATCTCAGTTGGTGACGCGCCCGGAATCACTGTCAATCAACTGACGGTAGGACGGCGCCAGATCTCGCCATCCAGAGGGGAACACCACCGCCACCTCGAGAGGCAAAACCATGCACTACACGTACGGAACCAATGATCTCAGTTGGTGACGCGCCCGGAATCACTGTCAATCAACTGACGGTAGGACGGCGCCAGATCTCGCCATCCAGAGGGGAACACCACCGCCACCTCGAGAGGCAAAACCATGCACTACACGTACGGAACCAATGATCTCAGTTGGTGACGCGCCCGGAATCACTGTCAATCAACTGACGGTAGGACTGCGCCAGATCTCGCCATCCAGAGGGGAACACCACCGCCACCTCGAGAGGCAAAACCATGCACTACACGTACGGAACCAATGATCTCAGTTGGTGACGCGCCCGGAATCACTGTCAATCAACTGACGGTAGGACGGCGCCAGATCTCGCCATCCAGAGGGGAACACCACCGCCACCTCGAGAGGCAAAACCATGCACTACACGTACGGAACCAATGATCTCAGTTGTTGACGCGCCCGGAATCACTGTCAATCAACTGACGGTAGGACGGCGCCAGATCTCGCCATCCAGAGGGGAACACCACCGCCACCTCAAGAGGCAAAACCATGCACTACACGTACGGAACCAATGATCTCAGTTGTTGACGCCCCCGGAATCACTATCAATCAACAATCAATCAACAATCACAATCAATCAATCGGCGCCGGGTCGCGCTTTCAGCAGGGTATGATCACCACCACCTCCCGCGGAAAAAAAAACCTGCCCTACACTTACGGGACTAATGACCCCAGTAGTTGACGCGCCCCGAATCAGTGGGAACCAACCAACCGCACACCAGCGTTTCCGCAGCCTCTTCCACAGAGCACGCGCATGCCTCCACACGCAGGTCGGTGGCGGTGCTGCCTGGCGAGCATTCCACGGGCCGCGCTACGCGTTTGTGCAAACCGTGTTGACGCCGCCACTCGAAATACGTTTGATGATCGACATCATCGCCCACATCATTATTCGCGGATTCACAAGCGCGCAGCCCCCACACCACTTTTGCCCCCCCCTCCCCCGTCCACCGCCGCACCCTCGCTCCGCATTTGACCCGCCCCTCCACCGAACAACTGTGCACCGCTTGCCCCGCCCCCGCGCGATTGTCCCGCTCTGTCCCTCGTCACTCGGGCTCGCTGGACCCGCTACGCCTGCCGCCTGACAGTGGGTCGTGCTTTGCTCCGCGGGGCTCTGCTCATGAAATCCCACGTCGTCTCTGGTCTGGCAAAGCCTTCTGGTGGGAGATACCAGGTTGGGCAAAACTTCGCATGCCGATGTGTAGATCAGATTTGGATCTCGCCACCCAGCGGCGGCAGATCACAGCCACCTCCCGCAATAAAAACATGCACTACAGTTACGGGACTAATGACCTTAGCAGTTGACGCGTCCGGAAACACTAATCAATCGATCGATAATAACCAATCCAAAGATTGTCGCATCTCAGTAAAGCTGTTCTCGTTATCCCAGGTGTACCGGGACTTCTTAAGGTCTCTATTGCAAATAAAAAAATAATTGCATATTTCGCCAAGAAAAGACATTTAAACTGCGTGTGTCACGTGGGAAGGAGAAAACCTACAATTGGTATTCAATAAGAAACTGAAGCCATTTCTGCATTCTCTTTAAGGAATGCTGGAAAAGCAAACGAATATCACGCACGAGCGTCTATTACGTACGAGAATATACACGATTAATAATTACATCCTGGAAGACCATTTTTAATCAACAATATTTTAATACACAAATTATCTCTTTCATTTGTAAGAAAATACAAATAATACAAAATCCTTTTTGAATGCACTTTAACTACTTTCGAAACGCAACACATTAATATTGCTTAAAGAATGAAAGAAAAGATAACAATGTATAGAAAACAATCAACAATGCTGAATGCCACATATTGAATACAAAACTAGTGTTTGAAGTTAGAAAAAACAATAGAATCAACTTATAACTTTCACATCAACTTACCCCTGCTTAACCGACCCTATTCAATACATTCTAGTGCGATCGCTCTATACTGCTCCATACTAATCGCGAATCTCTTCTCAGCAAACATGCCGGGCCAGTTACTCCCTACTTCTCCACGCGTGCCCTATTGCTCACATTTAATCTTTCTTCTTCAATCAGTCAATTTCTGACACACGTGTAGACCATACTCTGCGATTTCTGCACCTCGATCACATTCCAAGCACTTGGTTTCACGCAATTCGACCCCACAACCCCATTCCTCATAAGCATTTCACTCTCACTAGTACCCACCCCCCTGCCAGTTCCTCTCACGCTCCTCTGCCCCGTTACATCCCGTCTCCATTACCCACACTCACTTCCACTCATTACTTCGTTTGGCTGCCACTCAGCGATCGTCGATCCCCCCCCTTTCCACAACAACTGTCCCATCGTGTTTTCGTTCCGGACCTAGATAGCACCCCGCGATCCCACCCTCACCCTCAGCCTCACCCCGAACCTACGTCCCTGTCCCCTGCACGCTCGTAAACGAGCATCACGTGATGCATAATTTTGGAAATGTACGCAAAATGCGGGAAATAGATAAACGGATGATTACGCGAAAACGGGAGCGAACGAGGGAAGTACGAGGGGACGTCAGGCGGGCAAGGGGTTCCAAGCGAGAGGGGGCTGCGAGGGGAGGAGGTAGCGTGGGGGGCAGGCAGAGCGGGCAGGGGCGGGAGGGGTAATGCAATGGGTCCCGCTGCAGCCGCTGCGATCCGAATGCAAAAGGTAAATGAATAATCGGGCGCGCGGCCGAACGGCCGGCGAAGAATGAATAAGTGAATGGCAAACGAATGATGATGGAATTAAGCCGAACATGCGGGGACTTTGTAATCAAAAGATAAATGAATGCATAAGTGGGGGGAGCGAAGGACAAATGAAATACGCGCGCCACCGACGCTGCCTGCCTCCCCCTCGCCTACCCTCGCGGCCCCCACCCCCCGCCGTGCCCCCTCCCCGCCGACGGCAGTTCGGTCGCCACTGAAGGAATATTTGAATGAACGGCGCCAGAGGAGCGACAGGGGGCGGAAAAGGGCGGAGTGGCAGGGCGCGGGGCGGCGTGGAAGCGACCGAGTCGGGGTAGAGCGGGGGGTGGCGAGGAGCGGCGGGTGCAGCGGTTTGGGGGCCGGAGAACGCCGCGGGCCGCGGAGGAGGCGCCGTGACAGTATGGATGCTCGAATGAATGGCGAATGAACGACGACGACGAAGAGGACTAGGGCGGCGGCGGCGGCGGTGGCGGCGGTAAGAGCGAGGGCGGAGCACCGGGCCGAGGGGAGCGGTGGCGCGAGGGGGAGGGAGCGGGGCGCGGAACGGAGGAGCGATGCAAGCGACTGGAGCCCGCGCCGCGGCGACGACCCGTGTCTGCGCGCGGGAATTCAATTTTCCTCGTACTCCCCCGCCCTCTGTGAGAACCCGCCCACCACTTCTCGCGCCTGCGCCCTCTCCTCCCCGCCCCGCCCACCCCCCGCTCCTCTTCCGATCCCATCGCACCTCCACCGCCGCCCGCCGCCGCGTCCCACGCCTGCCCGCCTCACTCCACCCGTGTCTGCGGGGATATCGGACGCGGCGTCGCGCTTCCTTTTTCTGGGCACAACTTTACGGCCGGGCTTTTTATTTCTTGTTCTTATCGAGGCCCCCCTCCCCTCCCGCGCGCAATTTTTATTCTTCCGTTTTTGAAAAATAGCGCCAATTTCTTGTGTAAACCCGCCGCCGCGCGCTCACTTAAAACAAATATTTATGGTGTAGATGAGAATCCGATGCGAGAACGGTGGAGAGAGGAGGGGAGGGAGAGACAGAGAGGGAGGGAGAGAGAGAGGGAGGGAGAGAGGGAGGGAGTGACAGAGAGGGAGGGAGGGACAGAGAGGGAGGGAGGGACAGAGAGGGAGGGAGGGACAGAGAGGGAAGGAGGGACAGAGAGGGAGGGAGGGAGAGGGAGAGAGAGGGAGTTGGAAGGAGAGGGAGGGTGAGAAGGACAGGTGGCGAGAGCGGCGCGACGACTGGATGAGAGGCTGTGGCGGGCGGGGCGGAGCGGAGCGGGCCGGGCCGGCGCGGGGCGTAGTGGGGCGGGGAGGAGCGGAGCGGGGCACTGTACGGGACAGCCACCCGCTGTCCCGCGAGTCGCTGGACGTGATCCGCCCGTGGCCCTTGCCCTCTCGCCCCAACAGGCGGCACGGCGGGTGCGCGGACCGCTCGGGGCTCCGAGTAAAGCGGTGACTTACGCGCCCAATAAAAACATTTTAATATTAGAAGTAAATCAAGATTGGAATGCGCCCCCCTCCGTCACCGGCCCAACCCCTCGCTCCCCACCGTCCCACACACACCCGCCCCGCTCCTCCCTGCCCCCTGCGCGGCGGCGGGCTGTGCACGGGCGGCGGCGACGGCGGGGGCGGCGGGAGGCGGCAGCGTGTATTGATCGCCGCGCCGTCGGGCTTCTGCGCCACCGCGTGGGGGCGGCGGGAAACGGGCGGGCACGGGGTGGGGGCGGGCCAGCGGGTGGGCGCCGGGGGATGCGGGGCTGCCACCGCCACCGCCGCCGCCGCCGCCGCCTCCTCCGCCACCGCCTCCACCCCAGCCGCCTCCGCCGCCGGAGCCATCTCCTGGGCCGCCGCTGCCGCCGCCGGCCGCGTCCGCGCGGCCGCCCTGCACCCGCCGGATGAAAAATGTAAACGCTACGCTGTCGCCGGTATTTCCCTGGGTCCCACCCGCGCGTCCGCCCGCCCGCGCCGCCGCCCCCGCTCGCGCCCGCACTGCCGCCCCGCGCTGTCTGCCGCAGCTGCGCGCTAATTAATTGTGGATCAATCAGAGGCGGCCAGCCCCGCTGCTCTCCGCCCATCCTCGGCCCGCTCCAGCCCGTCCCCGCTTGTCCCCGCTCCTCCACCACCCCCGGCCACACCTCTCACTGGCCCTGTCCCACCCCTGCCCTCGTTTCACCCCGCCCCGCCTCACCTCTACCCGAGGTGCGGCGCTGACCAAAAGACCATTTCAGCGCCGTCTCACGCTTGTCGCCTCCCTCCTCCCCCTCCCCTCTTTCCCGTCCCCCCGTCGACGCACGCGCCTTTCGCCACGCGGTTCCAGGCCGCCGTTCCCCTTCCCCCTCCCCCTCCCCCTCCCTCTCCCACCGGACCCTTGTTCATCGCACTTCCCTTCCCTTCTGGCGTTTCGCGAGAAGGCAGAACGCACTGCGAGTTGCGCGGACTTCAAAGCCGCGCCGGGCGCAACTTGACTGGCTCTTGTGGGGTTGTGAGGCGGTGGCGGCGCCGTCGCGGGCGCGGGCCGGGGCCGACCGGGCCTCCCCAGGCCTCCCCAGGCGGAGATGGGGCCGGGTCCTGGCCCGGGCGGACGGGGGGGACGGCGGGATTTGCTTCATGAGCATTCACACGAAACTTTTTTTTCTTCCCCCCTCCGAGCGGCGGGTGGGCGCGGGCACACGGCCAAACGCCGGCGGCGGCCGAGCGGCGCTCCATCAGCGGGCGATCGGCGCCCGGGGCGCGGGACGACCACCGCTTCGATCCCCGCCCGCCCCGCCCCGCCCCTCCCCCCGGTCCGGCACCGCTCTATGCCGTCCCGCCACGCTCACACCCGCCCCGTCTCTTCCGGCGCGGCGGCCGGCCTGTGAAATCTCGGGGCGCGGGCCGCCGGCCTTCTTCGCCCGGAAGCCGTTCGCTCTCTCCTCCGCCCCCCAGCGCTTCACCACCCTGCCTGCGCCGCGGGCCGGCGGGCCGTTGACGAGGAGGCTGGAGTGGCGCCGGGCGGGCGCCGTGGCGGGGGAGTGGCACCTTTGGAAGCGTCGAAGCCCGGCGTCTGGGCGGACCCGCTCGGTGGGACAAGGGACGGTGCGGGAGGCGCTTCGTGAGCGTGGGTGTCGGGTGTGTGGTTGTCCGGGGCACGAGCGAGTGACGGGTGTTGTCGGCGGGTAAGCTCCTGCACGGGGAACGGGAAGACAGGAAAGGGGCTTGTAAGCGTTAGTGTCAAGCGAACAGGCGAGGATGAGGAAGTCGACGTGGGCGAACGGTACACGGGTGACACGGGGGTGAGGGGGCCGGAGTGGACTTCGCGGGCTCGCCAGCGGATCGGTGACAGGGCTTGGCAATCGGAGGGGCGAGGGGTGCGAGGGGACCGGAGGAATGGTGACGCGGAGCAGGTCGCCGGGCGAGAGATGAACAGCTGCCGGGTCGATGCTCCACGTGCGACAGGGAAAGAGCGCGCGCCGGTGCGCTGGCGCCCGCGTGTTGGGATGTTGCCGCAGGGGCGGCGCGGCGGGCCAGCGTTCAGCGGGGGGAGGGAGCAATGGGGGCAGCCAGCTCCTACGCAAGCCCCAACGCCAGTCATGGAGGTGGCTGGGAAAGGCTATATTCGTAGAGCGCGCGGCATAGAGCAGGGCTTCGGAGGGGCTGGCGTGGTGGGCTGGGTTGGGGACTGTCGTGAGGGCTGTCGTGAGGGCTATTGTGAGGGCTGGCGTGGGGGCATGCGTGGGGGCTGGCGTAGGGGCTGGCGTAGGGGCTGGCGTGGGGGCTGGCGTGGGGGCTGGCGTGGGGGCTGGCGTGGGGGCTGGCGTGGGGGCTGGCGTGGGGGCTGGCGTGGGGGCTGGCGTGGGGGCTGGCGTGGGGGCTGGCGTGGGGGCTGGCGTGGGGGCTGGCGTGGGGGCTGGCGTGGGGGCTGGAGTGGGGGCTGGCGTGGGGGCTGGCGTGGGGGCTGGCGTGGGGGCTGGCGTGGGGGCTGGCGTGGGGGCTGGCGTGGGGGCTGGCGTGGGGGCTGGCGTGGGGGCTGGCGTGGGGGCTGACGTAGGGGCTGGCGTGGGGGCTTGCGTGGGGGCTGGCGTGGGGGCTGGCGTGGGGGCTGGCGTGGGGGCTGGCGTGGGGGCTGGCGTGGGGGCTGGCGTGGGGGCTGGCGTGGGGGCTGGCGTGGGGGCTGGCGTAGGGGCTGGCGTGGGGGCTGGCGTGGGGGCTGGCGTGGGGCCTGGCGTGGGGGCTGGCGTAGGGGCTGGCGTGGGGGCTGGCGTGGGGGCTGGCGTGGGGGCTGGCGTGGGGGCTGGCGTGGGGGCTGGCGTGGGGGCTGGCGTGGGGGCTGGCGTGGGGGCTGGCGTGGGGGCTGGCGTGGGGGCTGGCGTGGGGGCTGGCGTGGGGGCTGGCGTGGGGGCTGGCGTGGGGGCTGGCGTGGGGGCTGGCGTGGGGGCTGGCGTGGGGGCTGGCGTGGGGGCTGGCGTGGGGGCTGGCGTGGGGGCTGGCGTGGGGGCTGGCGTGGGGGCTGGCGTGGGGGCTGGCGTGAGGGCGGCGTCGCGGCCAACAAGCGGTGACGACGTAGCAGCGTGTGCCGAGCGAGGCAGCGTGGCGGTTGGGGGGGGGCAGGAGAGCAAGACGGGCCGTGGCGAGATGTCCCGTTCCCTGGGGCCGCTGCCCGGAAGAGCTATCAGGACGTCACCGCGCCACTTGATTTGCGGCAATTTAATTGGCATTGGTTCTCGCCAACGGAATTTAGTTTCACGATGTTGCTTTGGGGAACATTAGGTAATTAGCAATGCCGTGGTTGCTTTTCTTGTTGGCACCTATTGCTTCATTGTGTTTTCAATCTTAATTTGCGCTGCTTTGCTAAGCTCTTTAGCTCACGTTTTAGGGACTGAGATGGATTTGCTTAAGTATAACTTCGTACTCTTAGCCGACTCAACAAAAATGACTCCTACACTACACACATAATATAATTCTCATAATCTTTTCCCGTGTAAAAAAGTGGTAGCGGGTAAAGAATAAATTTGAAAATGCAGGGAAACTTGCACGGGAACAGATCTTAATTAATAGAGCTACTTTAACAGAGAGTAAATGGTTGTCCGTTTATTGAAACATTCGTTCATTATGTAAAAATGAAAAGTAGCTTCTGCTCTCAACAAGATACATAATATTCCTTTATTGCATGTCTCGAAGTATAGTATTTTTTTTTGGCCTCAGAATGTTGTCGGGTCTTTTATTTCTACGTATACGTTCCTTTACATTTTGCCGATTGTCAACTTGTGACCAAGCGATCCTCAGGGTAAGGTCTCCCCCACTATGGAGATTATCCGGCCATTGTTTGCGATAGGACGCTGCAGGTGCTCTGAGCTCTAGTGGATTATACGGTGCTGCTTCAACTGGCATAATCCGCATGTGCACCAACGGCGACACGGATTTCGCCTCTACGCTGTCTCGCCTTGATTTCTAGCGTTTCTCCTTTTCGCCAAGTGTTTAGCACATTTCTTCCGGAATTATCTAAACGAATTAAATGTGCCGAAAATACTATTTCATAAACTAAGCATTGATGTCATGAGACGTGTTAAAGAACTTTGTTCGCCGAAACACCAAACCTTCTTTATGAGTTTATCAGTTAAAAACCAGTCATAAGAAAAATTGACAAATGTGCTTCCGAATGAACTGAATTGCAGTATTTTATAATAAGTTAAAAATTTCCTAACATTCCACAATTTACCTAAAAAATTGCTTTAAAAACACTCACTTCCCGAATTTCCTTACAACACGTGCATTGAATAAATGATTTTTAGATACTATTCGAGACACGTCTATCCGAGACTGCATGGAACTTGGATGACGAAACATCTTAGAACATTTGTTATTTTATAGTAAATAATCATAGCCTCTTTGAAATAAAGTAAGTTATTTTCAGATTTGTGTCAGAAGAAATCAAACGGCTATCTACCAAAACCATCCGTTTAGTACTCAAGGCCAGGGCAAACAGGAAAATTCAGTGTATGTATATATATAATTGGCGAGCTATTAATATATTTCCAACAGAACTCCGTTCAAGAAACCACATTTATTATGCATCCGGGAAAACGGATGTTGTTTTACGTCAACAGAACTTTCGTCCTTCCCTCCGCGCTTGAACGTAGTGGAGTAATATATTTCATAGGAGAAGCGAGTGTCAGGAACTACCGGAAAGGCAACGTAAGTTTCGATAACGGCTTACAATGGCCATCACGAAATCTCAAGAAGTGAAATCTCCGTGCTAGTGAGCTCTGATTTATATCATTTACCCGCGGTAAACGTTTTCACTTTTGTAATCCGATAGAAAGCGATGTTGGCAGGGGCGCAACGGTTCTGACAGACCTTCGAAAGTCCGAGGGAATTCAAGGAGAAAAGATTCTGCGGCGACGTCGCGCGTCACATAACAGGGAAGGTGGCGACCGAGGAAGTTTTCACCACTAAATCCCCTCCCCACCATTCTTTCGCTCCCGATCCCAACCCTCTATTGCCCGTTCCCCACTCCATCCTTGAAGCCTTCCCTTTAATGCTTCTGCCTTTGCTTCTATCACCCACCGGTTCACTAGTCCCTAATTGCTTCTAACACCTTCATACCCCTCTGATTTGCCTCTTCAACTGTTCCCTGCCTACTTCAAGACCAAGAATCAAGTGTCGACACTTCCTTTCACCGATTGTATAAGTCCTGCCTTCTTCTTCACTTCGACCTTTTGTGACATTCGTTTTCGATATTCGCTCTATTTAGCCATGTCGTACATCCTCTACTCTGCTAACTCCACCTTCTGGTTCACATTGTTGCCTCCTCAGACCCCGTTCTCGTGCAACGGTTTTCCGCCTCCTTCCCTCCACTTCTAATCTACGCAGTTGATTGTTTTCAGTACCTTCTCCTCTTAACTTGTACCACTAGCCGATTTAATAATAGATCTTTCCCACTATGCTCTTGTCCCATGCTACGTTTCTTATTCCCGATCAAAAACGATTCATTTGAAAGCATCATTCCGCCTTCACGACATACCTCCTAGCCTCACTTTCTAACCCCAACTTTTGGCCCCACCTCCTAACCCCACCGTCTAGCCCTATTTTATTGTCCCTGCTCTTAGCCTTTGCCCCAAATACCACGTCATAAATTTACTTCCTGGTCACACCTTCTTGTCCCACTATCTATCCCTAGCCCGTTCTCTAAATTCCGTCTATTGGTTCCACGTCCTCGGACAATACTAACATCACCTCCTACCCCCACCTCCTATCCACTCTCCAAGCCCCTCCTCCTTTCACAGTCCCAAGCCTCTCCTCCTATCCCATCCGAGCCTCTCCTCCAAGACCCTTCTCAAAGTTCCTCCTAGCTGCTTCTCCGAAGCCTTCCAGCAAACCTCACCTCCTATGACCCTACCATATGACCCTACCTCCAGACGCTACCTCCTAACCTCTTCTCCATACACCTAGTTCCCCGCCTCTTAATCCACGCTTACCTTACACAATGGCTTCCACTCCTCATTTATGACCTCTTCCCCCACACCCACGTATTGAGCGTCTACACCCCACCTTTAATCCCTCCCCAAACGCATCCCTTCAATGATCTCCTCTACTGCCCTCCATCCCGGCTCCAACCCGGCACCCCCAAACCTCGGCCTCCCCCGATGACGTCAGTCACCGTTCCGCCGTCGCCCGCTCCGCCACGCCCCCTCCAAAGGCCTCACTCCCCCACCGCCCCCCACTTCACCCCACTCCGCTCCGCCCGAGGGCCGCGCGCCGCCGTCACTCGCAATTATTCTCGCTGCGGGCTCATTAATTTGGGCGCGCGGCCGGGATCCGCGGTGTCAAGCGGCCCTAACTACGTTCGCCCTCACCGCAAGCGGCATTGTACCTGCGCTGTGCGGCCACGCGTTGCGTATTTACGCGAAGGGGCGGGCAGGGGCGGGCAGGGGCGGGCGAGCGGGGCGCAAAGCTTCCCGAGAGTTCCGGAAACAAACGTCGGCGATGAGCCGACAAGAGACGCCGCCGCCGCCGCCGCCGCCGTGCCCGTCGCTGTGCCCGTCGCTCCTCCCGCCTCTCCGCCTCCCGCCCCCTCCGCCGCCCGCGGTGCCGAAAGAATAATGGAGCGAGTTGCCATGGGGACGCACTCAACCGCTCCGATCTGCTCCGCTCCGCTCCGCTCCGCTCACCTCCTCTCCACTCCGCTCCGCTTCGCGTCGCCGCGCGCGCGTCTGCCGCCGGATTGGAGCTAAATTGATCAGCCCGTTGGCGCCCGCGGGCCAGTCCGCTCCGAACCCCGCGCGCCGAGCTGCTCGTGCTCTCACATAAAACCCCAATGCCCCACGGTATGTAGTGAGTGGTTCATTGCGCGCCAACTCCAGAGTGCCCGTTCCCTTAAAGTAGGAATTTAAGATTTTTCTAACAGGATTAGATATATATTGAAATTAAGTATCCTTAAAAACAATGACAAAATTGTGACGTATGGGGTAGATCCACAACCTGCACACGTTTTCATGAGCTCCAACAACCTTGCTATTTCCACACTTTTTGCTACACATAGGTACATTAATAACTTAGGTGCCCACCGACGTGCTTTGGAAACATTTGAAAATATTTTTGCTCACGAGTTACGGAAAACGTATTTGCACTGGCAAATTACAGATTGGTTTTATAGTGCTGCTTAAAATCAGTCCCCTATACCTCCAGCAACTGGCAATAATCTGAACGAGACCTGTCAAGTGAAGCTACATTTACGTCGAAACGAAAATACGAGACCATCTCAAAATTTGCTCAATAGATAAGAGGAAACTGGCCGAAAAACTTGAACGGGGTGATTTAATACTAGAAATAAAAACGTATCGCGTGAAGTACCACACGACAGTCTGTATTTAAATTATACACTGCGTCGAAAGTAGTTAGTTCGTGACATTTACACGAATCTCGGCGACTAAGATTATTTATTCACCTGATTCTGGTCACTTAAATTGCCTTATGCTGAAAATAAATTATATCCTAACTATTATTTTTCAACTTCTTAATTTCCCTCGTCCTGCATCTGAAGATAACGCGTGATCGTGGAAGACGATGGCACTTTTTCTAGAATGTATGATCTAAGAATGAGTAAAACTGACCAAGTGTTTTATCTTTTTATGATTTATTCTTTCCTTTATTTTCCTTCATTCCAAGTATTTTCTATCCATAAATCCCGGAATGTATTAATTTGAAATTAGTGTAGAAACATCACAAACTTTCTCACCTATATTGTCACGCAAAATTACGCCAAAAGGGGTAATTTTCGAAAAAATTGTTCATAACCTTATTTCAAAATCTCTTTTTAAGGAACAGATTTCATTATGAGAAATAATCCCTATCTTTAATATTTTAGTTGGTGGAAGACTCCTGAAAAAGTTTGAACTTTTGCAATTTTCGAAAAGTCAGGATTTTTAATCAGGAATCTGAGACCTGCACCACTCTCTTAAACGTTCATCACACTATCAAATAATAAAGTTTAATTAAAATCGAGCAAGGAGTAAGTTTATTGTAAACTTTGAAAATGTCCCAGGGGCGTCATAAAAAGTATCCCCCCTAATTAAAATATCGGTTTCAAATTTAAGAGGTTGCGACATCACTCAGCTCGATTGGGGAATATCAATTTTGGAGAAAATGGGCTGAACGGTTTAGCCGCTTGCGTTGTTCACAGACGGACGGACGGGTGATGGGACGGAGAGACAGACGTTTTGCCGTCATTCGATTTGTCGGTATCAAGGACCCACAAAACATGGATTCTGGATGCACTAGGTGTTGGAGGATTATTTCTAAAATTTGCAACTGGATTTACCCACTTTTTCATTACCCGGGGCCCTGTAG
Source organism: Gryllus longicercus (assembly GCA_038098605.1). NCBI lineage: Eukaryota > Metazoa > Arthropoda > Insecta > Orthoptera > Gryllidae > Gryllus > Gryllus longicercus. The sequence continues at coordinate 889,955 of JAZDUA010000452.1, read as the reverse complement.
AGAGATTTTGTGCCGAAAATTCGCCGTTTTTTTCGCGCAGCATTACATAACTAAGATAAATGGAAATGGAAGTACTCATTGTTCAATAATTAATTCATGTAATTATCTGTGGAAATAATTGTACTAATGAAGACAAGTGTTTAGTCATTCGACGGAAAGCTCGATATCTTTAAAATCCTCACGTGAATAGTAATTGTCGTTCATTGAATGACTATTAACGAAAGTGTACAGTGAATTCGAAAAGTTTTGCGATTGTCAGTATAGGTATCAAAACTTCGTATCATACTGAAATGAAGCTGCATATTTGTTGCCACTTGAACGTGGGTCTCGCAGGGTTTAATTTTAGGCACTGTCCTCGTTGTAAATGTAAATGATGTGCCCTTATCCGATAGCAATAAAAACAGTTTTTTTTTACTTAAATAAGAGTATTATTTGAAAGGAAACAATAAATAGTTCGATTTTAATGTATAAAATTTGTTTCGTCATACAAATATATCCATATCAAAACAACAATTGTTTATTCATTAAAAATGTAAGATATGCAATTGTATGATATGAAAGTTGGGATATTTCAGTTCAGTCTAACTTTAAATGCAGTGACAGTATAAATTATCTGAACACATAATTAAGTTCATCTTATTCATTCAGAATTCTTTCAAATTCAGTCAGCCTTCATGATTATTTTGCAAATGTACATTCTCATCTGAGAAATGGCATAACATTCTGGGAGGTAGAATCCTATAGTTCCAATACTTTAATATTACACCAAAAATGTACGAATAATAATCAAATCCTATCTACGTAATACTTGCAAGTCTCTTTATTGAATTAGTAATCCTCACATTGCCTTGACTTTTCATTTACGAATCCATGTTTTATGTCAAGACTCATGTACTCAAGTGAAGAAACGTATTTTTATCCAGTGCAGTTTTATATAATTATAACACGACGTAGGACTCATATTTATCTGGTATCTGTACCAACAGCTCTCTACAAATAAATTACTTGCAATACATATCCATTATTTTATAGCACATTGCCAGATGACATCAAACATAAGCAATTCACTGCACGCTATCAATTTCGGCACTTTGCGGACTGATCTTACAGTCGCATGAAAAAAGTGATCGTGCCTCTACTGTATCAACTACGATAAAAATAATAATGATATTATTATTATTATTATTATTATTATTATTATTATTATTATTATTATTATTATTATTAAGTGCAGTGGAAAAGAAAACTCTGAAATTAAAATCTGAGTATTTTAAACATTTTTGCGATAACAAGAGATTTCGAATAGACGTTTCATTATTTGATGAAACATGTGGAGAGGTCTTCCACGGTGTTCATCGACTGCTTAAGTTACGGACCACAATCTTGAAACGTGTAGCATCTCCCAATGGGAAAAGGATCATCCTCCAAAAATCAATTTACCTTTCATGAAGGGGGTTAGTGTTAGTCGGCTTAGTTTATGTCGGCCGGCAGAAGGGATCCCCCAAAAGTTTCAGACTTTTATTTTCCTTTACTTTCACAGTCTGTTGTATGGAAATAGCATTACTATATTTAAATTTTTAAAAATCAACTCTAAACGTACATAACAATGAAATATTATTAAACAGTAAGATATATTTTTAAAACGCGTTCGAATTTCCCATTACTAGCAACTTCCTTTAACGTAGGATTTATTTCCTTAAAAATGGCAAGAGTTTCTTGATAAAGCGTTTAAACGTTTTTGAAGTTCTGCTGTAGTACACTCAAACCACATTTCCTTCACGTCAGAATTTATACGTCAGCTATGGGAAGATACGAGGAAAATAGTATTTTATTGCCATTTGAATAGAAACAAAAGAGTTAATAAGTGAGAGAACAGTAAGGAAAACTTGCGGAAAAAAGATAAACGCATGGGAAACCAAAATAGGGCGAGCGTAACATACTTGCGTCACTGTGCCGTTATCAAAGTTATCAAGTTTCAGGAAGTAAGGTTTTCAGTAAGACTTAGTGAGGTTGATGTTCCGAGTTGTTTAGATACTATTTTCGCGCGCGCGCACGCGCGTACACACACACACACACACACACACACACATACATATACTGTGTAATAACAGTATGCAATAACACAATACTTTCCTATAGGACAAACCCTGTCGCAAAGCTATAATTACAAACGGAACGATTCAAGGGAAACATTGGCATTAAATAGCAAAGAACAATTTTGAGAGCTAAGGAATGAACGGTACCGTGCATTTTAAACACTGAACAATTACCCATTTAATTTAATTTGTGGCGTGCTTCATGTCGACAGGAGCGTCATTTTGTTCCCGCCAAAGAGCGTTTTCTGCTTTTACGAACGCCCTCTTCAATCTCATGCTTAATGGGGCAGTTTAGTTTTATATGGGAACTGTGCAGTTGCAAATCATTGACGTTCTTTCTTCTAAAGAAGATCGAGACAAGGAAACTAAAGGTTTTGTGGAAAATATTAGGTAATTCATTGTAGTTACGTTCAGAAGTACAATTTAAAGAAATGACGCCCTTTTGTGCCAGTACTTAAAAGTATAAAAGTTATTTTACAATGTCTTTTGGAAGCCTACTATATATTGTTGGCGTGTTATTTGGAGGTCAGATGCGTTTTCGAATATGTGTTCGTAGTTCACACTTCCTTGTCTTCTTATCACGTGCATCTCCAATCACGATAATCGATTGTCGTAGCGTCATCGTCAATTACATCTTATTTTACTACTTTGAGTAGGACTCCGAGTGGGAAACTTCTGTTTAGTTCTATTTTCACTACCGTGGAATATGTAGAAAGGAGAGCGCAGCAATGTGGTTTGTTCTAGATTTGGAGATTCTATTCTTCATTGCGTATGTCACTACATTAGTAGAAAGTCTTACTGCGAACTTCCTTAATGGAGAAAAACAGTACATTTGCGAGAAGTCTTAGAGAGTTGTTCAAACTCCCCTTTGCAATTCAGTCGTTTTCTCAAGGCATAAGCAGTGGCAGTTTTTGTCAAAGTGCGAAGCAATTGTGTCTTTCTAGAAGACTGAGAAGACGAGGGCGTGGAGAAAAAATCTTGGCATGGAGAAGAGGCAGTTGGCACTTCATTTGTGTAGCTGTATTTCTTTTTTGTAAAAAAAGGCTTGACTTCGCGCGCGTCTACTCTTTAGTGGCTAGAGTTTCGTCCGATCCCGTTACTGCGATGGGATGAGTTGGTTACACTCACGTATCGGATTAGGGTGTTAGTGAATGCAGGAGCGGCTTTTGAACTGTGAGAAAGTAGCCAGATTGGCTAGGCCAACTGACACGGTGAAAAAGCCGGAGTCCCGCCTATCCCTGAGTTTTCGGCTGCTCGGCACATTCTACGTGCGCATTGTCACCGTAGTTGAGTGGAAACTGAATTTGCAATCGTAAGCTTGCGTTTGCCTCTAGATGAGAGGGTTATCATAAACAGATTCTTAAAGAGCTAAAAACTTCCGAAATTTAACGATCGCATGCAACAGATAAGTAATGCATTTTCACTTTTCTTCAATTCTGCACAATTACACAAACCTATGATATATGTGAAAGTGCGAACGAAACCAGATCTGACTCCCTTATCCATTCAGTCAATTTAACTATAGACGAGCAACTTTAGAAAAACAAGCAAGATGCTGAATTTCTGTTTTGTAGCATATTGTTATGAGTAGGGAGAGGATGTTTATGCCATTAAAAATCTTGAAATTTGCTTTTATATAAAAATATGCATTTATGATATAAAAATTGTGAAACATGTACTTTAATATGCAATTAAAATTAACAATATTTCATTTTTTGCATATACATTTCTTGATAAAATTCAGGAGAAGCGTATTTGGAGTGCAAAGATACATTTTTGTGCAAACATAATGTAATTTACCTTACTTCCCGGGAGAAGTAATTAAAGTAAATATTACTCTTAGTGAAGTATATTGTGTCTTGTTGCATTTCTTCATTGCATTTCCTGGTTTAAAACATATTATATCAAGAAATGTTCTGCATTTGTTTTCAGTCAAATATATGACTATCTTTAACGGGTGACATTTTTGAGTCAGATTTGCTTTCATATGTAGGTAAAAGACTTCACAAAAATGATATACGACTAATGAAAATAGTGTAAGTTTTTGGAGGATATTTTGAAAAAATACACGATAAAGTGAGTGCAATGAGAAACATGCATGAGATAAAGAATGTAATAATGAGTGTATCTTAATGATAGTTTCAGTTTATACGCTAATATATTAAAAAAGCAAGATTGAGTTAAAATATCAGACCACTTCATTGGCAAGAATGAAAATGAAGAAAACAAAAAGTGAAATGTCTGATAGTAATAAAAACTAAATGAGTTATAATTCTGAGAAGGTACGATCTGAAATACAGTAGTACGAAATTGCGAACAGAAGAATGTTCAAGTTTGTTCTGAAGTGTTTGTGTGGTAAGTACGACAGAAGTGTCAGGACGAGAAAAGTCGTGAAAAAACATTGGCCAAATCTTTAAAAAACCCATTTTCACACGTCAAAAGATACTCGCTGCTCACCATGAAACTATAGAGTCTCTTGATGTATTACGAACCGAAAACTTGGTTAGCCAAATATTTAGGCATTAACAATACGATTTGCAGATTTTCTATCTCAGAAAATGTAGTGTGTTGGAATGTTGCTATTGATTCGTGCGTGTGAATTTGAATTGAATGCACTTTGAATGACTGACTGTGGTATATTGTATTTGGAGCGCAGTTCAATTTCCTACGTTTTTAAATTAATATCCCTCAGTAATGTGCACGTATTATAGATTATAAAAGTAAACGTAGAAAAAGTATAGTATCTGTTATCGGATGCAAAATAAAATATTGGAAAAACGTTTCTCCGAATTTTTATTACATTCGTTTTGAAATACTTCCCAATATACGATTATAACCCAAATAATATGCCTTTCAAAATCGGAATGTGTAGTGATATACAAGTATTCCTTCATAGTACCAAAGTTTTCTTTCACCTAGACGACAGAGCATGGTGAAATAGAGAAACGTATAGCTCGTGGCTTTATATTTTGGGAAAGCCAGTAAAGGAATTTCCCATTATTTTACTTACACAAAATCATTTAAGATTATTGCACCGTAAACATTGGATTTTAATTTCTTGTTTTGTAACAACAACCGTTTCTAGAAAAATTATTCATATATTAAACTTTATTAATAGGTAATAATGGTCATAATTGGACAGAAACTCTTTATTATCGCTTCTGGAAGTCAATTTTTAATTTGAAAACTTTTCAGTGAATCTGATAAACATGTATCAGCTTTTATATGGCAACACTTCAGAATAAATGCATTATGTAGATCTTATTCTGTTGGTGTTTAGTGTAATTATTGTAATTATATCAGATAATGTTAGGTAGATTTTTAGTTTTCGCCCATAAATAGGATCGGCAAAATAGCAGACAACACGTCCGACTTATCCCCTTTTTATAATTATTATATGTAGCTACATTTTCTTCAATCTTCCATGCTTTATTTGGTGAAACGAATTTATCAGAAATAACCGAAATATTCGTAGATTGCAAGTTGCAATAAACTATAATATTCTGTAACTGTTTCAAATTAGACGAGGTATTATGTGCTGCTGTTTTATCACTAGATTTTTCAATGCGGTGAAATCATCCTAAACTCGGCAGAATTTAGTATGATCTCTCGGGAAAATGTTCTTGGAATTTGTGTACAATACACTAAAAAAACAATTTTTTAATTTCAATAAATTGCGTTTGTTGATAGTGTGCTCATTAAATTACAACAGAAGTATCGTTGTGATGAAATTATTATGCGTCCCTGTGAACCAGCCAAATGTAACCTTCCAATACGTTTCACAGATTTTATGTAATCTGGCAAATGTTAATCCATAAATTAATTGGTTCAATTGGCAGAGATCCATTTTTATTATCACCACAATAAATAAAAGTACAATAAATAACACCTGGTTTCAAGAGTATCTATTGGAATTAACATTGTGATGGTTTATTTAATTTATTTTTATGTAAAAAAATAGTTAAAACTGTGTGGCATATGGAGAACAAATGCAATCTGGGCACCTTTTCTGGAGCTCCGGAATCCCTACACTCGTTCGTGTACTATTTGACGGGGAATTATAGATAAAGATAAGAACGAACTGTTTTGTAAAAATTTGACAATAAGAAATATTTTAGTTTCCATGCAATAAAAACTATTTTCAACGGCAAAAGAGACAGATATTTTGTCTCTACTATTCAATCATTTATCAGGTATTAAGTTACTACCACAAGAAAACAGGGAACAATGATACTCTTGATGGTAGAGTTGAAAATGGAATGTCCAAAATTTTATATTCTCTGTATAATTAATTTCAGTCAAAGACCTTCGTATATTTTCTTCCATTATTAATTTTTACTACGCGTGTATTCTTTGCCGTGGCCTGCTTACATTTAGATGTCAGTATAAAATTAGTATTTCAAACGGCTGTATGCGCAATCCTATTGCTTTCAGAAAGAAAGTTTCAGAATGAATTTAAATATATTTCTCTATATATTGTAGGCTCTTAATGAAAATCAGTTGTTTTACCACCTGTATACAACTCTCTGAGGGGGTGTTATAAAACGAAAACATTCAGAACGCAGTATCTCCTTTAATGTGTTAGAGGTATAAGATAAAGCCTACAATTGACTCATTTACTTATATTTCTAATTCAATGCGTTAATGATTGTAAAAAATTCATTTTAAAATCTCTTATGAATTGATAAAACTGTTTTTCACCGGGCTCGCATGAATACACAACGTAACCTGACCTTTATCTGAATCTAGAACTTACAATCAAATAGAACCCAATCGGAACCTCGCTTCTCCCGAACAGAATGAAGAGATGTGAGAAATTTAGAAATAGTAGATTTGGCGATTACCATAGAGATTATTCGGGTATAAACGTTGATCTGTGTTCTGCCACATTCTCGTACGGGCATACACTGCTGTTTTGATCGACTACTTCACTCAATCACTAGCACGCAGGCATCGTCCTCACTGCGTTCGACACCGTCTGGACGACTACGGACGATCTTCGAAGTCAGCAAAACGGTACCAAATTAACTTCAATTGTTCGCCCGAACTTATCTATTTAACATGGTCGTCGGACAAGCTTGTTTGGATATTTTATAAACGAGAATCCTCGTGGAAGACCTAAAATTCAATTCTCTGAAATTATGTCAGTACATTGGGGGTGAAAAATGTATGAAAAGTGTTGCTGACAGTTTCCGTCAATTATGAACCGAACTGAACTAAACGTCACTATTGCAGTAGAAATGTAGAGTTTCTTTGACAAAAATCGCATATAATATCAAACATCTCTCATAATAAACATAGCTCTCAGCGAACTGTTTTAATCTGTTCCGTTCAATTGCATAACGTCTATAATATTCTTTCAAATGTCAGATCCAGTGTGCCCTCTGCCGTCCCGCAGAATCTTATGCCGTGCGCGCCTGAATTTTTCTCCGGCCGAAAGCGGATCCAACGTGAACCTTTCCATACATTAATCGCAGAAAGAGACAAAATGTGCTTTCTCCTTGATCTGGTGGGTATTCGAATGGCATATGTTTGTATTAATGCGTGCTCTAAGTGTGTGGGCCATGTGTACAATGGTTTGGCGCAAATGATGGGTTTTCCTCGGACGTTCAGTTAAGGCCACAAATGGAATTACGCGGTTTATTCGCTTGTTCACTTTCATCCTATTGACAGTCTCTGTGGGATTTTCCTGAGCCTGCTCTATATTTCCGTTTCAGCGTGGGCCTTTCAAATGCGAGGGTGGTATCGTCTCGTCAAAGTACTGAATTTCCTTAGCCCGGCTCTGTATGTTTATGATGAAAGCATAAAAATAAATAGTCAATTCGACACCGCCAGTTCCATATATTTTCCTCGATAAAGTTCAAGCTACACAGATTATATATCTACATGATTTAATTACTTGTGAGTTGTTTTCCGAATAAAATGCCCACACTACTGCGGTTTTCCTGGTTCCGATTCGTATTCGAACATAGGTTGTGGGCATTCTCATGTGATCGTCTAGTCTTTATAGGAATTTGCGGTTTTCCTCAAGAAGGCTCTCTTGCACACTCTTGTGTACATTTGCGGAAAACTGTTTAAATCGTCTCAGTGAAGCCTGTGCGTTTTCCTTAACTAAATTCATTTAAATATACATGATGCAATTATGCGGATTAATTGTTTGAAAGACGTGTTTTTATAGGATTTTCCTTGATCTTATTCAATTTGAACATGGAATGTGGGTGAACGAGCGGCAGTTCCGTGCCCTCAACAGGAGGTACCTGTTGTCCACAAGTCCCTTTTACACCTGTTCATGAATGATATTTGCAACCGGATTGTCCGAAACGACTGAGTTTGAGTGTGTGTGTGTGTGTGTGTGTGTGTTACCCATGAGACGGTGCGTTTGACTGCCAGATCATCCATAAGCAGGAATAGTAGTCTTATCGAAGACAGAAACAAATAGATTTCCTCGTTACGACTGACTTGCGCAAAGGTGAAGGTGACATGCATAAAGTACAAAATACATTGTAAATTGCTATATTTTATTAAACATCAGCCAAAGTATTACGTCATATATATACAAATCAAACATGGTTCACAAAGAAAGTGAAATAAATCAAGACCACTGAAATGTAGGGTTGTTTCTTTCTTTCTTTCTTTCTTTCATCAGTTGTCTCACGAAATGTCTTGGCATGTATAAAATATGACTTCTAGGCTGTCCGGGTGACGCCGAGTCGTCGGCAGATAGGCCGACCTGTTTCGCCTGTCATGGTCACAGGCTTCTTCAGGGTACGTGAACTATGCGACATGACAGGCGAAACGTCGGCCTATCTGCCGACGACGGGGCATCACCCGGACAGCCTAGAAGTCATGAATTCGAGCCGCGAAATCCTACGTGTACATATTTAAAATATAATTAACAATAATAATTCAAACTAATGTAACCCTCAGCCTCCAATCTTGCTGTTATACTACTGATTCCATTTGCGTAAGATCGCTTGCGCGCGTGAGTGGGGCGAACGTGTTCCTTCCATGCGCCGGTCTACTGACGTGCCAGGGCGCGGGCGCGGGCGCGGGCGCGTGCGTCGACGTGCTCGTACGTGAGAGGACAGCGACTCCCGGCTGGGGAGAGGAGCATGGGGAGGGGGGCTGCCGTCTGTGCCGGGCCGCCCTTCCGCGGAATGCCCTGTGACGCGGGCGAAGGGCGGATGGGCGGAAGAGCAGCGGCGCCCAGTGAAGCCCCGAGCAAACGCCCTCAGCGCCCGCGCCCCTCCGGGCGCAACGCGCCCCCGCCCCCCTCCCGGCCATGCCCGCCGCCCCGCCAGGACAGCCACTTGGGGCGTAGTACGATGGTGCGTACGCGGAACACGCACGCGTCTCGCCGGTCCTCGCCTCTGGCCGCCTCTGTCCCTCTCTCAGCGTCTAGCTTCTCTCGCCCTTTCCATGTTCACGCTTTCGCTGCTCTTCCTCTTTCCCCGCTTCCCCATGCTTTTCTCAGCTTCTTCCCACATCTTCCACCGTTTTCCCGTGTCTCTGTCTTTTCCCCTGTCTCTTCACGGTTCTCTCCCCTCTCTCCGTTTCTCTCTCGTCTCTCCCTCTCTCTCCGTCTCTCCCTCTCTCTCCCTCTCTCCCCCTCTCTCTCCCTATCTCCCCCTCTCTCTCCCTCTCTCTCCCTCTCTCTCCCTCTCTCTCCCTCTCTCCTCTCTCCCTCTCTCTCCCTCTCTCTCCCTCTCTCTCCCTCTCTCTCCCTCTCTCTCCCTCTCTCTCCTCTCTCTCCCTCTCTCTCCCTCTCTCTCCCTCTCTCTCCTCTCTCTCCCTCTCTCTCCTCTCTCTCCCTCTCTCGTCCCTCTCTCCCTCTCTCTCCCTCTCTCCTCTCTCCCCCTCTCTCTCTCCCTCTCTCCTCTCCCTCTCTCCTCTCTCTCCCTCTCTCCCCCTCTCTCTCCCTCTCTCCCCCTCTCTCCCCCCTCTTCTCCCCCTCACCCCCTCTCCCCCTCCTCTCCGCTCTATCCCTCTCTCGCTCTCTCCCTCTCTCGCTCTCTCCCTCTCTCGCTCTCTCCCTCTCTCGCTCTCTCCCTCTCTCGCCTCTCTCCCTCTCTCGCTCTCTCCCTCTTTCGCTATCTCCCTGTCTCGCTCTCGCCCTCTCTTCCTCTCTCGCTATCTCCCTCTCTCCCTCTCTCTCTCTCTCTCTCTACCTCCTTGTATCGCTCCGCTGTTCTCTGCCATTCCACGCCGTCACTCTCACTATTCTCTCCACACCCAGCTGTCCTCTTCCCTGGCCAGTTTTTTTTTTCGTTTTGTTCATTGGATGGCGTGCACACGTCGGATTAAAAATTGATTGATTGATTTTTCACAGAAAACAGTTCCTACGAGAACTACAATATGTAGATTTTGTTCTTAGAGCTCTTCCCAACTGAACTCACTAACCCTGAATATCCTTGACCATTATTTTTAGTATTTACGTGTGTAAAAAATGAATTTACCTTTTAATTAACCCTTTAAATTACTTCTGAAACTTTTGAATGTATGAATTCAATGGTGACTGTAGAAAGTAAAAATTAAGTGGTTATTTCCCTGACCTTATTATAGCTCCAAATGTATATTTATTAATAATGTTGCATGGAGCAGAAGTGTATACAAAGTTTTATTTTTCAAAATTAATTCATATTGTTTCTATTGTATCGGGACTATTTATTTTTTTTTTATAAAATCACCGCCATACACAAAAGAGTAATTTGACCAATTGCACGCCATTGAGCAATCTATTCCCACTTTCAGACTTTGTTATATTTCTCTACCCATTCTTTAAAATGTCACAATGCAGTTTTCTTTGATGAAAATGACAATGGGTAATGATTCTAGTTGCTTCTAAAAATTGTTTACAGTAATGTTTATCTTAGGGCGGCGCCTATAGAGCATGTGTGAAAAAACTGTTTTTTTTTACAGTTTTAATGATTTATTATAAACCTGATTTGTTCGTTAATAATTTCCTGACATGTAATTGAGAAGGACGTCTTCTCTTGCGCAAAATGCTGAATTGCCGTCTTTCTTTACGTGCGACGGTCAATAGGACTTCCAAGAATTGTTTCCAAAAATATTATTGGTTTCTTAAAAGAGAAAGGTTACCTTCCTTTACGCTCTTAATACTCATGTCTGTTTACCAGAAACTGCACTCAACTTTTTAGATGCGAGTGCTTTGTTTTTCTCAGATGTGAGACATTCAGACAGAACGGCATGATCCAGTTCGATTCAATTCGACCCGATCCGATCCGGTCCGGCTCGGCCAACAAACTTCCCACACTAATCTCATCAACATCCTCGCCTACGCTATCGCACCGCCATCATCCCTTTATCCGGCCCCATTCTCTCCCTCGTTTGTAACCTCGCTCAGACCTCGCTCCCGATCTTGTTCCGAATTCATCCCCGCCCTCATTTTCGCCCTGATTCCCGACCTCGCTACTGCCCCTCGCTCCCGCCCCTCGTTCCCGCTCTCGCTCCTGAACCTCGTTCCCGTCCTTAATCCCGGCTCCGTTCCCGACTTCGCTCCCGAAGTCGTTCCCTCTCTCGTTTCCGCCCTCGCTCCCGCCCTCGCTTCTGCCCTTGCTGCCAAACGCGTCCTCGCTCTCGTTCCCACCCTCGTTCCCACCCTTGTTCCCACCCTTGCTTCCACCCTTGCTTCCGCCTTCGCTATCGCCTTCGTTCCCGTCCTTCCCGTTCTCTTCCCTTCCCTGTCTCCGTTTTCGCCCCATTCTCGTTCCAGCCTCTGGCTCCATTCCCGCACCCCTCCTCGTCCCGTGCGTTCGTTGCAGCCTCAGTCCCCGCCCCCATTGCCCCTCCGCCGCCGCTCCTTCACGCGCCCGCGTTCTGCGTTCGGCGGCGGATCTGAGAGGCGCCCATCAATGATTCATCGCGAGCCTTAATGGCACTTCTGCACCGCCGCGTAAGGCGGGATATGTTTTAAAGTGGAGTGGTCTTTAAAAAATGAACGGATATTCTTTCTAGATTTCTGGGAATTCTTTTTCGGAACGAGTTGCCTTCGTGCGTTGTTCTTCTCAGATTGCCCCGCGGTGGCACACGTCTTTCGCGCCCACCATTGTTTTCTCTTGGACGAGGTGTGCCAATTCAGAGGGGGCATTCGTTTCCAACGGGTCTAAATGGAACCCTGTGTTAGATAACAAAGATGCAACTCAAAGTATGTCATTAATGCTCATGGACGCTAAAGAAGGTGATTTTTGCAAGACTAAAATAAAGATTTGATTCGATATTCACACTGATTAGAACATCTTCGTAGGTACAAAAAATTAGGAATGTAAATGACAGTGTAACATTTCCTTTCAAAACACGTTTCCTGGTTCACCACAAATACAACATGCAGAATTTTGGTTTTTATTTTAAAACAGCTCTTGGTAGAACATGCGACCTGGACATTGCTTGTGGAATTGTTGGAATCTGTTGTGCGGAACTGTGGAATGTTGCATTTCTCCCTTTCCCCTCTACCCAACACATACTGCTGCAGTAACATACTGCCAGGTTTTGCGTAAAATGGATAAAAATAAAACCTAGAATTTGTGGTGGACAAATGGGATTGCGTCAAGTTTTTGCGGGGTTATAACCATTTATTTCATCTCTTCGTTCATTTCCATTATCATTTATCATTCACCGTTCCACAAGTCATTGGTCAACATCATTTCCTCCATCACAGCCACAATGATAGTTCTCTCAACGAAGTTGATTGATGCGAGTGAGAAAACAGCTTTGAAACCGTCCGTCTCTCAAACATGTCCACGCGAAAATAACGTAATGGAAGCGCTTCTAAAGATACGTAAAGCATTAACACATACGGGTCTTAAATACCCTGATCAACATTCCGAGGAAAGTTCCATTAATGAAGGCAGGAAAAACATCCTTATTGCAGGAGAAGTGTTTACTGAACGATTGTTTGGAGCAAATCGTTGAATCGATTATCACTCCAAAACCCTGGGTCAACATCAACTCCTGGTTGGCGAGAGGTTTGAATTTTGTGTTATCTCATTATTTCAGGTTTCTTATTAACTTGGGAGCCGAGAATAAAATGTAGTAAATAACTTGGATTGTGAGAATTATATCATTCATTAAGCAATGGTCTCAATTTTAAATTGTAAATAAGAAACCATAATTTATATCTCCCGGATTTTTCGTATATATGCAATGTCATAATATGCAAATTTAATTTGTGAATAAATTATTTTGTGAAGAGATCTTCAATTTCTGAATCGTTTGCGTAATTATTTCAGCTGATATATCTTTGGATGAAAGTATTAATAATAAAATAAAATAGTACATTACAATCTCTCTCGTGTATTAAAAAGAAAGAATTGTGAAGGCACAACATGTTTTATCAGTTTCCCTAGGATTGAAGTTTAAGATAAGTTGAAAACTCTATTTAAGAGAAACGATAATTTTAATGAAAATATATGTTATTAGTTTTACCGTCAGTGCAATGCTTTTGTCAAGGAATATTGTGGCAAAATACATCTTCGAATTTTCCTGCACGGCATTTCCATAGGTCAGCAGTTACACATGTTGAAAAATAAAATCAAAATTTCGTCAATAGGAACGGCTAACTCATTTTTGAACACATTTTAACATACTTGTTTCAGTTTGATCAACACGTTTATTTACTTTATTAATTTATTTATTTGAATTTAATTACATTTAAAAAACATTGAATGATAAAAGCATTGAAATGGAATGTACCATCGGCAGATATTTCAACAAACTATAGACAAATGAAAGGATTAAAGTAGATTACAAAGTTCCTGGAATTATGACAGTTATAAATGTTGTTATTTAGATTAGTGTAACAGATTTCACCTCCAAAAAACATATTAATAAGGGAAAAGTTGTGTATTTACAAATCATAGTTTCTATTTTAATACGATATTGATCACATGAATCAAATAATACGACTTCATTTATTAGGTACTGTCATTTATTAGGTACCCTAAATCCCAAACAACAAACAAATTGGAGCCGACGTCAGCTCAACTCGATGTTTCATTCGCGGAGTGTAATGATTAATTTACAAGGTCCGCACTGGAGCAGTAGTTCTAGAAGGTGGGTCTGCAAGGCGAGTTGAATTTAGAATTGCTTCGCTGCCAGATGAATGTGTTTGTTTATTAAATACATTTGCGTGGGTTGAAGAGAAAGAAAGCAATTCCTTCACTCCGCGAAGAATAACGTAAACCCATCTTCAGTTGACGAGTCTGTGCTCTTCTCGGTCAACACTGTGTAGTCTGATTCGACCTATGATCATGTCTAGTAGAGGAGGATTTGCTATAGTAGTTCCTGAAGTTGGTTAAATTACGCCTTCGTACTACGGAAACTTCCCAAGAAAACGTTTTTCGAAGATACCGAGCTGGTATGTTGGTTTCGCGAATCCATCCAAAGAAACTATTTAAATGCAAAGTGTGTAACAATGTTATTGATGGAAATTATTTAAAATTAGAGAAAGAGGAATCACAGCCTTTTTATAGACGACGCAAATATAGAAGAGTTTCTCTAAATGGTAGATATTAAGAGAAAGCATGTGAACTCAATGCCTTGTGCGATAGGTCGCGGGTTCAAAAACCTTGTGCATGGACGTTAATCTCTTCTCTTTCATAGGCGTTGTTTGTAGAAATAAGTGCTCAGCTGACTCACGTCTAAGATACTCACAAACTTAATGCTGCTTGATTGGTCGACAATTTATCTTCGGACTCGCTACAGGGTATTACTAGCTCTCCCGTAGCCATTCTTGAGAGCAAATTTTGTAGCTTTTTCCAGTGAAAATGCTAATGTATTACTCGGATCAACGATTGTATACAATTTTATAAACCATATTTTTCTACTTTTGCTTAAGTGCTTTCAACTGGACAAATACTATTGGCTGGCAATGAATTATAAAACATTATTTCAAGGTCTTATCAAATCTTACAGATTCATTAGGTACAAAAAATGATATTATATATTTTATTGCATGCATATAAGAAAAACCTGAATGATTATATAAAGTTATTAATATTTCAACCCATATTCTTGGTAAATGAACTGAAAATTATAAAAAAATCAATATTAATAATTGATTTGAATCAATATGAATAATTGATTGAAGTTTTAATTGATACTCAACATCTAACACCTGTGCATCGTGGATCGATTACTTACAGAAGAAAATTAGTTCCAATCGCATTAGCTATGCGAAATGAAATAGTTTAAATGGGATTCTATTAATTCTGTGGACAACAGAACCATAACCCACCCTTCATGTTAATACTAATAATGGTTTTAATTTATATATTTCTCATTTCACTTAACAAAAATTGTAATAATCGAATGGTATTGGAAATCGAACCAGCGCTCACCTTTCTCATTTATTTGTACCTTTATGTTTAATTAGTAATTTCTGGTAAGTCATTTTATATTTATATCATTCATTATTTGTAAAATATAAATGAAAATAATTAAGTAGAGCAGTATGATGCAATAAATAAAAACCGTTCAGTGTGTGGGAGTTCAAGTGCTCGCAGCCTACGTAGTGAAGCAAGGTCGTTCAGGCATGGAGCAAAAGAAAGGCTGGGAGAGAGAGCTGATGCAGTGGTGCGCGCGGGCAGTCGCATGAGGGACACGCGGCGTTTCGCACACACAATCCATCGCAACGCGACTCACCGCAAACGCGCTCAGAGCCCGCCCTTCGAATCCGCCCTGTGCATGGATGGTCGTCCCTCGTCTATCATGTGTTGTCTGGCAGAGGTCTGCGTTCTGTCGATATGGGTCCGATTGATTGATTGTGTTTGGGGGCGAGACGTCTATGATTATTCCAGTAAGTGTAGTACATGGCATATCTCGGGAAGTGGTAGTGTTCATTTCCTTCTGAAACGAGATGGCCGTCGCCAATGTCGGCTTCCGGGATTCCCAATTCTTGAATCTCCGCCAGCAAAGCTCCGCTGGAGCCAGGAAAATTTTTAAGCTCACGACTGCTCTCACGGCATGTTTAGTACTTTACTGCATGTTAGAGTAAGAGTATGTGTATGAGGAGTGGGGAGGGAACAATGATGAGGAAGGAAAGATTGCGCCGATCGTGGCTTGTGTGTTAGGATACTGCTTCGGCATTCGTCTGGTATTGATCGGAAAAAAACTGCCGGCCTTCGTAATTCCCCACCAGTCAGCGGCCGAATACCACCTAGCCATGTTGATCGTTTCGAAACCATTGGGCCTCGAATCCTAGGACCCCCGTGCAGAGACGCTGCATTGGTAACCGCTGTTTTCCTGAGTCATCTCGGCCCGTAATTCGGGTCGGAGGAAGCTACAAGCGTGTAACTGCACACACCCCATCCATCGAACCGCGACGCACCGCGACGCGCCACTTGCCATGCATGTATTCCGCCGCGCGACTAAATGCGGCCGAGTCATTAGAAAGGCAAACTGGCGCCAGGTCACGGGTTTGCTGGCGCGTTCTTCACGAAGCAGCCCGCAAAAAAACATTCATTTCAATCACTTCTGCAACTTTTCCATTTAAACAAAGTACGAAGGAACTGAAGAGCGCTCCCGCGCCGCCGCGGGGTCGGGGGAAGGGGATGGGAACGGGGAGAGGAGGAGAGGCGGAGGAGGGAAGGAAAGGAAATTTAGGTCTTTGCGTAAAGTACCTCTTATCTCGGCACCGATTTTCATGCAAATCGAAACGGGTCGAGGAAGAAAATCTTGTCGAGACCAGCGAACTCAAATTTTGTGGAAATTCGCCTATATAATTCTCGGGCAATAACACGCAAACAAAGAGTTCGTTTCGCTTAAGCGCGCTCGTGCTCGGAATTCATAATTACCAACGTTTTCACAACAATGTCGTCAACGGGAGTACCATCGCTTCAACGAGCGTTACACGTCTTTTGCGTTAACTAGCCGCAGCCTGACCCAAATCTCAATAAACATGGATCGTGTTTGTTCGGGGGAAAAAAAAGAAAAACACAAGAGAGAAAATGGGTATCCAAGCGACGCGAGATGATAACGAAGACAGCCAAAAGTGATGGATAGCGAGCATGACAAGAGCGTTTTATAGCTTGCTGACGTTTCGAGTAGTCGTATGTCACGCAAATCTGTCTGTAGCCAATTGGATCCGGCGTTCGTTGACCGTCCGCTAATTCATCCTCCCTACTCGAGTTTCTCTCTCCGTTTCTCTCTCTCTCTCGGCTGCGGAGACCATATGCCGGGCTCCCCCCCGCCCTCACGGCTTCCGCGCTGCGCTGCAGTATTTCTCGTGCCGCGGGGGAGTGGCCCTTGCGAACGGCACTTCGATCGAGTTGGAAGTGCAGGCACCACTCGACCAGGTCGGGCTACAATACGTAAAGAGGTGATCAATCTCCTACTCCCGGTGGGCGATATGATGAGAAAAAAAGGAAACTCGCAATCCAAGTAGTATATAAAAATAAGATCTTCATTCTTATGTCCGTGCCGTGCGATACTAAAAAGTGAAAATGCCAATGGAAGTATCTGTAATACTTATTACGAATAAACGCATGAAGTTACTGAATGGAAAAGTGAAGAAATAGTTTAGATTTTGTATAAAAAGCATATATTTGATTTATGTATGATTTATTTGAATTTAAAACTGTGCGACGTACTATGCAGGAGTGCAATATGTGCATGGTTTCTCGAACTCTGGGATGTCTGTTCTAATTCATTCACATTTATCATTAAGTTGAATTATGAATACATGATGCAACGACAGTTTTCGGCAAGAATTGACATGAAAATATTAGCTCCCGTATAATAAAAGCTATTTGCAAAAGCAAATCAGCTGTAGATATAGAGTATCCTTTGTGCTTTACATGAAGTAATCTATTTGCTGCCGCGATAAAATGGAAAAAGATTCTTCCAATATCTACAGTCCTGAAAGAGCTCAAGGGAACATACACAGATTAATTCAAGCGCTGTCTTAAGAAGACTTCTAGCGACCGGCAGCTTTGATTGAGTTTTCCGTGGTTTCTCCGATCAGTATCAGCCTAATGCCCGGGCACTAACAAACGTCCCATGGACTGCACACGATCTTTCCTTCCTTTTACTTGTCCTATCCTCGCGCCTTACATACACACACTTGAACTTCGCATGAACTACACTACCGCACTTTGCAGACCAGTCGGGAGATTAGAGCTTGTCCCAGTGGGGCGGTGCCCTGCTGGTGGGAGATATGTGGCTGGGGAAAACCCCGCAAGCCAACCTGTAGTTTGACTTGCCATTCAGCGGTTCGTCATCCATCGGTGGAACTCCCGTGATAAAAACATACCGTAAACTTACGGGAATAAGGACCATGCCCGTTGACGCACCCGGAAACACGAAATAAATAATTAATTGGATAAAACTATCCCGCGAGATAATTTATTTGCGAATACGTATTATTTATATTTCCAATAAAATAAATTTGGTCATATTGTGGAAGGATTGGATCAATCCACTTTCCACAATCCACATTCAAAGTTATGCTTATCGAAAATATGATTGTTAAAATTGTAAAAAGCAACATTTTGCATTCGTTTCATTTATTGGGAGTAGAGTATCGGCGTCGCTGATCTCGTAAAGGGATTTGCTACTGTACGTGCATGAAATGCTATACGTGCGAGAGGAAAATATTTCTCAAAAAAACAATGAAGATGCTTATAAACAGAATTGAAGGGCTTATGCGATTCTAAGTACTTCATACAGTGGAATTTGATATGATTTTGTACGAATGTTTGTTTGTTTTTCTTGCTCACTCTATGTATCTTGTCCCGTCTCCAACATTTCTCCTGCATGTAATTCCCGTTGACCATTATGAATGACTCGTGAGAGTAATAATGATGACATTCGACCTTCCACAGCATTTAAAACGATTTTATATTTTGAAGTAAACTGCAGAATTAAAATTGAACTAATTCAATTAACCGTGCCTCGTCTGAATGCCAGTCTAATGAGTCCAATAATTTAATTAATATTTAATAATTTTGATAACGAATAATAACATTCAAACACATTCTCATCTGTTGAGAAATTAAAAAATGTAAATATTGCTGTATGCAAAATCGTTAAACTGTGGTCTATGATTAAATAATGGGGGAAAATAATTGTGTTTGGTATGTGCTACCCTTATCAACTTCAAAGACTTCAACTTCTTAGAGCTCAAACACCCTTCTCCTTTGTTCATAAATTGAAACGCTAAGATTTGCTATTCGGGGATGTCCCCATCACAATGACATTAGTGTAATTTTGTAATAAGAGAAATATTCGAAATATTCTCACATGTTTTTGTAAGTACAATCTTCAGAATTGTACTTTCAATGCTGTACAATGTTCAGATTGTTTTTTAATATGGTGATTTGTTAAAAACCCTCACTGCGCAGCTTGAGAAAATACAAGAACTTAGTTAATGATTATTTCATAAGATACGGCTACTATTTTATATCCTCCGAAACTACAGAAATGTTGTTAGCTCGGTATCCGTTGGAAACACTATTCGACTGCCGGTCCGGATGGCCGAGATTGCTAAGGCAGTAGTGCTGTAGCGATCTCGGACCGAAGGATCGCGGGTTCGTGTCCAGCTTCGGGCATGGTCGTCGTCGTCGTCGTCGTCGCTAATGACTTAGAAGTTGATGTGACCTTAAAAAAAACTATTTGACTACGTACAAGATGACATAGACGAATCATGGTCGCGTGCATTGGTGCACTTCTACAGGTCAGAACGCTAGATACTATGCTGTAACATGATTGTATGTTATGTCAAACAGCTTTTATGGATCAAAACTGATGTTTCTGTTGTAGAAAGGTTCGCCAGTGTCAGACGGAGTCGTGACAAGCATTCGGTGATTTTGCGTTGCCTTATCGACTTATGTTGCACGTTGGTTGAAGGTCTTCAGAGGCGGACGGATTGCTTCTGCTGATCTGTGGCGTGGTGGTCGAAAAGAGGCACTCGTTAGCAAATCGCACAAAGCCGACGATATTCAACGTTTTCTCCATAGTTGTCGAAGATTTATAAATATCTTGGGGGTTACTTTAAAGAATGTTTGCTATGAGTAACGTACGTGGATTCCTTTCGTGTTTAATTAAACACTTATTTCTATTTGCACATATTTCAATACCCCCCTACTCGTTGGTTCCTGTAGCAGTAATCAATTTGTCACCAGCATTGCGAAACGTATACCACAATCTTTAAATTCCAAAGACAGAGTAAATTATATCTGTTCGCTGTATTGGTGGACATAATATGGTTGCCATTGCTTGTGAAATGACCCTCGTTAGATCACTCGACAAAGACATTTCGTACGTAAACGTTCGTACATTTCACCTTGAAATTTTCTGGATTTAAGAGATGCGCATTTATCACATACTAAGATGATTTCATTTACAAAACGAATAACGTACATTTTAATATTTTTGTTAAATATAAAATGAGAAGCACTGTATTAAAAACATTGGTATTGGTAGCTAAGTAAGAACCTAAGGTTCTTTCAATTTTTTTTCTTAAAACAAGCATTTTATTCAGTACATTTAGGAAGTGGAATTGCTGAGAGTATGAACATTGTTCAACATGTCTCGGTCTCAGTGATAACTTTGGATCTCACGAGAGAGAAGTTAGCAGCGTTTGCGGCGCAGAGACTTACAGAGAACCTTCCGGCAACATGCTCGAGGTTAATATGTTAATGTAAATTTATCTTAACCCTGAATTCCGACGTTCTTAAAATATGATTATCCTTTGAATTCAACTGAGGCCTAAGTGTTCACAAAGTAGATCGTGTCCACGTATGAACAAGAATAAAAAGTTTCCAGCAAGGTTTGTAAATCGTTCTTTTTGGCTTTCAAATGCGGTACAAACGCCATTATTATTGTGGAATTAAAATAGTGAAATCAATTGAAAATAGTGAATTTAATTGACATATTTTTGAAATATGAAAATAGTGCATCAAGTATTAAAATAGGTAAATTATTCAAGCTATTTCATGTTAAATTCCACGTCTAGTTTTTTTTGTCCTTTTGAGAGAAAAAGATATTCAACCCATAGCAACTTACTGAAAACAATTACCACACCTTGATCCCATTTACATTCCAAAAGAGTATCTCAAGCGGGCGGCGTTTAGAGAAGAAATTGACATTGTTCTTGAACGAATTTACAGGACAGGGGTTCCAACTGAAATTCCTCCCCATCTGAAGTACTTTCAGGATCCGGGCGTCGCCTGCCGAGGTGTTTGGTGACGACGCGTTACCGCGGCGGCCGCCCGCCAACTTCTCCCGTGCGCCGCCGGAAGAGGAAGGAGAGAGGGCAGGGAGGGGGAGCGACACTTCCGGCGATGGGTGCTTCGATAACGAGTTCACGCAGCTTTATCTCGTCAGTCGATGCCGCCTTCCGGGGCTCTTATCGCTTTTCCGCAGCCATTGCGCGCGCTCTCGCGTTCTGCGGCGCGGCAGGCGAGGTGCGAAGCGGCGGGAGCGGGCGTCTCCTGGAGAACGCCCGCCCGCCCGCCCGCCCGCCCGCCGCCCGCGACCGGCACGAAAGCACTTGCAAAGTGACACGCTTACTCTGCAACGCGGTAAATCAGCACTTCCGATAAGGTGTGTGCAGCGTCGAGATGACAGCGTCATATGAAATGACGTTAAGATGTTGGCGACGATGGCGATATTTGTTTATTTATAACTATTATAAGGAACTGTCGTGCCTGTCCACGTCGCAGACATAAGAATCATTACATTCTTTAAATATATTTTTCGTAGTTAATTAGATCGATTGATTTCTTGCTGTTATTATTATTATTATTATTATGATTATTATTATTATTATTATGATTATTATTATTATTGGTGATAAACAAAAACACGTGGAGTTGCAAAGATTTGCAAAAGCAAAGATTTGGCAGTTTAAATAACGGACGGATCCAGAATACATTTCAGAAGAGGAGCAATTTCTATTCAAACCTCCCATAAATATTTTTGAAACAATGTTTTAATTGCTGGCTTCAAATTTGAAAAAAGGGTGTGTATACACGTAATGAGAAAACTGCTATTCTGGTGATGATTATATTTAGTAATTATTTTGAATGAATTGGGTAAAATTACAAACAAACAAAAAATACTTTGAGAAGGTCATAGCCCCTGCTACTCCTCTTGTATCCGCCTCTGGTCCAAGGCGACAAGCTTCTTGTGATTTCCAGTCGTGCATTTTGAAGTCGGCAATAAGAAACAATATGCCTTCCACCATTACATCACGAATAATATATTATCGTAATTTATCGGTCTTATCTCAAGTGGCGAAATCCAGTAAACCATCCGGAAGCTAAACACTCGCATACCAAAATAAAATCATTATATTAATTCACTATTGTTCTATTTTTGTGTATCGTGGCACAATTATATTTTCGCAATGACTTTAAAGCATGAGCTGAATGATAACGAATCAACAATTACTTTCAATAAACGTCGCCTCCCCAACATTTCTGACACTGACCAAATCGTCTATGTACAAGGAAAATAAGACATCTCAAATATTGTTATTTTGGAGGGGCGTATCCGTTTATTTCGCAAAGAACAAATACGTCCCTCTGTAAATCGACTGTCATGTGCACTATCTTTATGAAATTATTCAAAGTAAAAAATCAACTATTTTCTACACGTATTTGTTCACTAAACTAAACAATGACGATTTTTGAGATGTATTCTTTTCCTTGTGAATCGTCGATACCCAGACGAAGATAAATTTTCATTTGTAAATGAACTTATAGTTTCCCATAATCACCAGAAATATATTTGAAATGGAGCTAGTATTTCTTCTGTTACTAGTTTCTGTCACATTACTTTTAAATGTATTGTTTTTTTAAAGAGAAAAATAGAAGAGAGTGATTGACGTGTGAGTGGTATCTCGCATTTCCTCCAAAGCCGTCAGCTATATTGCTTTAAACAGATTATGTTTTTTTACATTACAAACATACGTCTGTTTTAATCTGAGAAGTAATCGTTAATAATTCCTCAAGCGTTAATAACAGCCTTAGATATTGATATGCTTCTAGTTTTTTGCAACTTTATTCAGAACTCTATAATTCACATACATGTATATATTTTTCTTATTAATATATTCGTAATATGTAATTTCATTATGTGTCGTAAAATTAACATTTTATAATTAAAAAAAGAGCAGTACATTGAAAATATAGTAAGAATCAAATACTTCTGTGAAGTATATGCTGAGACAGAAGAGGTGAGTTCAATTCATGCCAACAAAAGGAGACGTAATCACAGCGTATTTCCATCAACCAGAATCGCAAGCCAGGAAGGACTCGTGTTTCGCCCTCGAGAGGAAAACGTCGCTCCTCGCCAGCCGCCGTGTTGCGGTTTACGCATACGGGGTAAACGACCGCATATTTCTTAACGACATACTCTGTGATTAAAACTGTTCATTAATAATGCAATCGTGAAACGCTATTATGTTCAATGGACAATATTTGAACAATTATGTAGCACCTATTAAAGATTTAACGTGAGTCAACGTTAGCGGGCATGCCACAGTTTCCACAGCTGCATGCATAGTACGCGAAACACCTACGTAGGTTAGTCAGAAAATAAGTTTGCACGCTTTATTGCTGATAAACTTATAACAAATTCATGGCAATCTGATTATAATGTACGTAATCATGCTTGCAAACAGCTAATATTTTTATTTGCGCCAAACCAGAAAACTGATCATGTAAAATTGAAAAGCGCAAAAACAGAAGTGGGGGAAAAAATAAGTTAAAATAGAAAAAAATGCATGCAAACTATGAAGTTCTTATCCTTTTTATGTAGTTGTAAACATTGATCATTCAATATTTATTTTCACTTTCTCGTCGGATATCTCACATTTTCTATTAATAGGGTCTTGGAGGTCCGAGGTTCTGTAATCCTTTCCAAGACCACTGAATTCTACATTTTCACCCTTTAAAGATATTCTAATTTCAAGATTATCTAATTGTTACGTCTATAATTGATAAGTCCAATGAAACATAAGTTATGAATAAATGAAGAAAAGTTGGCACATGGATGGCTTCAGGATGTTCTATAGGTTTCAGTATTTTTTCATAATACAATGCAATATATGTTAGAAAAATAGAAAATTAAAATAAATAATAGCGTTATAATTCTGCATTTTAATTAAAATAAAATATTGGTAAAAAGAAAGAACAGAATCGTTATCAAAATGAGCAATATAATTTATAGCCATGAATTTATATTATTAGTGTAAAAATGTCACTTGGTAATAATTTTCTTAGCAATAAACGTGAAAACTTGTTTTCGTTTGTGTCTGACCATCTTTTCGGCTGCTTTATCAACTTCAGTTACGTTACAGTATCCAACTGACTAATAACAAAAGAGCATGTTAAATGTAAAGAGGAAAATAGAATTTGAATCCATACTTAAATATTAAAAGAGAAACAAATTCTACCACGAACGAAGAATTCTGTGTCCCACAGTATTACAAACAAGTATTTTCAGTAGTACAGTGGCCGTCCTACACTGTGCCCTTCTTCACGGCAGGGTCCGAAAACGAACTGAACATCGGTACCGTTTCCCGGCACGAGGCCTTTTTGTACTGTCACGGGAGCGCGCGTTTCGCCTACAGAAGTCTTTATTTACGCAAGTGCACAATTACTTGTCACAATATCGCAGGATTAAACGTGGAAATTAACTTTCGTTCCTGCCCTCGTGACTCTCTTGAGCGCCAAGCGCCCGTGCGTGCCTCCACTGTACACAAACGGCGCATAATGAGGGCGCGTATTAAATCTAAAAGTAGCGACGGCGGCATTGCGTGCGAGAGCGCTCCCTTTTTCCTTTTTTTTTCTTTCTTTTTTTTCCTTTTTTTCTCCTCCTCCCGGGGGCGAGGGCGGGAGCAGGGCCTTAGCATGAGGGCGGGAGGCGCGGAAGGGCAGGTGGGGGCGGGGAAGGAGGGTAGGTGGGGGGGGGGAGGGCACGCGGGGTCGCGAGGACACGCGTCCGCCTTAGCAGGGGGGCGTGGCCTTTGCGGGGAACCACTTACCGATGACGGTGAGGTTGACGCGGCTGTTGCGCGTCTGGGCGACGCGGAAGTCGACGCGGCAGCGGTAGACGCCGGCGTCGTTCTCCGTGACGTGGTCGACGCCCAGCTCGGCCGGCTGCTTGTCGGCGAGGAAGTAGGCGCGGTTGGCGAACACGCGCTCGTCCGACCAGCGCTCCGCCAGGTCGAAGGAGCGCTCGCGCGCGTCCACGCTGCAACACGCGCGGGGAGGGGGCGGTCAGGCGGCGCACTAGGCGCGATATCAACATTTTCTAGAGGACATCACGCTAATAAATACCCTTGATTTATCTGATGGATACCTCTTGATGTTCAGGTCTATTCATTAGTGCATTTTAAATTTGAAAGATATATTTATGAAACTTGTAGCCAACGTTAGAAACTTAACCATAAAAAAAACATCAATTACATCAATCAAACAAACTATCATTATGTAATGACTTCTCCAGTGGAGGAAACGAATTCCTGGGGCTGAAAATATCTTAAATATGTTAACAAATCAACCAATACCAATTAGTTTTTTAATACGTTTAACTTAACTTTTTTAATGTATGCAACATCTTGCCGAAATATTAATAGTGAATAACACCTGAATTAAAATTATTGTAATACAAATTCCCTAAAATTGTGTAGTGCCCGGACTACCAACTGCCCATGCTACCAACTATTTACTTCGCATTCTTGCAGTCACAGACCGACACAACAAAAGTCTCTCATTTTATCCGCAAAGCTGTTTTCACTCTAACGTTCCAGACCAAGACGTCGTAGTCCCGACAGTAGTGATTTTCAACTCTAGCTAGTCTTGAGAGCTAGTTCGAATTCAACCACTGTCTGGGGGAGAATTTAAGCTACCTCCTGCTCCAATCGATAGTTTTTTAAATCAAAACCAGGCTACTGCCGGAGCTGTATCCAACAAACGGGCCAGGCCCCGCGCGTCATCTTTTTTTGAATTGAATTGAATTTGCCTTATTTTACGTTTTACCTTAGTTTACGAGACTCGGGCCATCAGGCCCGCTCTTCCGTCTGACCACGCAAATTTCGCTACGCTCCTTTCACCAACTAGCAGAGGAAGGAGGTATTTCTTGGGCGAGAAACAGGCGATTTTGAATTTAGCTCAGAGGCGTCATTTAGGCTTGAGGATCTTTTACATGCAAGTAAATCTACTAACATGGGACAGCCGGCTTTACTTCCCCTCCGAAGGAAGGCGTACGAAGGATTTTGTCGCCCTAAAAATCCACGGCTTCGATCGGGTTTGAACCCGCGAACTTGGGTATAACAGTCCGGTACGCTAACCGTCACACCATCGCCGCCGCCATCTTTTAACGGTCCTTCCTCATTTTAGGCCCCTCGACTCCCCTTCGTACACACACACACTCAGTTCTTACATGCACTACACAACTGCACATCGCGGAAGATCAGTTTGGAAGTTCGAGCTTGTTCCGACTTGGGCGGTGCCCCACTGGCGGAGATACCTGTAGGGGGAAATCCCCGAAAGCCGACAAGTAGGTCAGCGCCGGATCCCACGTTTTAACGGTGAACACCGCTATTTCTCGAGATACGATATGCACTTACGGAACTAGTAACTATAGCAGTTGACGTGCGCAGAAATACAAAATAATGTACCAATAGTTTTCCACAACTTGCGTTGTTCCTCGACTCAATTACTATGAGATCTGACACGGCACACATGATTTTCCATCCTTAGAAAATCTTTCGTCCCGGCTGAATATTTATGAGTGAGCTCGCACTTAGAAAGCCAGTGTTCTAGCCTTAATGACGTTGAGGCCCATAAAAGAACAATTAACGTTATTCATCCATGGTGCAATACAGAGCCGTAGTTAACCTGCGCTGACTTCGTGGAGGAAGAGGATGGATTCTTGGCTGTCTGAGTGACTCCGTGACCTAGACACGTTTGCGAACGTTTCTGTATACTGTGAACTTCTTTGGAGCAAAGCATGATACAACATGCCGACTAAATCATTGGCAACCATGCATAGAACGTGGCATATTCAGAACAGCGATTGATTCATTGACTCGAGTCACAGAGACCTACTACTTCGGAAGAAAATAAACCCATTCCTAGCATTATATGCGCAAGAGGGATGGGTCATGGTTAGGTGGTGGTAATAAAATGTTAAAAATAAAAATAAAAACCACGGATCGATGGTGTAACATGAGGAGGTGATCAACGCTCTATGGCAACAAACAAAAAAGGCACGTCATGTTACAAAATCCTATGTAGTGATAGCTTGAGTACAAAACATATGATCGAAAGAAATTGCCGAAAATAGGGAAACATTATATGAACTAATGTGTTGCAAATTGCAGAGCTGAATTGTGGGCGATGTTAAACTCTTGCTGGCTTCAATGAGAAGAAGTTTTGGGAGTCCTTAGAGTAACACAGAATGAAGGCGAGTGTTATGGGACGATCAACTAACCTCTCGTAGCAATGAGAAAATAATGTTCATTCGTGGGGTAACATAAAAGGGCTGGCGGGTGCTAGTAAGCGAGTAATATGGTCAACAACTGTAGCCACGAGCAGCAGTTGTATCCTACGACGCACGAAAAGCAGTGCCCTCGCAGGCGTCGTTCGCTCTACAGGCGCCTGGGAAATATTGCAAGTGGATCGAGAGCTGTGCGTGAGGACTATTTTCATGTCCTGAAACCACTTATCTATTTATAATGTCTTAGTTTAGAATACCATCAAGACATCTTACAACATTCACTTAAGATAAATATTATAGAAAGCGTTAAGAGATATGTGTGGATGGAAGATTGCTAACATTTTCTTAAGCTTTAGCTATATATTTTTGGCTTGTTTTTGCTCTGATTGCAGATATATGCTAGTTTAGAAATCATATCTCACAGCAATCCTACTTGTATTGATCTCTGTATATTCCCAGGACGAATACGACACCAACATTTCTTGTTTCTTTTTCTGCATTTCTTGTTTCTGGCAAGTCCTGGAAATATCATTAATGTTTTATCTTCCTGAAAGTTGATCGCGCCTTCTTGGTTTGGTCGCAGGAAATGGAGGTTACCTCAAGGGCTCCGAGGGCGATGCGACGGTCAGGTCTGCTTATCATTGCGGGTCTAACGTGGGATAGCGCGTGGGAGCTTTGTGATCCCAGAGACATCCGCGAGATAGCATAAATTTCTGAGAATTCACAAACAGCTCGCATCGTGGGACGAGTAATTCATTTTGTATATAAAATATTAGGGGAAGGATACTGCAAATCGCAAGGGTATATAGTATTCTCAAAATAAACTGTACACGATATAATAAATATTGGAGTCCTAATTCTCCCCTGCGACTCCTCCCTGGTTAATACAAAATCCTTCGACGTCTGGTTATCATTTTATTGCGGGTTGTTTGGAGTAGTGTCAATTTACCGCTATATTGTATATGTCAACTACCCTCACAAAATAAAACTATTTTTTCGATATTTGTATTCACAACTAGGGTAAATGCAGCGGTAGTG
This sequence comes from Gryllus longicercus, assembly GCA_038098605.1. NCBI lineage: Eukaryota > Metazoa > Arthropoda > Insecta > Orthoptera > Gryllidae > Gryllus > Gryllus longicercus. Next base: position 861,354 of record JAZDUA010000452.1, on the reverse strand, counting down.
GCCACAGTTGACATTTCCGTTGTGTTCTCCAAATTCTTGTGCTACAGGAGTCAATTCGAAACGGGAAACTCAATTGGTATAAAGTATACAGCTTGGTATATATGGCTTGGATATATGCAACAGTCAAGATCTATGGTGCTAAAGTACTTTTACTAAAACAAATATTTCCGTCATTTTCTGTCTAAAAACGTAAGAATTACAACTATATTATCTTTTCTATAACGTTTTGGAACTTGCTATTTCGTATTACGATAACGAATTACGAATTACCCATCTTTTTGAAAATAGTTTAAGGTAAACATTACGAGAACAAAAATGGTGATGTATGCCGAAAGAGAGTAAATTGATGAAAGTATTTACTTCGTTGCCGTTTCATGTCATTCTTGTAATGTGAAGGAAATAGTAGTAAGAAAGACGAAACAAAATAATACTTTGTTGGTGACATCATGTGTTGCTATTTTAGAGACATCATAAGTAAACAAAAATATAACACTGCATTCACTAATTGGGTCCAGCATGAGTTCTGCATCCAATAGCTGAGTAAGTTAAAGGAATTTTAGTGAAAAAAAATCCTAATCTTCTTTCCAAAATACAATTTTGATTTCTCTACGTAAACCCTTAATCGAGTGCTACAGAACGCGATACAACGGCGAAGATTTCATAAGGGCTCGCGCTATTCACAGTAAGCATTGTGCCTCGATTTTAATATTTGCCTTGCATGATCGATTTTCCATCTTTCGTGAAAAGATTTCCCAAAGGAATTCGGAATGCGAAACATGCTTCTCCGGCGGGGCAATATCGCCGGCCAGTCTTTTGAAAAGGGCTCGGCCTTGGGCGCAGAGCAAGGGAGGTATTTAGCGTATCCCTGGCCGAGCTCGCGCACCTTACGGCCGAATCCTTTGCACAGGGCGCGGGGCGGGAAGTTTAGCTCGATAATTGCGCTCGTAAGAACTAGCATGGCCGGGTGCGCTTCCGGACCTTAACATCAAAGTAATGATACCGGAGTGGAACTCCGCCGGGATGACTATCGGATTACGATTCCCGGAGAAGCCATTTGGAAATGTGCTTTATGGAAGGTGGAACTTTGCTGATAAAATTTTGACGCAAGCTGTTTAAAATATAGTTCTTTTCTTAATGAAGCGCGGCACTGCGGAATGGGGAAGCGATTATTATTATTATTATTATTATTATTATTATTATTATTATTATTATTATTGGTATGTGTACGTATAATAACTTAGTGTGATTGTGTAAATTTATTCGATGATTTTGATTGGAGTCGCCTCTAAACATCTCTTGGAAACATTTTCTGATGGTTCAATTGTATGTGAAGTCGTGCTTTCATTTTTCTTTCAAATCTTCAATGAAGTTACTGAAACATGTTTTATTCTACCAAAGAAATCGACGTGATTATCAATTCTACCAGAGAAGTTAACGTGAACTAAAATCGGGTGAAAAGAGCATTTGTTTTCCATTTAATTACTCCTTACAATAATATTCTTCTAATTAGATTGTGGTTATATTTATAGAGTGAATCAATCTCACTTATCAAAGAACCCATAATAATAACAAAATTTAAAAACGCCTCAATCTACTTTTTTGATGAGATTTCCTGAATTCTTACTTGGTGGTAAGTGCGGGTCATTATTTTATTTCTGAAGATAAGTACTCGTATAACTCTTTTCGACAGCCAAAAAGTCGCACGCAATATTTTCCCGTAAAACGAAGAAATAAAAAATGATTTTTTAATATAATTTAAAATAATATCTCGGAGGTTTGTAGTAAATAATTAAGAAAATACATTTGATGAACCTTTAAACAAATGCCATCTAGTCCAATTCTATATATTCCGTGTTTATTTCCTTTGCATCCACAGGAATCTTTCGTCCCATATATGAAGTGTAAGATAAAGTATATCATGTATCTCATATTGCTAGCCGAGTTTTTCCCCCGCGTTAGCACACACGTCACCAGTTTTGTGGATATTATTTTGATAAAATAAGCGGAATTTATCATAATTCTATTTATTTAGGGAAAGCGTCGACACATTCCTCGCTGATACGATTCACAGTGGAGTATATATCACGACTAAGAAATCGCAACTTCCTTTAGAAGCGTAACGTCAACGCCAGTTTTAAATTCTATAAATTGGCATGGGAATAACGGCTATTCTGTATTTCCAACGGCTAGATCTCTTCTCTGCTGGTGAAACGCCGTTTAAAGATGTGATATGCACTGCTGCACGGTGGGAAGCCTACCCTGAGTAATTCCCAAGTACAGAATTTTTCGGTATTAAAATTTCATAAAAAATATAATAAGTTGAATCTATTTATATTATAAATTATATATTAAAGATATTTTTATAATTCTTCCATGGGAAAAAACGGCATGGGATATTTTTGTCCATTTGTTACGAATGCATTGGTGGAGAGATTATGTGGATGAAACGAATCACACTGAACATCCCATTATCCGATTATACAATCCCATTCGTCACGTGCGTATTTCCAGCGTGGTCGACCACCGCTTCCACCGCGTCGTGTGGATTTCCACCTCGCTCCATTGCCGGCGCACGGCCAGCGTGCGTGCGACGCGATCACGTTCCGTGTGCGTGTCGGCGCGTGCGTGCGTGTGTGTGCGGCCGAGAGGCGCGGACGTGGGCGGGGCCCCGCCGCACCGCGCCGCACCGCGCCGCACCGCACCGAACCCACCGCACCGCGCCGGCCCAATTTGCGGCAAGGGCGAACGTCAAACGGCGCTCCGTACTCCGTACTCCGCTGCCAGCCACCTGCGGCCCGGCCCGACCGGGCCCGCCAGCCACCCCGGGGGCGCCGGCGGGGCGGGGCGGGGGCGGAGGGGGGCGCGGCGAGGGCGCTGGCGTGCTGGGAGCGGGGCGGGGCGTGGGAGGAACCCACGCCCGGCCTAATGAGGAGCGATTGAAACCGCACTTTAGCAGACGCGGGCGCCAGTAGCGCGGCGGGACAGCGGGGGCGCGCTCTTGGTCGCTCGCCGGGGAAACGTTGCCTTTACCGCTCCTCGCGTTTAGTTCAGGAAGCCTTACACGGCGGCTTGTGACGCCCAAACACGCCGTCGTCATTTGTTGTTCAATGTATTGTGTATTTAGCGACATGTCGTGAATATCCAAAGAGCAATGATTGAGGTAATATTAAACAGTTTTCATTGACGATTGCTCTACAAAATAAAATAATTGTAAATAAAAACCATAAAAAAATGTTTGACTCGCTGAATCTATAGTAAATAACTTTTTAATGTATACCTAAGCCAGTGTAACTATTATTACATTCTAATAAAATAATGAAATAACGAAGGTTTACGAAACAACCACAATGTTGTAATGGACTCTATATAATGGGTGACTGGAAAATATATTATTTATTAATGTAAGTATTAATTTATAAACCTATATTTTTAATTAAAATGTAATTCCATACAAAATATACCCAAGGTAAATCGCGGAGTCTTATATATTAAAGTAAAGTTAATTTTTATAATGTAAAAGAAATATAATCGACCAGAAACGACGTTCGTAATCGATGTACATGTCATGTTAAAAAATATAGTAAAATATTGTGTGGAGATAGTAAAATAACTCACAAAAAGAAAATATAATAGTTCGGAGCTGAAGAACAGATTATTTGGAAATTCAAATTGGGGTTCTCGTGGGGTCTTCGTTAATCCACATTCTGAAGAGATTTGATTTTTTTCAAATTATTTTATATAAAGAGTTCATTCTCATATACCTCCTGGACCATTCGAGATATCTAGATATGAGTTTTATTAAAACGGTTTATTCCAGTGGTACATAAGAATATGAATAATATTATTTTTGACCTTTGGACACACCCATATCTTGGAGATATCTATAGCTTACATAACATTTGTGAAAAATGTGGAGTTTTAACGTCTCACCATGTAATATTCCACTGCCAGCGCGAGATTACTGAAGCGACAGGGGCGCGGGAAGACCATGAAAACTCACAACAAGCGCTTCCAGGGTGTTCCATTGAGTGTTGCGAACATCAAATTCACCAATAGCAAAATTCTCAGCATTCTCTGCGATGCCAGGCACTACTCTTATAACGAACTACAACGTAATATTGAGAACATATCCCTATACGAAGGTGAGGATTTGTGGCTTGCGGGATACTCTATGGAATAATTAGCAGATGTGCACAATCGATATGCCCCATTGACAACTTGCCATGGCATCGCTATCGTTTCTGCTCTGCAGGGTCAATGTAGCACGAGGGTTTGAACGTGTGAATTTGCATCATCTGGTAAATCGTAAATTACGTACAAAAATTGTAAGTGGATGTTTTGTAGAGTGCGGTTTTTCCAATATCACTAAAGGAAGAAGAGAGACAATAGTGATATTCCAAGCACAGTAATATTTGTAATAATAGTCGTATTGCAGAGGGTTCTGAATCCACGTTACCGAACATTAATATACGTCACTATGTGAATGTGATATGAAAGACTAGCAAAATTCCGCGAATCTCATTAATTAGTTCAGTCCACACAATCCAATACAGCTCCGGGAGCAATAAGCCTGCAGATGTGCCTGAGGATAGAGTTCAACAAATAGCATTATGAAGTGCAGTTATCATTGTTGTTCGTTTAATTTGCTACTTTGTTGCGTGCATTTCTCTCTCTCTCTAACTTTACTGAATCATCCTCGGGCCGCATTACGGTTCATGAGGCCTTCGAATCGTATTTATGGCCTTTTAATGAGCCTACATATTAATTAAACATATGAGTGTATATTAATTATGTATGATAGCAATGATTTGTACACAGTTAAACCTAAACACGTTTGAAATAATTTTTCAGTCAATGCTTCTTGTTTTCAATAAATATTTTAATGCAGTTACAACTGAAAATGGGTAATTATAATACGTAAAAAATACAATATGTTCATTAGTAAGGAATGGAAATAATTTGCATATTGTTTGCATTATATTGCCAGTTTTCTAAATACTTTTTCAATATGCCCAATTTATAAATTTGCGATTTCCTATACATTATGTTCAATTCTAGAGGTGAAAGTTTGTATCTCGTTACTCTACAGGGAGAAGAGAACGAACGGATCTTTCTACATCGCCAAATTTCTAGTTCCAGATACGCCTCATAGGTCGTAATTGTCGTGATCGTCGTGAATAATTATTTTTTCTGGTTAGAATGCCTTTTTATATTTAAACAAAAACAGAATATGGTTGAAATTGTTTCGCTACAAACCTTGAAAACACTCATCATAAAATCGGCTCTCTAGAATTCTTCAGTATAAACACAAAGAAGCAAGAGGCTGAGAACACAGTTACATTTTTTTATTCATTAGTTACAGTGGAACGTTTGTCGTATGATTACGAATTAGGATTTTTGAAGTGTTTTGTAGCACACTACTTAATTATACATATTGGTCTCTTCAGATTTCTCTTCACAGATTATATCGCATGGTTCAGGAGGGCCAGTAGAAAGCAATGTGAAGACACAAAGGTAGTTTTTTTTATATTGGAAGGATCAAAGTGGTGCTTCTGTTTATTCTTTATAATATATTAATAATTACTTATTAATACTTACATTTTATTATGTATGTTTCTAGTCTTTTCTTATCTACTAATTCGAAGACACGTCACGCATTGTTTATAACGATTTTCCACTTTTCGGAAATTAGTTTTTTACGGCATATTTAGCTAAAACAATCTACAAAATTCTTAGTTTTGATAACTTTGGTTTCCGCTAGCAGTATTCAATCAGAACTGGCTATTTTTGTATCTAAAAATCTTGTGCAATCCTCTAGCGAAAATCCCAAATCCTCTAGCGATTGATAATATTCAATATGTGTATGGTTTGCACTTTAGTGTGCATTCGGAAACAGTGTTTCATTATTTTATATTTGCATGCAGACTATTCTAAGAAATTATAAATCGGAACTAATCCGCCGACATGTAATAAAATTTTTATATAAACGTGCTTTGAAGTTGTAAGACAGAAATATCTTTACTTTTCATTTAAATAAACAAAATTGTAATTCATTAATGTTAAGTACTTCTACGCAAAAGAAATATTTCGGCGTGTAAATATCTGTGAAACCCTGCACATTATTAATAACATCATGGTGTCTTTGCGTTATGTGAACACGTTTCTTAGAATCCAATGCAAGTGACAAGCACTAATTTTCAAAGTTTGGAACCGGTACTTTCTGTTTAATAGAAAATGAAGGAACATTCTACACTTAGATGTAAGATTCTTATAAAGTCCTAAGTAAATAAATTATAATTTTAAATAACAGATATCTCCAAACGGTGTTAAATTAAATTAGAGGTTCTTGCAAGTCAGACAAAATAATAATGCATCTCTGCATCTCTAAACGGCCAAAAGGATACATCCGTTTTCTGGTTAAAATATCTCTGGTGCTCGGGAACTCGAAGCTTCTCACTCTTCCATAATTTATTACATCGCTCCCACCAAAACTTTACTTCAAAAAATCATTCCTCCTAGGTTTCAAAGTCTCCCTTGACTTCGACCGAGGAGCCCGCGGGTAACTGTATCCAGGAGCGGAGTTAAGCGGACAGCAGTTCCGAGGCTGATGCACCGTAGGTCAGTATACAATGCACCAACGTCACTTAGGGCCCCTTCCCACGTGAAGCGGGTGGCGCGCCACGCAGCAGCGGGCCGCGTAGCAGAGCATTGGTTTGAATGGAGGCCTTCCCACGTGCAGCGGGTGGCGGCTGCTGCGGCAGCAGACGCCGAGCTCCGGCCACCAGAAGCGCACGAGGGGCCGCGCGCCACCGCTAGCAGAACACAGCTTTAAATGGGAGCCTTCTCACTGTGCCGCCGGTCGCGGCGTTCTACCTGCTCGGGTCCCTTTGTTCGTCGTCGCCGGAGGGTCGGCGAAACCTACCCCTCCAGACCCCACCCCCTTCCACGGCGGGCGGCGGTGCGGCCGTGACTCCGGCGGTGGCTCCGGCGGTGGCTGCGTCGGAAGAGCTATGCTCCTTGAACGAAGCGCGCGGCGGCCGCGCCGTGTGAAGCGGGCCTTACAGTTCACTGCTGCGTTAGCGGTCGGGTTGCCTGTCAGACCTGCAGCGGTGCACGATCCTCGCGCCGGCGCACAGTGGGCAAAATTGGCTTCGTTGGTGGACAAAAGTAGAAAAAAACGGCCCAAATTTAGGAATACTTTTTTGAAGTAAAGTTTTAGTGGGAGCGATGTAATAAATTATGGAAGAGTGGGAAACTTCGAGTTCCCGAGCACCAGAGATATTATAACCAGAAAACGGATACATCCTTTTGGCCGTTTAGAGATGCAGAGATGCATTATTATTTTGCCTGACTTGCACGAACCTCTAATTTAATTTAACACCATTTGAAGACTTAAAACATTCACAAAGGAGTTCCCCCAGGAATCCAGCCAATAGAAAACGGACAAGAGAGCTTATCAAACCGCTCACGAAAGGGTCGGATTAGGTTGATTCGCCTCCGAATGGAGAAAGGCCGCAGCGGGAACACCGGAAATCTGTTACGAAGTGAGAATTAAATAGACTATAGACAGTACTACTAAGACTACTAATGGTGCACAAAGATAAATGTCTATGATGTAAATAATATCTGGAAATATATAGTTTAACATGTTTACTTCGTATAATTCAATTTTTTAACGTGGCATCTCAAGGTCATGCACGAAAAAGTCAGAGGGAAGGTAGACTCCAATAGGGAGCTGTAGTAACGTTGCAGGCCCCCATTAGAGTATCCCTTCCCTCTCCCTTTTTCGTTCGTGACCTTGAGACGCCACGTTAAAAACATCGAAGTTTAATGCACTTTTATAGTTTAATAAGTCATTTACTGATTAATTTACTGATTTACGTGGAACAAAAATCATACATTTCTTCAAATTCAAAGGATATAGGTAACAAGACGCACCTTGGAATATATATTTTTTTACTATACAGTCTCCAGGGATTCTCCTTTGATAAGGTATAAATAGTTTTGTTTCGTATGCGTTCACACATGTTTGTTTTTGGTTTCCGGGTGCGTTATTCGAAAAGCGCTACTCAATTTATTATATCACCAGGTGTGCTTTCAAAAAGCGGTGATGAAAGAAAATATCAGAAAACAAACGAAATACATCGTAACCAAAAACATGTGAACAATTCATAGGCAGTTTAAAGAAGTCCTTGTATTATTCAGTGTCTCCATTTCCAAAACACTTTGTTTGGTGGTGGAATGGAATTTATCGGTACGCTACCAGATTTCAAATTAAGAATAGGAAATAGTTGGGTAGGGTGGATTGTTAAGAATAAAAATCTGCTAGGCCATAGGAAGGATTACCACTTTTGCATTCAAAAATTGTTTTCCTGCACAATTCTTATAACGTAGAAATTTAGTGGTTAACTAGGGAGAGAATAGTATTTCAGAAATTCGGATAAATGATACTAATCAGATAGTATGCAAAGATTGAATGGTATTGTTGAAATGCCTCAATCAGGCTATGAATCAAATAATTATGACAGAGCCACTAACGGTTTTTGAAAATGGTAAAAGTAGGTGTAACATGCATCACCTTATTAAAATATTTTCTACAATCATGTCAGAGTTATCCTAGTGGTTACTCCGTTAATACAGTTAGTATTTAGGCCTAAAAAATTTCAGATTTAAACTGACTGCTATGACTAGTGGCTGGTATTTGACGGATGCGATCTGTCCCTTGACGCGCAGGAGGTGAGGCACAGAGTGACGCAAACTACGAGCAAAGTACGCAAGAAAGTGTTCGAGAGTAAAAGGAAATATAACAAATTTTATGAGGGATTATGCTTGATTTTTAAACTCAATGCTAATTGGGGAAGGAATAGTTGATGTGTGGAGGCACCTAACCTGTTGTCTCTTGTATGAATTGTTCTTCATCCTTATGAACCGTAGAATAGGAATTATAGAATAAGACTGCGTATTTTCAGTGTTAACTCAACAAATGAGTTCTTAGAAATAATTTACGAACTATATTCTTCATTTTCACTTCTGAAAATTATATATACTACTACGGTTAATTCGTATCATGTTCCGACTCGGTTGTTTTGACCCGCTGTGTACCAAACACTGTGCGATTTGTATGTAGACGGAAAAAAAACAACCATGTACATATCATTCACATATTCGTTTGCGTCAAATATTGGTCAATATTACGCACTAGTATTTTTGTCTATCTGGGCGCCGAAATTGCCCACTGTGCGTCGGCAACCGACAGCGAGCGACCAACGGCAATTAGCCGACGTGGAGGGCTCCGTCGGCGTGGAGGGTCGAACATGATACCTGCCCGCTCACGAAGCCTCGCTCAAAGATAGCTCCGGCCCCGCAAGCTATTGGAGATGCTTCTCGCTTCTTTTGGCACAGAAGGTGCAGGTATCTCGCTGCTCGTGTCGATGAAGGGATTCATGTACATCGCGTTCTTACAACAGCTCACCGAAAACCCACCAGAGGACCTAACCGCAAATATTTACCGCGACATTGAAAGAAGTATTCCCCATTGTAAAGGCAAATTTATATTATTGTTATTTACTGATATGTTTTGGCTTGTTATTCCCTTCGATACGGAGTTCGATGTGCATAACTTACCTGGATCAAGAGGATCCATATAAGAGAGGAGAGGTAAGTTACGAAGGAAAATGAGAGCAGTTGAATTTTACGATATGTTATCTTATGAAGGGAATTATGAGACGGAATTGTGAAAGGGAATTACAACAGGGAAATATGAAAAGACAAAAAATATGAAGAGTAACTTAACTAGTTAATTAGTCTATAAGTGAATCTGAATAATTAACATTACGTAAAAAATAAAACCATGTATGAATCACGGGCGTGAACCGGTTCTGATGATCTCGGGCGACAAAACGCCCGAGGGTCTTGCCCTTGGCGCATAAAGAACTATTATTTATTTAACATTTTTTTATTATTTCAAAAATATTTGATGCAATTGGAATTGCTGCTAGTTTATCCCGTTCGAGTTCTCTCTCGCATAGAACGCCAAACTTGTGGCGTCGTTCGCCCGTTGCATAGTCCAATTACGGAGAGGTTCGAAGCCTAGAGAGCTCGAATAGAGGGACTCTTTCCGTTTACGTTGACAAGCAAGCCACGGTACCTACATCAAGTCGCTTTCTATTAGAGGACGTATTTTTCAAACTATCAAAATGAATTTAACTCAAGAATAAACAAATTCATAAAGTAATGAACAGTTTTGAGAGGATTTTCAAAGCCGCTGGAGTTAAATAGATCTCCGCCACAGAGTGCCCTAGAACAGATGCAATACAGTTCCTCTCATGTGAGTAGCGTGTGAGAATTCTCTCATATTTTCCTGGTGTTTTGGCTTTCGGCCGGGAGCTAGAGCGGAGACACGGCGCGCGGCCGTGAACGCTTGGAAATTTGACACCGCGTCGCGCGTCCTTTGTAAACAAATTGTTTCGGTAGGCAGGATATGAAAAAATTCCGAACAGGTTCAGTATTGTGCTCACAAGAGTGCCAGCAAACGCATTTAAAATTCTATTCTGCATCAGAAATTGAAGTTGTCGAGGTTCATATTATGAGACTTCTTTTTTCTCCACTCTCCCCTTCTCTTCGCTCTTCTTATTCTCTTTGCTCTTCTCGTTATTATCTTAAAGAATAAGGTAAACTGACCATTCAGATAAACATATTTTTGGATGTAATTTTAAAAAAAAAGAAGTCACCAATACATCGATGTTTCTGTTTCATTTTGGACAATGTTAAAAAATATGTGGATATTCAAATGTTTCATTCTTGTTGATTAAGTTGAAGAACTAACGACTAATATCTTCACGATGGGTTGGGAAGTATTCTTGGCTTGTTAACGACAATCAACACTTCTTTCAAAGTAAAGTACCTTTATTTCATTTTTTTGCATGTAGATACCAAGTTCTTGATCACTAATTTGTAATGTTACATATTGTTAATGAATTTCATATCTAACCTTCCAGTGTATCTGAAGATGTTAACAGGATCGCAAATATCATTTACCACCTATATGCACATAAATGAAATGTATTAAATAATGAATGATTTTCTTTGAAAGGAAAAGAAAATAAGTATTCTCGTTAATATTCAAACAATAATTCCTAGCCCATCTAATATTTTATTTGATTTTTGGTAATCCTGAGTTGTTTGTAATAAATAATCGTGAAGATTCAAAGGCCCTACTAAACAAAACAAATGTATTCGCCTCTTTGCGGTAGGCTTCCCCTATGGAGAGATCCTCTCGTCAACCAAAACCCAGTGAGTGTGGCGCGCCCTTGGGGCGAACAAGAGGGCATTAGTGCAATTCGCGGCGAAACCGATCAGCAGGCTTTTGCTTGAGAGAAGACGCAATTCGCCCTAGGCCTCCGAGGCGGTTGGCGGAGGAGCGGACCGCCCTCGGCGGCGGCGGCAGCTGCGAAGGAGTAGGAGACGGCGGAGGCGGCAGCCGCGACTGCGGGGAGCAGCCGAGGCGCCAGCAGCAACAACAACAGCATCGCCGCTTCGACAACAAGCGGCGGGCGATGGGGGTGGGGTGGTCGGTGGGGAGGGGCAGCGCTGCCAATTGGGAGGGCGCGAAAGCAAGAGGAGGAACGAGCGGGCATCGGGGGGGGGGGGGGGTTAGCGAGTGAGCAGGGCAGCGGATGAGCGAAAGCCTGATGGTACGAGTGGGCGAGTGCGAATGGGAAAGTAAGCGAATGTGCGAGAGTGAATGAGAGGGAGAGGGGATGAATGCACAAGCGGACGAGCGTGCGCCCGGCTGAGGTGCTTCAGGGCATCAGCCTATGCCAGTGCGGGGCTTCTGATCCGGAGGTCTATGGGCTCGCCCGGCGGTGGCAGGAATTTGGACACTAGCTACGTAGGTAGACCAAGTTCTTCCGCTTTCTAGAGGGAAATTTTGCGGCCGGCTGCCATGACCGGTAGTTTTCCGTGGTTTCGCAATGAATACCAAGCAAGTGCCAGAGCAGTATCCTAATAAACGGACCACGGACCGCGCGCGATCTTTCCTTTCTCTTCCTTGTTCTATCCTCACCCTTTACTTTCACTTTTATTTGTTTGCCATACGCTACTACATATGTCGGAAAACCAGTCGTGAGGTTAGAGCTCGTTTCGGCTGTGCCTCGATGATCGGAGATACCTGGATGAGGAAACCCTCGCAAGCCGACGTGTAGATCGACGCCGGATCCCACCATCTAGCGGAGCAAGATCACCGCCACCTCCCGTAATATGAACCTGCACTTCATTAAGGGAACTAATGACCACAGGAGTAAACGCGCCCAAACACTCGAAATAATCGGACAGCGTGTGGGCGAGTAGACGAATGGGCGAGTGCGTGAGAGGGTGAGTAGACGAGTGGGCGAGAACGAGCGGGTGAGCAGGCAAGCAAATGAGAGACGAGAGGGCTGGCTGGCGAGCCGGTGGGAGGGCGAGCGAGCGGTCGGTCGTGCTGTCAGGGGTGGAGCGGGTGGGAGGCGACCGGGCGGGCGGGCGCCGAGTCGGGCGCTTAGGCGCACGGAATGGGCACCGCCGCCGCCGCCGCCGCCGCCGCCGTCTACGCCTGCGTTTGATTAAAGGAGATCGTCAGGACGCGGCGCGCGCCCTGATGGAAGTTTCATGGCTCTTCTGAGCGTCTTCGAATTAATCGGAGCTTTTCTTCGAGGACTTTCCCCCCTTTATCCCGACGAGCGCGCAGAACAAACTACGGACAGGCAGAAGACCATTAATTTTTGAGCAATGGTTTAAAACTTGCACGTGGCTTCGTGCTTTTATAGAGATTAAAATATGTAAACACAATTAGGCAACTATGAATATTTGCTGACACGTGCCTGATTGATGTTAAAAGGTACTATTTAATCTTACGAAAATCATTTCATTCTCGGAAGTTGCGATTTTGCTCTTATGTGACCTGATCTGCGCAAAATATATCATTTGTCGTAAATTGTTGGTACTGAAAATTCCTGGTTCATCTGGAAAAGAGTGAGTGCATTAATTCATTGATATTATTTGACACTTGTCTTTCTACTTTTAGATATAAGGGAATTGAATTTCAGTTTTCGTACATAAATCAGGAGAGAATTTTTTAAATATATACATGTAAATAATACGTAAGAATTTTTTATCGAAAATACTCATCCTAAAATAGCACGTTTTTGGTTTTGCAATATCTAATGTTTACACATTTTACTTTCTAGATTAACCATTTTCAGGCATAAATGTTTCAAATTAGTCTCAATAGAATAACGCGGAAGTCCTCTTAGATATGTTTGTTAATTCTGCTACCTCACGTGTTTAAATATATTTTTCATAATCAGAATCTTCATTGTTGAGTCGTTTACGTACGGAGTTATTATGAATTGCCGTAACCTGCTACGTGACGGAAGTAGCTTTTGAAATTGGTGTTCGTTTTCTCAAAGTTCCCATTGGTAGGTTTTTCTGTGATTCCTAGTGGTATGTTGCTAGAACTGACTGTACGTTGCTTCGAGCACATCCCCAAAACATTTCCTCAAATATCACATCATTAAATACGCCCTAATGAATTTGATTGTTATTAATACACATTTTGGATTCTTCTTCAGTTAATAGTCGTACAAAAATATAAAGTTATTGTTGAGGTATGCACCAAAACCGTTTCCAGACCATCTTATGATCTAGTGCTATCTACAGGACTTCTAATACTCTCTATGCATACAAAATATACTGGATAGTCTAAAATTGTATACCACTCGTGGCAAGTACTGAAGAAGATGTCACTATTCAAGCCAAAGCACAGAGCCCCTCTGCTTTGATACTAAACCCCTCAAGCGGAAACTCTGCCGAGAGGAGATGAATGCATATCACTACATTTGAAAATGATCTCTGAACGTAGCGTTAAAGTCGAAAGCTTAGGCCAGCGAACAACCGTTCTCCAGCCTCCGACCCTCCAATCTATTGCCGGGGTGCCTCCTATTGGGTTTTGCAATTTGCCAAATCCGACCCGCGCACAATCGCCTTCACTTGTTTTTTGAGCTGACGAACGCAGTCGTTAGTCGATGCAGTTGCAATCGTTCGATCGGATGCGCATTCAATCAAGGAACATCAGCATTCAAAAATCCATTGCAAACTAACGCGAATGCCGAGCCTTTCGTATTAACATGGAGTATTCGTCACTCGCGGGTTTCCGCTTCTGGTTGCTGACAAATCACAAAGCAAATGTCCTCTTGGAGAACATAAGAAATAGGAGTACGGAGTTTTAATTTTTATTGCCTTGTTGGTTCTGTTATAAACCCTTTATCTTTAGTTCTATTTCTGATAAGCAAAAACAATCCTTATTATGTTTCAGAAGCTTCTTTAAACCCAATACTCATTACTCTCACATTTCTACACGTCTGCGCAACAATTGACAATATAATTTATATCCCCGAGTCCAGAATTATTTTTGCGCTTCGATCCGATTTCATTTTTTCGTATGCCCAAAAGTTTAATGGGGACAAGTTAAATGTACAAGCGACAAGATTTTTCCATAAATCCAATTCGAATCCCTGAATGGCGTTTCTATACAAACCGTTAAAACGAAAATTGTTTGGTCCTCATGAAAGTTAATTCTCTTCCTCTTTGTGCGGTTTAAAATATTTCTGCGGATATTTCAGGAATAGGCACAAAATACTCATTGGTCATTACTTTCCGCATGTAGTCGACAAACATTACCCCCAGTGGGTCTCAATCTCCCCCAAGATTTTTTCAATGTAGGATTAGTATACATATGTAATGAGTAGTTTCTGAATAAATCGTCAATTTCTAAAAGCCTGGAGTGGCTTACAACTCGTGATATGAATATCGCAACGGATGTGGAGGTGATATAATTACGCGTTGGGAGCGAACAACTAATATTGCGCATAGTAAAAATATTCATCTTGAAATATATGGTTATCATCTAATCATCTAGCGAGAGTATTAATTTCGCAATTAATTTACTAAATCTTAAATCAGTTTTATATATTTACAAGCTATAGTAAGACATATAGATAAACCAGAAGCTAGAGAGGAAGCGATACAAGCATTTCTTCTTCATCAAGAGAAATGCGAATGTAGTTCCGCCGAGAAGAAGTCTTTGACTCAGAAATCGTTTAAAATAATGTGAACTCTCTATAATAAACTTAATAAAGAAATATCGAAAACATCCCAACAACGTACACATTATCGGACATAAATTGTTTTTTCATACAATCGATAGTGATTCCCTTTCTCCATTTGTTTTCCATAACCAAAAGAAAGGACTTGTTCCTTTGAAGTTCGAATATGAAGTTTTTATGCAGTACGAGTAAAAGATTAGACGACACATGTGCTGACTCATTTTTTTGCAATCGTATATCGAAGGGAGCCATTAGCAGGTCGTGTGAGGGCTTCCCGTCGCACGCTGCAGCGCTGGGGAGGTGAATGTTGCTCGGGCGACGCCCACAGGCGCGGGGAGCGGCCCCGCAGCAGCCGCACCGCAGCCACCGGCCGGAGATCGAAGGCGCGGGGCGCGGAGCGCGGGCAGACGCTGGGGTCGCACCAATGCAATCAGGACGTCTCCCACATTCGTCGCCGCGCTCCCCTCGCTGTTGACGCCTCCGCGCCCGCCCCGGCCACCGGCTGCGCCACCGCCGTGGCCTCTCCCGGCCGCCCCCGCCCCCCCCCCCGCGTCCAATTCCGCTCCGCGCCCTCCTCCTCATCGCCCCTTCGCCACCAGCCCCCCCCCCCCACGTCTCTCTACCAACTCCTTCCCGACTCGCCGCAAGTCCCCGCCTTACCGACTCCTCTCCTCCCCCACGCAAACTACCTCTTGCCTCCCCTGCTTCGCCTATTCCCTTGTCTCACCTCTGTCACACTACTTCGTCCTTTCCTAGCTGCATCGCCGCTCTGAGTTTCGCCCCATCACCTCCTACGCGCCACTCCGCCCCCTCTCCCCCGCACACAACCCCGTCCCTCCCCTGCCCCTTCACTACCCCCAGCCTGGCACCTTCCCCGCCCTTTCACCACAGTGTGTGTTCCTCTGCCTCTCACTGAGACCCGTCCCCATCTCACCTCGTCTCCGCCCTCCCTCAGCTACTCCCGTGTCGCCTCGCTCCATCCCCATCCCCGCCCCTCCGCCAACCCACCTCGTCCGTCCCCTTTCCCCTCCTCACCGCTCGCGCACGCCTCCCCGGCGTTTCTGTTTGTTGAGGATTTCGTTAAAATAGCTTGCGCAATCACTTTGTGCGTGTCTCTCTCCCTACCTTTCTTCCTGGGGCTCGGCGCGAAGACTCAAAGAGCGGCGTGATAGGAGGGAGCTGCGTTCAGAAAGCAGTCGATGGTCGCCGCAGTCTGTTAAACAACTTCGTGTGCTGGTTAAAGGGAATGTTTTCGAGTTCATAGGACGATGTTGATAATAGAGAACCAATTTCTCAGGCAGGTAGCGTGGAGCAGATGCCCTTGTTACTATCGATCATCAGTACATTGGTATAGTCGATGATTTCATCAACAATTTTGAGACGAAGTCGTAGAGGACACTCTCTTTTTGTGTTTGTGAACTGTCTAATTTTATTTCACAAAGAGTCCTTGTTATCAAATTAATGAAATAACTAATTAATGACCGTCGTTTTTACCGCTTTAGGTTATTATTATTTCGTGTAATGAAACATAGTACAAATTAATGGTTCTAAAGCAGCACATCCTTTCTCGTAGTGGTTGTAACTTGTAATTGATAATTTTTAATTTGTGACTTACAATACAATGTGTTCAACGAAGTGTGTTCGAAAAAATTGTGCAAGTCTTTATTTAAAGACCTAATGTTTAAAATATTTTTAAAAAATTATAATCAGTATTGTACTTTTGCAATGTTCATTTTGTGCAATTTTCAAAAACACGAAGTTCACCTCAATGAATTCTGCGCTAGTTTTACACGCGTACTTTGCTGTATTCGAAAAAAAAGAAAAAAATGTCATTGTTCAATATTGTAGTTGTAAGTAGACGTAGAAAAAATCAACTTATGCAATTTTCCAAAATCCAGAAATCAAGGAAATTGAGACCTTTGCCACTTTTAAACCAATTTCCTTTATCTGAGGAGAAACTTTAATAAAAAACTTTCAAAAAATGTTTTTTTATTTTATAATAAGATAATTACTTTTTCGTTAATTGTTTTATATTTTATTAAAAAAACTATTTATATACGTAACTAGGTGCGCAATTAAAAATACTGGATATTTATTTCTCATTGTGGTTTAAGCAAACCGTATTACATCCATGACAATCTCGCTAATAACATCAATAAATACTAAAATGATTTAATTTCCTACATACCTCAATTAGAGATATCTAATGACAAAATTTAGTCTTTTTAGTTTTTAGATAATACTTGTTTAAGAGTACTGTGTTTTTTGCATTATGTGTAAAATTTTAAATTTTGGACATATTACAGTTTAAAACCACGCTCCTCACCTGTTAATATCAGACTGCGTGAAAGTGTTTTTTCCTTTTAAGGCATTTTCTAGGTTCTTCTCCCTGTAGAAGTAGTCGTCTACTTTCCCTTATGGCAACGTTGAATGAATGATATGATGATTATTTCGACGGAAACAGTTTTATATTTAACGTTTAAATAGCGGTATGATGATTACTCTAATTAGCGAATGCATGCCAACAAGGAAATGAATAATTCGAGTGAATACGTTTGCAACTTTCCATTGCCTTCCAAGCCTCAATCGACGGAGGAAAGTAGTTAAATTTGAACACGCAACGCACGGGATTGAACTTCCAACACTCCAGAGATTAAAGATCACCTTACATACCAGAAACAAAGCCTTAACATGTTTCTAGGACATCAATGAAGATTTAAATACTTTTTTACGCATTTGGAAACTGCAGGAGGTGGTTTTTACTGTGTTATTCACTTTGTGTTTGAGCCAGGCTTTTTTTGGCAGCCTACCGGTCTATATTACCTTCCAAGGAGGCGCAAATGATCGTAGTCTCTCTTTGCATGCGTTCTTGACCTATTGATGAACGTACGCCATCATGATATTCGATTTGAAGATCATTTTCGTACGTCTCTTAAAGAGTACGTAAGTACGATGACGCATGTTGGATTCTGTTGTTGGTGAGGATATAACTGTGTCATGGAATCGTAGAAGCATAGATATTATGAAGTTATCACGCAATTGTGATACTATCTAGGTAAGATACAAAGGTTGTTAAAATTGTTTGTATAAATGTGTGAATTGTTCTGTTTGCTCTAAGTAATCAGATTGCTGTCCATGTTAATTACAAAAGAATCCAATTAGAGTTTAAAATTTGAAGAATGGCATATGTTCTCAGGGTAAATCTGTTAACTGAAAAGAGCATGTAATTTCAAAAGCAAATCTGCAATTCAGTGGTCTGAAAAGCTTCTTCAAAAACTTGGCATTATACTGTACGTCGGTAATACCACAAATACAGAGAGAAAAAAATCCTGGATCCGGCGCCTCATACGGCACGAGGATAAAGAGAAAAAAGGAAATAAGAGGGGAAGGAAGTTAATCGCTCAGAAAATACGCGACGGCGGAACAGTTAAATAAGTTAAAGGGAACGAAAGTAAAATCTCAGCAAATAATTCTCTCGGACACGTTCCCCCGCGCGCTGCCATCTTCATGCATCAAGCGCCGCCGCCATCGCCGCCGTCCGTAACAACCGGCAGCATTACACGCGCGTGATAAAATCTCCGGCGATCGCACGCGTCAGCACTCCGCACCCCTGCACCCGCGCCGCCGCCGCCCCCCTACGCCCCGCTACACCCCCTTCTGCTCACTCTCCGTCGCTGCCCTACCGCCTTCGTCCCCTCGTGAAGGTCGCGTCGCTGCACCTCCCCATCGTCCTCCTGTCACCCCCACCCCTGAAGCGAACGGCCCCTCCCTCGCCCGCCCACGCGTTCCGCTCCTTCCCACAGCCTCCCTGCAGCTCCCGCTGCAAACCGAGTCCGCCCCCACCCCGTCCCCCTGGCGCCTTCGGTCTTCATTGCCCCTATCACCCCCTCATCATCGCCACCGCCCTCTCCTCCTCTGTCTACCACGCTGCACCCGCCATTCCCTCCGGTCCTCGCAACCCTCGCCTCCCCCGCCATCGTCGCCGTCCTCACCATCCCGTCTTCGCCCGTCACACCCGCTGCTCCCACCGCCCTCGGCGTCCATATCGCTACGACCCACCCCTCTTGCTCACGTCTCACTCGCTGCCCGCTGCTTATCGAACGCCGCCTTTACAACCGTTGCCTCCTTCGTTGCTTTACCACGCCTCCACATCTGCTTATCACCATCGTTCTCACACCTCACGAGACCACTCCCACTCCCACTACCACGCCCTCAGCTATCCGCTCCTGGCACGACCGCCCTTACCGCGGACCCCGCTCCTACCGCCGCTCCATTCTCCTTCCACCTACGCCGCCCAGAAGCCAACGCCTCGCGTTCGTCCCACCTTACGCCGCACCCCCGCCACCAAGTCAGCCGGCGCTCCCGCCACCGCACTCTTGGTCGCGGCGCCGCCGTCTTAGTCCCCTTCTGAAGGTCGCCCTCATCCCCCCCACCGCCGCCGCCGCCCTCTCGCAGCACGCAACAGCAAAATCATGCCGCCTGTCGCGCGGTCGCCCTCGCGCCGTCCGGAAGCTGGCCTCAGATAGCGTGTTCATATGCATAAAAGTGAAATGCACCTTTCTCTCGCCCTCGCCCCTTCGCTCTCTGATTTCGTAAGAAGTTGTCCGCCTCGAATTAAGCCATTCCGAACGGGTGTAGATCGGCTCGATAAAGACGCCGGGCGCGGGGATTGGCCGTGTTGTGTGCATCGGGCCCCAAGAGGCTTACATTAGCGCGCCTTGTAGGAATAATAGTCCCACGCGCTGTCTGCGAGCAACGGCTGTCACCGTCGCGATATCGCTGTTTCTTTCACGCGCAGCGGGTGGGCGTTCTCCGCGCAGTAGGTGGGCATCCTGCACGCTTCGTCTGTTCTCGCGTCACGCATGCTCGCCTTTACTCAGCTTTCATCGGATGTGTTATTCATGGCGAGCGATGAGATTTAAACACACGCTTATATCTATATAACAGAGTTTGAGGTATTTTTGTCCAGCGATACTTGCAGATTTGATGCGGTAAGGTGTGTTACGTTCTTGTACGTTACAGTAATTAACGTAATTAACGCATTTGGACGATATGGAGCAATTGACGGCCGCAATTGAATTTTGTACGCTCGGGCAATAGCTGAAGTTTATATTCTACAAAAATCGTTACTTATGAAATTAGTCGTGTCCCGTTTAATACTTTTTGTTACACCGCCTGCTTATATGTACATCATATAAAAAGAGATACCTTTTCTTGTCGTACTCTTACACGATATATAGCGAAATAGTTTTTATCAACGACTCCTTTTTGACTGTAAACAAAGTCCCTCATGACCGTTGTCGAGAAAGTGGATTTTCCTTTCTCCGTTTGATTGCGTTAAATCGAAATTATATAGTACAAAATTATTTTTAAAAGTTTTACTCTTTTTAACTAGTCATGCCTAAAATATTACTACCATACCACCGTGTAGGAGATATTGATATGAACGTTCGTTTCACATTAGATATGGCACAACCCTGTTATACTCGTTCAAAAACGGCAACGCGCAAATGCTCTTTTACAGATAGTTCCCACCCGTATTGAGCTCAAGTTCTTGTAAACAAACAGATAAGAAATTAATCGAAAAATGAGCAAATATGGATGATATAGAAGAGCAAGTAGTGAAGTTTCAACTCGGAACGATAATTTTGAAGCTATGTAATTTTTATTGTAGTTGCAACAAATTTATAAGAAGGTAGTCTCAAAATTATCGAGTGTAATGAGTTTGGAAGTCCTTAGCAGCTGTAAAAAACTGTCTACTACAAGCAAAAATTATCTAATTGAAAATTATTCAGGTTTCTGCTCATTTGGTCAACCTTGCACTGCCTTTTCTTTAGCGTTATTACATACGCGATATAAAGAGTAAGAAATATTTTTATTCTCATTCTTATCACTTGATAATGAGCCTTTCTCCTTTCTTTTTAAAATGCTGTTTTACATTTTATTCTTGTCCGTTTTCCGGGCATTATTTAGAAAGTTATACTATTCGAAGACAACTCACACAAAACGAAATGAGTCATTCTTGTGAAATACAAGAACTTTCATGCCCACTCCTTGTCCAAGAATATTAACTGAAAGCTGCAACTGGTGATTGCAATGTTTACTCCGGAGCACCTCTGCACCGCTACATACACCTACCTCCCAGCTGCCTAATCGAAAAAATTAATTGCTACTATTCCCTCCGAACATTCCCGGCTCTGAAAGCTCACTACTCTCCGCATCGGTATGACGAGTGTGATCTAGCACGTTTTCCGATTCCATCCTCTATTCCGCTGATATTGCTATTGCCGTCACGTCTCTTCCCTTCTCTCGACTTTACAGCTTAAGCGCCTAGATTTCCATCATCGTCCTAGTTGCTCTCACCACACTTACCACATTTGCTGACGTATCTAATCTCACCCTTCTCGTCGTCATCCAACAGCTTCGCAAACTTTACGTGTGCTGCCATCCCCCCATTCTCAATCATAACCACAATCGCCGTATTTTTACCTTCGCGAGACATGTCATCCTCGCCTGACTCGCCGTTAACCCCTCTGTCATTGTGCCATTTCCAGCACATTCTACAAGGTTGCTACTTAATGGGCCATCGCCTCTCAGGAGCCCTCGCCACCTGAGCACTTCTAGGTCTTTGAGCAGTTGCCATCCTAGCATCTCGCGCGTCCGTCTCCGCCCTCACCACTCTCCTGGCCTGGCCCTGCCCCTTCCGTCTCCCCGCCGCTATCACGCCTCGCCCCCGCCTCTCTCCTTCCTTCCCCCACTTCGTCCCGTTCGGCACCGCGCCACACCGTGCTGCTCTGCCCCGCTCCGCCCCGCTCTACTCCGCCCAGCTCAACTCCTCTTCGTTCATCTCCGCTCCGCTCTATACCGCTCCGCAATACACCGCTTCTCCCTTTTCGCCGTTTCCTTCCCCTCCTCCCTCCGCTCCACTCCGCCCCGCCCGACGCTATTCCACCCCAACTCGCTCCACCCTCCTTTGCCCCTGGCCCGGGCCCAGGGGCTCTCACCCGCTGCTTGGACGCTGAGGCGGCAGCATCCACGCGCCCCCCGGCGCCCCGACCCCGCAACCTCTCTGGCGGCGCCCTTCGGTGACCGGCGCCCCATTTCCTCCCGGAAGGAGCTCTCGCGCCCCCTCCTCCCTCCCCTCCCCCCCCATCCCCCGCCCCTCTCAGCGCCGCGTGCGCGCCCTCTACACCCTCGCAGCAATTACAATTAATTTCTCATTTTGACTAAGCGCACATGCATAATTTCTCGGCGCGTACGCCTCCCCCGCCCCGCGCGCCCCGGCGCGTGCTCCTTCGCACGCCCGACCCCGCTCTCCCTCCCTGCACTCCGCCCCCGCCCCGCCCCTGCACCCTCTCCACCCCGACGCCACGGGAGCGAAAACCCTGGCTTCCGCCTCGGAGGAGGCCCGAGAGCCGGTCGCCCCGGGAGCTGTGGCGGCGGCGGCGGCGGCGGCAGCGGAGCGGGCGCTGATTCATAGGCCCCGCGCTGATCTACAGGTTGAGATGGCGGCCAGAGGCGCCCGGCCGAGATGAGTGGCCACGCTCCGCATGCACAATCTTCTCCGCCTCCTGCTCAACCCTCGCCCCCCGCTTCCCAGCACTTGCGGCTTCCTCCCTGTCTCCTCTGTGCCTACTCCTCGGCTTCTTTCTGTCTCCTCGCCTCATCCCCGCCTCCTCCTCACCAGCTCTAGCCTCCTTATCCGCCCTCGCTGCTTTGTGCTTCACTTTCCATCTCCATTTGCTTGACTTCTGTCCTGTCTCCTTCTCGCCTCCTCATCTTCTCGTTTCGTCTTCTTCGCTCCACCTTCTCCCCGTTTTCTCTCCATCTATTTCCCGTCACCCCCTCCTATCTTGTTCCCTTCTGATTTCTCTTCTCCCCATCTCTTCCTCGTTTCCTCCTCCTCCCCGCCTTGTGACCATCTACCTAACATTCTCCTCAACCGTCTCCTCCCCCGTTCCTCTATAGCTTCCTTTCGCGCCTCCGCGTCCTGGGACAGGAACCGCAGGAGCGGTAGAGCCCGGCGCAGGCGTCGGCTACAATATGCGGCGTAATCAGCCGTTGCTCGGTCGAAGCTGACGCAAGTCATGGACGAGGCCCTGGAGTATATTTCACTCGAACAAAGGGGCGCGAGCGGCGTTTGCATTCATTTGTAAATGCGGTTTTCAATTTATCATTTATGCCCCCGCCGGCGCGGAAGTGCTGCGTAGTTTTCGAGCGGTTTCAACTTTGAATCACAGTAGATTGAACAAAGAAGCCATATTCAAGAGATGTGTTTTGCAAGAAGTGTAAAATGAAGTCTTGTTCAGGTCATGGTATAATTTGCCACAAGCACATTTTTAGTTATGTATTCCAGAAACGTGTTTCCAAAATAACTTGAACAATATTGATATGATCGCACGAAACCTATAAGTTGATAATACTATCACTTTATATCCAAAATACGCTAGAGATAAAAATTTATTAAAAAGAAGGATGTGAAAGAGTAAAAGACAATGAAAGAATCTATGCAATTACTTTCAGGTACTGTTGACAGTCTTCATTGCGATAGTAATAAATTTTGCTATGGCATGCAAAAAACACATTTTTTGTGATTTTAATTTGCACCTTCTAAATGTAATATATTCTTTTTAAAATCACAAATTATAATAAAAATAATGCTATGTTTTCATTGTTGAAAGTGGCATTAAACAAAGTCCGTTTTCTATATTAGCTTTTCAATTTACTTTCAAAGTCCGCTTTTAGTTTAGCCAACTTATCTCTTTGCTTGTTATCTCTCTTCAGAGCTCGTTAAAGACGAGTCATTAATTGTGTTCTATTTTTGATTAATTTTAATTCTACTTTCTAAAATAAAAAAATCATGTTTTAACAGATTTAGAGAAGAAAATTTGTTGTTCCATTCCCATTCCCTCGATACGATAGACTAGTTTTTAAACTTTTCTTCTTACTCACTTCCATGCCTTTTCCCGGAGAAATATTCTCTGGATTGGTTTCAAATATGCAACACCATTTCTTACAAATATGTGTGTAATTACATTTTTATCTCCCATGCGATTTTGATTAAATTTATTTACGTATTTATGTGCCTACGATACTTCTAATAAGCGTTTTCGGACGCAGTTTTATTCAACATCATTGAGAACTTTTTATTCAATTACGTTCGACGTATCAATGTTAAAGAGAGACGCTTCAATTAGGCAAAATGCTGCCAACTTGCTGCGCAAGTTTTCAGACATACGCCCAATATTTTACCACTTTCCGCGTGGCCAAAGGACGTCTAATGGTGACAAAACGGAGCAATTTAATCGAGGGCTACCGTTACAGGTATCGAATCTGAAACGTGCCATTCCGTTCGGGGCGATTCCTTTGAGGAAGTTCCGGCCTACGTCTTGCAGGCTGCAGCGTCTGTCCGCACGGGCAGCCGGGGGCAGCTTTTAGACGTCCTGCCTCGCCCTCCGGCCCCTCCGGCCCCTCCGGCCCCGCCGCCACCGGAGCCTTTCGGATTTGTGTGAATTCAAGCGGCGGACGCTTCCCCGGCCGTTTCCGCGTCCGGCGCCCCCGCCCCCTCTCCCTCCCCCGCCCTCGCCACGCCCCATCTCCAGCGCCCTTAGTCGCCCTCCGCCACCCTCTGCCCCCTCGCCCCCCCCGTCCCTCTTGAGCCCCCTCACCCACGTCGCCGACGTCCTTTCCGCTCCCTCGCGAGCTCCCTCGACGTCGGCGGTGACAGAGACGGCCACGCGAGCGAGGCCGGGGAGGGGGCGAAGGGAGGGGTGGAGGAGGGGCGGTGAAGGGGGCGGGGCGGACGCCCTCGCGTCGGGGGCAGAGCGCTCTTCTCAAGCGGCAGAAATCTGCGACGTTTTACTCACGCAATTGTGGGCTGCTTCTTGAAGAGGTTAATATCGCTCATTTGTCAGATGGGCGGCCAATCGTAAGACACGATCTGCACGAATTGTTAGCAGTGAATTCGATGATTTCAGTAACTTTGCAGCTACTGGTCAACGAATTGTCACATAGAGCGATCAGTAGTATCAAAATTATACTTAATAATTTAACACACAGGTATACTGTTTTCTTTTTTGACAATCAACAACCAAGTTTTCAAGAAAACATTTTTTGAAAATTGTTCTTAAAACTTAATTAAAAAAGAAAAAAATCTATAAATAAAAATATGTGTTAAATTATTATTGTAAGTGGCAATCATACTATTTGTATTCATTTCATACATTTGAATGTTCAAAATTATACTTCCACGAAATTCTAAACCTCCGACATTATTCTTGTTTAAGTGTGAATATAATCCGGTAGCTAAACGCTAAAATATATGAGACCAACAAAAAGATCTACTTGAGTGAAAATTAGGTATTTTCTCGGATGTCTAATGCCAAAATGAGATAATAAAAGACGCACTTGCATTTGTCATGGAACCGATGTGGGAAATAATATATTTGGCCGAAAAATATTCTAATATGACTGAAAGAGAAACCTGAGGTATCTAGACCATACAAATAAATTACCCATACGCTGTAAATCATAATACCAACTGCAACGTACGGTAGTCGTGAGAACATGTATATCACCCGTTACTATCGTTATATCTCAAACAGAACTGTTATATGCAAGTACATGTAATAATTTCTCCAGTTGAGATAGATTCAATCATGTTTCGACATTCACTCAGATGATTGAATATCCAGGAAAGTAGGACCTCCATCGGTAAAATATTTTAACATGTTAAATATACATCCAGTGTTACAGATTACTGATTCTTTCATATTTATCAGCAAGTGTGAAAGCTTGCCCGGTGTATCTCAAAGTTTTCATATCCCTATCATTCATAATTATTTGCTAATATCAATACTTTATATTACTTTCTCATTAGTATTCGAGTAGCCTTTGGCCACATATTTTTGTGTGTGAAAATGTTAAAATTTAATTTATCGTATTGCTATGAATTGCTAATCATGTGCAAAATTACTTAACAATGATTTTAGTTGCAGTGCACTAAAAGCTTGATTTTATCTAACCGTACCTGTCTGGCGTAATTAAGAACGTATTTAAGCACTTTTTTACTTATTTAATTTCTCGTTTCTTTGCGTATCCGTCAGATTTATTACAATGTCAAAGTATTTATTTATTTAATAGGTAATTATTACAAACAAATTATCTTACTTGATCCTATGTGTCTAGGCCGAGGGCCTTTAAGCCATTACAATACCTACATCCTTTCGCGTTCTAATCTTTCGAATTATGGTATTCACCCCAAAGTATGTGAATGTCAAAGTATGTGATAATGTGACATCTGTAACTCAAAAAATCTTTGTCATGATGTATTAGGCTATGCAATAAATTATAACACTAGGACACACGGTACAGAAGAATTGTACTGTAATTAAAGAGTCCAAATCGCTAGTTATTAATTAACACTTCTTGTGACACAAGAAAAAAGACAAATATCGCCAAAACACGCTATACGTTACTTGACGCTCTTGAGGTTTTGATGTATTCAACTTGATGTAAATGAACGAGTAACTTACTTCATCATGAGGGCATTAATTTCGATTTGCAAAATTACAATACATCAATGCAAAATATGCGTGTGGCTGTCGCATTACTACCTCTACCAGGCCTTGTGTGTACATGTGTTCTAACAGCTCCCGCGGATTGTGATTCTCTCAAACTATGACATTCCCTTTCATTCCTCATCTCGTCCGCTTTGTTGTCGATTTGTTTGAAAAAAGGGCTCGAGTGCCTTTGTTAATGTGTTTGGTGCATCTGCAATGTTCTAAATTAGCTTTACTCTCGCTTATTTCTTGCCGGCATCGGTTTATTTTTTATTTTCTCGCTTACTAGTTACATAATTGGGGCGCTTCCATACTTCATACCATTGCTACACACATACGTAGTCAGGAGAAATCATTTGAATGCTGTTCGGAAAGTGACCATTTTTTACAGAAAAAAATATTGTGGGGCCCTGATATCGAAAAAGGGGGTAAATCTTGTTCGTGTATGTAGTAAAGTACATTCTCTGACACGTTATGTAATCAAAACCCACATTTTTGGTGCCTGATGCCGAAAATTTTGTTTACAGCAAATCGTCTCACCGTCTGTACCTTCGTACGTCTGCGTTAACACGCGCCAAAATCGTTCAGATGGATATCTCGAAAATTGATACTTCCCGATCGATCTCGATACCCTGCAATTCCGAAACATTTTTTTTATTTTTGGGGGTACTTCACATGACACCTTCACTTCACTTTCGTTTTTTTTTAAAATTTTTGGGTTATTTTTTGGATAGAGTATACGCCGCTGAAATAATAGCGAAGGTTACATTTTCGTTGAATTCTCTGAAATTTCGAAAATTGTATTTCGAGAAAGTATGTGCTGTTTTAGCCCCACTAGTTCATATTTCTGCCAACCTTGAACTATTTTTTTTTATTCCCCGGATCTTGATATGGTCACGTTGAAATTACGAACGATTTGATATCTTGGTTTTTAATTAATTGGATGACGAGATAACTGGTGTAATCATTGAAAAGTGTCCAATTCATATTACTTTTAGAAAGTTGAAGTGAGGTTTCGCCGCCTCCCTAATCACCGCGCTCCTGTTTCCAGGCCCCGCGCGAAGTCATATTCCAGATAAAGGTGTTCGCGAAATTTCCTCGTAACTTGTTATCGATCTCTTTTGATTTTAATAACGATCTTTTTATCGAAAGTTACTGAAAGCTATTCGGATCAGCGGCGTGAAAAATGAACTTTTGCCGCGATAGAGTGGCCACAGGGCCCGTTGCTTGCCCAGCGATGGAACGGGCGGAGGCGGAAAAGGAGGACGATGCGGCGAGGGGGGCGAACCTGGGGATGGGGGGACGCTGCGGATCAAGCCGGAAAAGTGCGAGGATGAATGTGGAGGTAAAATCATCGGCGAGAGAGGTGAAGGAGAACGTGGATGACGAAAAGAATGCGCACGAGTAGAATAAATCGGATGAGGAAGAGCAGGAGACGGAGGAGGTCCAGATGGAGGGAGGGTAGGAAGCGGAGAAAGAGGAAGGGTTAAAGAATCAAAGGAAGGGAAGGAACTTTAGGAGGAGAAGGGGAGGATGAGGAGGAGAAGGTGGACGAGAAAGCCGAAGTAAGTTGCGCAGGAGTATGAAACGAACGCGAGGGCGGGGCGAGGGCGGAGGGGGGGAGGCCTTGGAGGGTCGGGGGTCGCGGCTGCGTCAATTGCGCGGCAAATTTCGGAACGAGGGCCCCACCCTTGTGGAGTCACCGCGCCGGCCCCCCCACAGTGCGCCCTCCCTCCTGCATAACGACGTATGTATGGGTTATTAGGGCCGTGACTGAGTAACCTCGTTTACTGCGCTTTGTTGATACTCGTAATGGCGTTTTTTCTGCGTCACGCTCCCGTTGTCCCTCTTTCGGAAGTGTGACTACAATACGGATGCGGTGGCGCGAGGCGACCGCTTTGTACCTCGAACGCGAGAGCGGCCGCGCCGTTGCAGTACTGACAACAATGCGCACCGAATGTTGCTTAGGATAATAAAATGACTTTTGCAAATCAGTTGAAAACATTAAAAGAATATTGTAATTAATTTAGTCGAATCGTTGAGATCAAGGCGCT
This sequence comes from Gryllus longicercus, assembly GCA_038098605.1. Classification (NCBI taxonomy): domain Eukaryota; kingdom Metazoa; phylum Arthropoda; class Insecta; order Orthoptera; family Gryllidae; genus Gryllus; species Gryllus longicercus. The sequence goes on along the minus strand of JAZDUA010000452.1, from coordinate 832,599 downwards.
AAATCTGCGCCTCACCATCTTCCCACCGAAGATCACCTCGCGTTGAAATGCCCATTTTATATATTTCGTATTGATATATTTCAGTATTCATTTTATAGTGTCTGCTGAAAGAACTACTATTTTGAATCTCCAAATATTTTATTGTAAATGCCTTTAAAAATAGTAACTTCTTGAATTATCCTGCAATACGCGACTATTTATGCCCCCTCCCACCTGTCCACCGACCCTCTCCCTCCACGTCCTGCCATGGTTTCTACGGTCATCGTTGCTATGGGTAGCTGTAAACAGACGCCTTTTTGCGTACTCGCGGCAAACGTCCAGTATCAATTTTCACGTTCAATTACTCTGGCCTAATTGCGCTTTTGGAATGAATCAAAATGCAATTAGTGGGAATTTTTGGGGGCTTTCAATTATGTTAAATTCTCTTTCGTGAATGTACTCACTATATTTTAGATATTTCTGCACACGGGCCGTACACATTTAATTTTGTTCTGGGGAGTAGGAATGGGGGAAAGAAATATTTTTTACAAAATATCTTACAGACACATTTTGTCTAGTTTTGATGGTCATGACTACTAATGTTCTTAGCTACATTAAGTTAATTATTCGTCTACTTTCTGTAAATAAAATTTTAGTGTGTTTCTCTGTCTTCAACGGACCGTCTATATATAACTTCATATGCTTATTTAAATGATATAAAAACCATTTCATTTGTTTTGCAATTATTGTCTGTCTGTCCGGGGTAACCCCTGGATCGGATGAGACGATTGCAGTGTGATTTTCACACAAAGATCGAGCGTTCTGTCGGAAATGACATAGGCAATGTTTTTAAAATTATTTTCCCTTACATAAGAGTTTTTTATACAAGAGTTATTTCCTATCTCAATGACATTTTGTACACGTGACCTTCAGAACAGGAAACACATTTACTGTTTGTATGATTTTCCTTCAATTAAGCCCTTCTTCCTTTCTTACTCCTTAACTGTAAATTTAAGTGTGCACTCTTTCATTTTCTTGCAATCATCCCAAACACGAGGGAGTTTACCAAAAAGAATGAAACATGTTTTAAAGGCGTAAAAGGCTTAAAATGACATAAAAACTACCTTTTTAAATAATAATGAATAATACATTTGATTCATTTATATAACTCAATTACGTTTTGATCTATTAAATATCGAAATTAGTGAAAGGTTGCCGGAAGTATGCAGCAATGCATCTGTTTATAGCTACCCAACGCAATTACAGTTTCAGCAACATCAATCCTAGAAAACACGGCAGGTCGGGGCGTGGCGGGGCCTGGTGTTGCAAAGCGAGACAGGACTGAACAGGGTGAGAATGGGCGGGTTAGAACAGGTTAGATAGGATGTAGGCAGGCTGAGGTCGGGAGAGACGAGGGAGATACGTGGCAGCCAGTACTTGATGACAGGGTAAGGTCGGAGGACACTAAACTTTGAATTTAGTGCTCTTCCTGCGTAATAGAGGATTGTGATTAATAAATACCCGGCTCATCAGATAGAAATAAATAAGAGAACGCTACGCTGAAATAAAATCTATGAAAGGTTTGAAATAAATTTGTAGAATGTCGACGCGTAAATCGTGTTGTACAACTAGGTCCGTAAGTAATATTTTACGAACATAACTCCAGAAATGCGTAAAAACTAAAAATGTTACGTTCTTAGTTAATTGTTACGTTCTTAGGAACACGTTTATTTAATATAGTAACGATCGATTTGTGCGTTGTCAAGTTTTATAATTTGTGGGATTTACTCCAAAAATGATGGGATTAAATGTAAGAAAAGTAACAGACATGAAGAAGCCATAACGTAATAGCGAAGACGTTGTGCATACAGTTTCGTTCTCAGCGATATAAAACATTTGTAAAATACCCATTTCTGTCTTTTAGTGTGGCTCAGTAGTTAGTTGCTCTGATAAAATCATATAGCCAAGCCCAAAAACAAAAAGTGGCTTCTTTATCATCTTTGCAGTGCAATTACGTTCTCGAAATATCACGTTTTATTGAGGAAACAAACGACCTATTTACCACAGATTCAAGCCAATTTCGCGAATCCCTGGCCACGTTTTCCTTAGGTAATGGAAATGAATGTTCAAAAGAGACTGCAGTATCAGGATGCAAAACATTTTTCGTCGTCACCGCGTAAAATGTTTGTAAAAATAGAATTTTTGACGTCCCCGTATCTGACACTTAACATTGTCCATGAGAACATTCATTGAATAAAGTGCTGTGTTTGTCAGAAGTAACGATAATGTGTATGGGAAGTGTACAACTTAATGCCTTCACCGTTGTACACTATAAAATCTTTAAAAATGAGATTTGTTCAATAATCTGGAACAAATGGTGATTGATGTTTTCGTTTGACATTGACATTTGTTATGCGAATGCTATTGTTTCACTGATCTGACATATCTTACTGTTGACAACTGTCAGTTTTATTCATTCAAGGTCTTTTAGAAAAAATCGCTTGGAAAGACGAAACTATATGAATATTTGTTTTATTCATAGTTTCATAGAGTTTAGTATTTATTCATAGAGTGTTTATTTCGGCTGATTGTTTTAACATAGTTATTTGTAATACAAAAACAATCCGCGTTGTTTCTAACTAAATTGTTTCATAGACATGTTTCAAGTGATACGCTTTACGAGAAATGAAATTAGGATTTTTTTTAACGGCTTAACATCCCAATAGGTTGTCTCACTTTCATGTTAAAAAATGGCAAATGTGGAGGAACACTGTCGTACAGAAAGATGTTTGAATAGCTTACAGCATTCTTATCTTTTCCCCATAATTCGTTTTTTAAAATTATTTTTTATTTAAGGACGCATCAGCATCTAGGTCATTAGCGACCACTATTGCTTGTAACGGTACGGTAACTGTGAGGATGCCACGATGTGTTGATGATGGGGATTGAAAGGACGAACACAATTCAACCATGCCCGAGGCGGGACTCGAACCGGCGATCCTTCGGTCCATAATCCATTCCTAACACAATTTTATCGAAAATGCCCAGTAAAAATATACTTAATTTATTTTATTCTGTACAATTCATTCTAAGTAGAACTGCGAGATAAATATCATGTACTTTCTAAGTAATATAACAAAAAAATTAATAAAATCTGAATAATTTCCTTCGGGCTTTTAAACACCAGTCAATTAAAGAAACTGCAGTAATAGTATAATAATGACGGAAAAAATCTGGTATGCATACATGAGTAGTTGAACTACTTGAAAGGCATATAAAACTTTTTAATTGATTGAAATTTTGACATGTTTGCTAGTTACAATTGCCAGACGTTGAAGGGCTAATGTTGGAGAGCTGGCGCTGGAGGGCTGAAGCTGGAGGGCTGACACTGGAGGGCTGACACTGGAGGGCTGACACTGGAGGACTGACACTGGAGGGCTGACACTGGAGGGCTGACACTGGAGGGCTGACACTGGAGGGCTGACACTGGAGGGCTGACACTGGAGGGCTGACACTGGAGGGCTGACACTGGAGGGCTGACACTGGAGGGCTGACACTGGAGGGCTGACACTGGAGGGCTGACACTGGAGGGCTGACACTGGAGGGCTGACACTGGAGGGCTGACACTGGAGGGCTGACACTGGAGGGCTGACACTGGAGGGCTGACACTGGAGGGCTGACACTGGAGGGCTGACACTGGAGGGCTGACACTGGAGGGCTGACACTGGAGGGCTGACACTGGAGGGCTGACACTGGAGGGCTGACACTGGAGGGCTGACACTGGAGGACTGACACTGGAGGGCTGACACTGGAGGGCTGACACTGGAGGGCTGACACTGGAGGGCTGACACTGGAGGGCTGACACTGGAGGGCTGACACTGGAGGACTGACACTGGAGGACTGACACTGGAGGACTGACACTGGAGGACTGACACTGGAGGACTGACACTGGAGGACTGACACTGGAGGACTGACACTGGAGGACTGACACTGGAGGACTGACACTGGAGGACTGACACTGGAGGACTGACACTGGAGGACTGACACTGGAGGACTGACACTGGAGGACTGACACTGGAGGACTGACACTGGAGGACTGACACTGGAGGACTGACACTGGAGGACTGACACTGGAGGACTGACACTGGAGGACTGACACTGGAGGACTGACACTGGAGGACTGACACTGGAGGACTGACACTGGAGGACTGACACTGGAGGACTGACACTGGAGGACTGACACTGGAGGACTGACACTGGAGGACTGACACTGGAGGACTGACACTGGAGGACTGACACTGGAGGACTGACACTGGAGGACTGACACTGGAGGACTGACACTGGAGGACTGACACTGGAGGACTGACACTGGAGGACTGACACTGGAGGACTGACACTGGAGGACTGACACTGGAGGACTGACACTGGAGGACTGACGCTAGCGGACTGGCGTTGATGGGGTGACGTTCGAGGGCTTACGCAGGAGAGCTGACGCTCAAGTATTTTGGTTCGACGGAAGAAGGCAAAGAGTAAGGATAGACGGCTGTGACTGAGGTAAAGGGTATGGGTGGAGAGCCACGGGCGGGGATCGAAGAAATGCGGCGGCAAACGGCAAATGGGGAGGGCGCAAACCGAAGGGCGAATGTGCAGCGCGCGGATGAAAGTGGCCTTGAGCTCGGCGCCCGGTGGCGGTTCTGTGCACTTGTGAGGCGTCCCTCTGAGAGAAAGCGCGTCGACGCGCTGCGGTGCCTTCTGTGAGAAGCGAATTGCGTGCCACTGCTTTTTCACCTCTGCTCACGCCCCGCCATTCCCCGTTCCTTGCACTCCTTTATCCGCGGCGCCGCTGCAAGGGCACCCCTCGCTCGCTCCATTGTCCGAAGCGCTGCTCGCTAGTTTGCTTCATCTTCTAGTTCGCGGTTCGAGGTCGTAATGCGAGCCGTGGGTCCAAATGCATTACAAGATAATTAACTCAGAGAGTGATATCCATAATTTTTTAGATGTCTGTCGCAAACTTTACGGTACTATTTCTCATTGCTTTCTTCAGAATTCGTGGAATAGTGAGGACGATTGTTTCTGTGGATGTAATGGATCAATTCCGAATACGTTCTCCTTAGCATTTACAAATCATAAAAAACGTTATCCCTAGCATTTTTGTACATATAGTTCATGCCTAAATGTTCATGTTTTGTGGTTCCAGTCAGAGAGAATTCACTCTCGAGGATAGGTAATATGTCAGTGACTTATCTAGAATCAAAGTATTCCTTTTTTTTATTTGCGAACTGAATACTTTTCTTGCCCTTTGAAGATTTTAAATATGTATAAGTATTGTATTGCGCAAATCATTCATTTGACTAAGTAACAGTCATTGTAGATATTAAACATCTTCACAAAGCAATTTGTTCTTGAATTCTTTAATTTTTGAACGTTTCTTCAAGTATTATTGGATTTTTGACATGCTCAAGGAATTAATGCGTTATGATCGATTTCGTTTATAATTTTTAACTTAAGCACTGCTTTACATATATTGTTAAAGAGACTGCAAAAACCTACACCATATTTTTTTCTTCCGATAATAAACGGCTAAGCTCTTTTCGGCTATGAATTGGCATAAACCTTTATAACTAAAGGTCTTAATGATTGTGACGTCCGGCTGACAACGAACTGTCCGTGAATATTGTCATCCTGTCAGTGTGAGGTAAAGGCAACGACCAGCTACCACATCTATCATTCATCCATTAATTCCGATACTTATCATTAATTCATATCTCGCTCAGAAGTCTGTAGGCCCGTCGGCTTCCATTAATGGAAATGGCAGTCATAAAAGAAAAAAAACAACAATGAGCTAAATTCGAATATTCTTCTTACGACCCAAACACGAAAATTGCCTGAATCTAAAAGCAAGAGCTGTGTATTCTTTGTCTCTTTGTTCTGTCCCTTTTCTCCAAATGCCTAACAATGCCAGTTTTTCAGTGGTATTCTTTTCGCAAGTACACAGTATGCTCATCTGATTGCTCGCGACAAACGGCGACTTGTGAATACTCACCGTTTTTCATTGTATACGCAACGCACAAGCATAACTGCGCGCTACACATGCGAGAGCACACAACGCGCCGCCTTTACGCTCCTCATTTGGTCGACGCAAGAAGGGACATCCCTGGGGTAAAAACGCCACTCAGTGCTGAAAAAGAGACTTTTAGGTGAAAAGAGGAGAAGATTAAAACGAGAGAGCACGCACGCGTTGGGGCACGAAGGGGAATAGGCGTGGTAAGCGGGGAGGGGGAAGAGCGGAGAGGGGCGAATCAGACCGGGGCGAGGCGGGGCTAGCGGGAAGATTCGGGGAGGGATGGAGCGGGACAGAGCGAGAAGCTGTAGAGCGGGAAGGGGACAGGCGGGGCGGAGTGGGACGGGTCCGGCTGGGCCGATGCAGGAGGGAAAGGGGGCGGCACGGAGCGAGGCGGGGCGCGACGAGCGCGTCGTTGCACAGCGAGACGGAGTGGTGGTACGCGTTCAAGAGGGACGGAATGGACCGGTATGGGATGGAGCAAGATGGGCGCATGAGGCGGTGGGATGGGTCATGCGGATTGCGAAGCGGGAAGGCGGAGTTGGTGTGGGAGGCTACTAGAGAGGAGAGAACTCAACAGAGAGAACGGCATGTGGGCAGGGCGGCCGAGGCATGTTGGCCAAGCGGGTTGAACAAGCAGTCGGGGGGTGGGGGGTGGCAGGGCGGTGGCGGACGAAAGATGGTTGAGGGTGCGGGAGAAGAAGGGGGGATTATTATTTACGTCTTCAATCTGTGGTTATTTTCAAATTAGTCAGACTGTATTTAAACCTTAATTTAAATACAGAAAATTATATAACTGCTTTATATCGATGTTAATTGTGATATATAATAATAACAGCAACGTTTCGAAAATTAATTATTTCCATCATCAGGCATACTGTCAAAAACAAATAATTCACTTAATAATTTAGACAAAAAACAGATACTCAGATTGTAACAGAAGAATTACATATAAAGGAGTTATATATTTGTTTGTTTTTAAATTAAGAACCAAATAATCTGACAAAGAAGAAGAAGAAGAGACTGACGAGGGAGCGGGGCGGCCGGGGAGTGTTGTGCGGGTGCACCGAGGTGTGGGACGCCTGACTGGAGACGGGGCACACTGAGACAGACGGAGCGGGCTGAAAAGGACACGGAGTGGAAGAGCGAGGCGGAACGGAAGGGCTAAAGGAGAGCGGAGATGTATGAGCGCGCTAAAAGGACACGGAGGCCGCTACGCGGACAGATATTAAGAAAAACACGCGTCCTCGCGCCTCGCCCACGCCACGGCCTCAGCGCCGCGTACAGCACGCGAGTATTCACGCACGCGCGTTTGCGCCCGCGCGCAGTCACGCGGAGGGTGCGAAAGCACAGCGCTCGTCGTCCCAACGGGTTCGAGGAGGTTCTTGGGGAAACAAATGTCGACCAAATAGAACAATGGAAGAAATTGAAGACAAATTATTAGGAAGGATAAAACATGAAGGTTACGATAGTGTGTGAAGATGTCTATATATCAAAGGAGTGCCATACCATTAATTCATCATGAAAATATCCATCTTACTATTATGGTAGTTGGAATGATGAAAGAAGTTGCAAATAAATAAATACTCTGCGGAGAATATTAATTACTTGTGTATATAGTAGTTAATAAGTATTATGTAACGTATAGCATATCTTATTATAATAACTTTAATGATGAGTTTACTTATTTTATTTACATCACAATTATTTCAGTGTATTTTATAATATTAGATTTTTACTTACTTTTATATATAAAAGTTGTTTTTTGTCAGAGAAATTAATGTCATTCTTTTAAGCGATTTGGTGTTTCGTGGTGAAGTGATTTTGTTTTTCAAGATATATGTCGACATTTATTGAATAATATTGGCCACTTTCTCGGATTTATTGAAAATTTCTCGAGAAAACTAATGAAGTGATAGCCGCGAGCCACCAGATCTTGAGAATTGAGTTTGAGACCAAGGGGAAAGTTGAGTTAATAGTCCTCCGTCCGTTAAGAGCTATCCTAACTAAGTAGTTGTATCAAAAAATGTCGTATGAGGTATTCTATCCAAATTACGCTTTTACTCATTCCTATTTTTTCTTACAAAATGGAATTACGAAAAGTATTGAACACGCTGCCTAAAACATAATGACAAGCTTAGGTGCATCAACTGATGTCACTGCAATACCTCAGAACAAGAGGTCATAGGGATCGAGTCCCTATGGTGACAGGATTTTCGACCCTAACTGCATAGGTACTAATGTTGCATTCAGCAGAATTTCGACACTAGCTATGTAGGTCAAATTCAGCCGGTGTCTGGATGAATGGCCGGCTGCTCATTGATTGATGATTCCGGGCGCGTCAACAGCTAAGGTCATTAGTCCCGACGGCGTAGTGCATGTTTTCCTCGGGAGGGAGCTGTGATCTTCCCCCGCTGGATGGCGAGATCTGTCGTACCGTCGGCTAGCGGGGTATTACCCAACTAGGTATCTCCCACCAGCGTGGAACCGCTCCAGCCAGGTCAAGCTCTTAGCCCCCAACCAGTCTCCTGGTACGTGTGATGTGTGGTAGTGAAGTGCATGTAAGTGTGTGTAAGTAAAAGAAGAGGATAAGTCAAGGAAGAGGAAGGAAATATTGCGCGTAGTTAGTGGCCTGTTTGCTAGGGTACTACTCTGGCATTTGCGTGATGATGATTGGAAAACCATCAGACAGCCACTAGAGTACTCCTCCAGACAGCGACTGAATTCACCCTAGCTGACAAGCTAATGTCGAAAATCCTGCCACCGTCGGGACTCCAATCTCCCGGTGAGAGGCACTGAAATGATACCAGTTGATGCCCTGAGACACCTCCCCCAGTTCGGCCGGCCGCTGTTTTGGTAGTTTTCTCTTGTTTCTCCCAACAACACCGTGTGATTGCCGGAGAATGACCTTAACAAACGGGCCTCGTAGCGCGTTCTTTCCTTACTATTCCTTGTCCTATCCACACTCCTTAATTACAAATTTACACGCAAATGCATACCACGCGCTACTACGCCTGTTGGGAGGTTACGACAGCAATTGACGCGCCCTACCGTCATCATAGCATTTGACGTGTCCAGAAAGAAGAAATAATCTGTCAATCAATCACCAATCACGTCTCCGGTATGAGTGTCGGCGGTCACCTCAGGTTACAAAATTAATATTTCGTTTGCTGTTCTATTTGTCCTAATGAATATTTTTCAAGTGTCGGTGATCTTGCATTGTTGGTAGTTTTATTTATCATTGAATTATTTATAGGAAAAGGGTTGGGAAAGAATCCCTAAGTAGAAGAAAATGTGCATAGACTATGTTTCTCCACAATACGTTACATAGTTAATATCTATCCAATCTCTCAGCTGACGAGAAAACCGGGCGAGTGCCTCGGCATTTGGACCTCCGTATTGCGCGGTTGGCAGCTGTGCGCTTCCTGCGTGATGCCGCCGCTCGGCATTCCGACGGAGGTGCCTGCAGCCGCCGCTCGGGCGTCGAATTCCGCTCATTCCTCGCCGAAGATCTGATGAATCAAAGGCGCGTTTTTCCGCCGACGCCCGCTCCCCTCCTCGTTCTCTCTCGAGTCGATCACTGCCAGCGCAGTCATCGACAAGTTTATCAACAAGGGCCATGGTTCATCCTCTGTTGTCAATCAGACGTAAGTGTGTGGCCTTCGTTGTCCAGGGACCCTGAACAATTTTCTCAGCAAAGATTTATATTGGTTCATAAATAAATAAAAATAATATTATCGATACACAAAATAATGAATTTTATTCATGTTTTAAAAAGCGAATATCTCTTTTTTTAAAACATGCTGTGCGAAAATATAGATGCAAGTTCATATATATTATACTTGTGTGTGAACTGTCGGTTGCCTCGTCGGTTGAACTTGCTTAGGTTCCTTAAAATTATTCATTCCGCCGTGATCACTCATGCGTGCATTTCTCACTATTGTCATTTTGATTTGAATTATTTTCGTCGAAAATCAGTAAAATCTATATGTAACTTATGGTGGAGAAATATAGTCTGTGCACATTTTCTTGTACTCTGGGATTCTTTCTCAACCCTTTTCCTATAAATAGTTCAATGATAAATAAAACTACCAACAATACAAGATTAGCGACACTTGAAAAATATAAATTTTCGCCACAAGTTATAGAAAACTTACTTGCAACAGTACATGAGCTGTAGGTTTTTTTATAGTATTCCCATCACAAATTGAAACACATCCCAGTATCCACTTCTATCACAACTCGCACAAGGAGAGCTCGAGAAAACGTGCGCATAAGATGCTTATGAAAGAGATGGATGATTCATTATAGGCTTAGAATGTTAAGACATACGATAGTGAATGGTGAATAAATACTCTATTATTACATGCCATTGGTGGCGATAACATGGATCGCAGAATCATCATATGTTGTTTGTTAATTGCCGAAATTTAAAGTGCAAATTTACATGCAGTTTAATATTTACTTCTAAAAGTGCGTTCGTTTGATAGTTATTATTTAAATTTTCTTTACAGTTGAGTTTAATTGAAACTTCAATTAGACATCTTCACTGTTAATGAAAGTTCATTTTTAAGTCGTAGATAAAACTAAATATACTAACACTGAATTTACATATTTATGAGTACACCGTATGTATATAAAGTTTACGTACGGAATGGTACTAAAATTGATTTTTACTTCCCGACAGTGGAAGTTAACGCGAAAACCTTTCGAAGTGTTCACTTTTTTATAGCTACCTCAGCCATGAACCTGAACTACCGTGAACGTCTAGTATAAATTCAAACAAAAACAATTTTTTGAGCAAAGTGAAGGCAACGAATGACAGTTCTCAGGAAGAAAAGAAGCACGCAGAAAATGTGTTTTTCTTCCATAGAGCCGGCGCCCGTGTTCGAAGTTTCGCGTAAGCGCGTGCCCGCACGGGCGTAATGCTAGACATGCAAGTCCCCGAGCGTGCTTCTGGGGAGGCTCCCGTCGGCCCCTGGATGGTCCCCGCCCCGCCCCGCCCCGCCCCGCCCCGCCCCGCCCCGCCCCGTCGTCGCTCCCTTCTCCGCCTCCTCACAGCTCCCGCCGTCACCACTACATAGCTCCCGCCTCCGCCCACACACCAGCCCTGACCCGCCATCACACCGCCTCTAGCTGCGTTCCTCGCCTCCACCACGAACAGCCCTTCCTCATCCACACATCGCTTTCTTCTCCGCCTCCTCACCGCCACTACCTTCGCCCCTACGTTGCCCCCAAACCCGCGTCCGCCCACACTTCGTCACCACCTCTGTCCCTCTTCGCCGCCACCCCCACACCGCCCTACCTCCTTCCCCACATCGCCTTCTCCTCCGCCCCCCTGGTCTCTACCTTTGCCCTTGCATTGCCCCCAAGCCCGCACTACCCCCACTTCCGCCCCTCGCCACCCCCACCCTCGACCCGGACGCCTGCCGGCTCCTCGGCAGCTGCTCTTCGCCCGCCGCCGCCTCCCCGCCTCGCGCCCGCCGCCGCTCCTCCCTGTGAAGCTTTATTGCATATTCCAGAGCGGTGTAACAAGCCTCGCCGCCCTTGGTGTCGCCCCCCTCCTCCTTCCACCCCTCACGACCCAGGCTATCACTCTCTCTCTCTCTCTCTCCCTCTCCTCCCTTCGCATCGCGGCCACTCTCGCTCTCCGCGCACTTCTCGGCGGCTCGCGGGGCGGCGCCGGAGGCGGCGGGGCCGGGGGGGGGGGGGCGTTAGTGGCGGGTGCAAGGTGGCGGACGGAGCACGGAATATGCAGCGTCGAGCAGAGCCTGAATCTCGCCCAAGCTCCAAAAATAACATTGCATGAAGTTTTGGTATTATTTCTTCGTATCAAAACGAAAACATATCAATTTAACCACGCAGTGCATATCAATAACCGGAAGCAACTTACAAGTTGGTGTTTTATTATTGTTGGTTTCATCTCCCGCCGTATCATCGCGTGAGCAATGACGAACTAATGAATTTCGTTAATTCGTGAATTGAATCAGTGAATATTTTTTATAAAATGTAAACACAATATAATAATAATAATAAAAAGGAAACTTTAATGTTACTGCGCTTCGAACAACCATCTTTTTCTGACCTTTGGGTCACATTCTACTGCCCCTTAAATGGTAGTTTTCCTCAATTCTTTTAACCTCAATCATATAGAATAAATTATATTTATTGAAATCTTCGCGCTCCTCTTATGTCTGTGTGACAAAAGCCGCAAAGAAAGTCGAAACGATCAACCATTATAGAAAACATTGATTAGAAACACGAATTACAAACCCAACCAGTACGTGCTTTATCAATATATTTCATTTTTGTGTGAGGCATATTTCCCTCCTTTTTAAATTTTCATAAACACTAATATAAACGGAATTAATTTTAGTTCAAAGTCATTCGACAATATTTGATTGGCATGCAATTCATACATCAAAAATTCATCAATCATTTTTCCAATTATTAATGCCACATTATGAAATAAAAACAAATGTAAAGGTTACATGAACGCTCCGTCATGTGAAAATGTATGCCTTTTGATTGCTTTTGGTTCGTTTCAGACCCCAAACTTATTTTAATTTTCTTGTGTAGAATAGAACGTCTTTATCGAAAAGACATAGTCTACAGTTAGTTATACAATGCTGTAAAAATATATGTTCCGATTTTGACGGAAATAATAATTTGGAGATCCATAATCCTAGAGGTATAATTTTTTTTTATTATTTTTTTTGACATCAATTTGTATGTCGTTCCTTTGTCCGTACATCGGACGGTCTGAACAAAAAATTGGGTGAGTGCTTGAGAAAATCTTTGTCATTTTGGAAATTTTTCACAAATTAACCCAAAATTATGCGAATACTACTAATATTTTCACAAAACTGTACGTGATTTGATTGAAAATTGTAATTTAAAGAAGAATAATGTGTATCAAGAAAAAAACTATAACAGCAATATCTAAACCGCGAGAGATGGCTCAGGGCATCAACTGATGTCACTGCAGTTCCTCTGAACGGGAAGTCCTAAGTTTGAATCCCGACGATTTTTGAGACTAGCTTGTCAGTTAGGTCGAAATCAGTCGCTGTCTAAAGAACAATTCTAGCGGCCGGCTGCTCTTATCGGTAGTTTATCGCGGTTTCTCCGATTCGCAGGCGAATGCCGGAGCAGTACCCTATCACACGGGCCACAGGCAGCGCGCGATATTTCCTGTATCTTCTTTGACGTATCCTCTCGCCTTACACACACACTTACACTAACACGCACTACACAAGCACAAATGCCGGTGGATAGGTCGGGAGCTTAGAGCTTGTCGCGGCTGGGGTGGTGCCCCACTGGTGGGAGATACATGATTGGGGAAAAACCCCGGCGACGGTATGTCGGCGCTGGATCTCGCCATACTGCGAGGGAACGATCATTGCCATCTTCCGAGAAAAACACGCACCACACTTACGGGACTAAGGACCTTGGTAGTTGACGGAATCAGTAAAACAATCAATCAAGCAATATGTAAGATGTAGAACACTTTCAAAAAATTAAAATTTTACAACTTTTGAACATTCAGTGGTTTTAAGGAAAATGGTGCATACACAATTTTTATAAGTGCATATTTATCTTTTTGCGTAAGAAGAATTGAAAACATTTTGAGTGAAAAGTTTAGAGAAAATTTGGAAAATGACCTAGGAAAGTAATTTATCGTGTTCGAAACATTAAATGTTTTGTTCAATACTTGCAGGGACTCGGAGTTTGGCCAGATCAATCAGGCAATATCCATTTAGAGGAAATTCCTACGCAGATTTAGTGGCTAGTTCAGATGCCCGCAGTTAGACTGACCTTTTCTTGATTTTAAATCATTTTTCAAAAAAGTTGAGAATTTTGGCGTAATTGTGCGCAAAACATGGTCCCATTTTCGGTAACTCACTATGTTTTCGAAAATTTCAGAAACGATCATCGGAAAAGTAGAATATTAATGATAGAGATTTTTGTCTTAAAATCTGTTTTAAAAATAGATATTTAAAAAAGATCGTGTACTAATTATTTTAGAAAGAAAGAGTGCACTTCTGATTCATTTTAATGTAATTCATAAAAACATTTTCTCAAAAATTACTCGCAATTTTTTAATAATTTTCCCCCGTGGATAAAGCAGAGTGTGGTTAAAATTTGTGCTGATCCAATTTTCGTTGAACTTACTAAATTTTCGATAACTGCAAAAGTTAAAAATAATGAGAGGAAGTATTTGGTGATGTAGTTTTAGATATAAATATCTCTAGTGAGAGTGAAATATGGAAATACAGTATTTTCTAAATTCTTACACAATGAAATAAATGTTATAATTATTTTAATATCAACATGAATTATTACCACTATTTCTATCAAATTTTGTTCAAAGTTCAACAATGTATGTTATTTTGCAATGAACGCTCTAAACGATTACTCATATTTGTCGTGTTGCAACAACACTAGCGGATCTAGGCATTTCCAATGCGACATATTTTGGCTTTCTTACGGCGCATTCGTTTTGTGACGAGACACTTTTCATACATAAGGGCGCGATATAGAGGAAGTGGCCTATATTTAGCACAAGTCTCATATGGACCGAGTTCTTGTTTCAATTGCATGCAAATTTTCCTCGCTGCCGTGCCACACGCGGCAGCTCTGTTGAGTGTCCTGGCGACATTTGCGATGGGTCGATACAGTTATAATTCACAACCGTAGTTTAAGCTTAGTTTGATAGCACAACTGTTTGTAGATCTCTAGGGGGAGAAGGAAGGAAATGGAAGCGAAGAGTAATTTCTCTGTACTTGATTCTCCCTTCCCTTCACTTCTTCCCACCAGACCCCACTATCTCCAGAATACCGTTACTTGGGGTCCTGACAACATTCTTTCAAGAAAATTAGCTCGTTATCATATGTTCATATTGCGAGTAGGTAGGTGATTTTTTTAAATTGGTAAATAAATATTCCGCAATCTCGTTTTACGACCAACAACCCTTTGTTGCTAGAAATATATTACAGAATCGGTTGAACCTTCAGTAAACTTCATCTTCATGTATTATGTACATTTTAGTGAACATTTGTCATGCCAATCAAAAATAAAATTTATATTATTTTTTCAGCTCACGTGCATCTCTTTTAAGTTTTACTTGCACTACCCTTCTCTACTCTTCCAATGCAAAAGAATGCGTCCTTACGTCCATTTTTTCATAATTATTTATAAATAATATGGGAATGTTAGTCATTGCAGCAATTACAATACAATTATATTAGTTTGTATACATACAAGTACAATATTTAAAATACAATCAATAGGATTTGAAAATTGTAAAAGGAATTAGAATCAAAATTTGAAAATATGATAAGCTATACCACTTTTTATTATATAATTTAGTAGACTTCCGAAAAGAACCACTGAAATGTAATGCTCATGGAAACTATTAGACAGACGCAAGTCACTAGATTCCTTGCTTAATAAATATTTTTGAAGTGTAAACCGAAATAAAACTATGTACAATGTCCTTCGTATTTTGAAAATAGATTTCTGAATGTAAAGTTAAGCAGCACACAAAACAAAAATGTAAAAAATATGTTTTCAATAGCATTCCTTACTAAATGGGATACTTAACCTGATTCTGGAGGATTTACTTCTGTTGCATGTGCTCTAGGACCGTTTCGTTTGTAATATAACTGTGTTATATTACTAACGAAACGAATATAACTGTGTTATATTTTATGCGTTTCCTTCTTACGGCATTGTTAATTTATTGTTTCTATAATACTTTATGTATAAATACCAACAGTCGTCACAAGTGTCCAGGATCAAACATATCATTAGTAATTCGTTTATTTGTAAATTGCTTCATCTGTTCATAATCACGATTCTGCACTTTCAAATGTGTGAACGTTCCATAACATTCACAATTTTTGCTAGTCTACTAAGGAATTACACAACTTGACTTGAATGCCTGTATTTTGTTCCAGAGTAGGCTGACGAGATTGAGAACTGCTAGAGAACAAGCAGAAAAGCCGACTTAGCGAAACTATTCCTCTGAGTTGAAGTCGAATAATTACCTTATTTTGCAAATCATCCACACCGATGCTGCCACTGCCTCCAGGGCCTGAACCTGAACCTGCGATCCACCCAACCGAGACGAGTGAATTACTCGCTCATCAAGAGCGGTCGGTAAGTACGTAATTACCGCTTCTACTCCCAGAGCAGCTTTGGTTGGCCTCGGTGTTCTCCAAATGAAGTTCTAAATTTTCTGGAGTTTGCTATAATGAGATGCGGGTCCGGTTGCTATCCAAGAGTGCAAAGAAGGCTGGAAAAACATGTGACTCTAGCGACAAATATCGCGGCTCCCTACAAGCTATGTATGCTACGAGGAGCAAACTGTAGAATCACAATATTTATGAAAATTTATGTTTCGTTTGATGTCAGTTTTCGTGCTATTGGTATCGACTTTCTGCGATATTTTTCTTCCTAAAATTATTTTTATTGTCGTATCTTTAAGGGTATGGACGACCAAGCAGAGAGCATTGTTTTGATTCCTGACTTTCCTTCGCTGTTATTAAGTTATTAAAAGGCATTTAAATGTAGAAAAAGCAAATCGGTTCGGTTTGCCAATGCCTCCGCAACACAAAAACAAGAACTCAATATTCACGATTATACATTCAGAGAGTTCAGTCGTTCAATTGTGGATACCGTAATTACATCATCATTATAGTTATAGGATACCATAAAAGGTATACCAGTTTAATGAGCTTCATTTGCGGTTATAGCTACTTGCACCAGTACTGGCATTATTTTTTCAGCAAATAAAATATTTGTGCGTGAAAGAAATCAAATAAACGTGTTCTCGAAACGAGAGAACTACGGATTGTTGCGTCGACCTAGGTTGCAAGAAGAATCTCCGACTCACAAAGTGAAATCTACTTGTTGCAAGAACTAGACAATAGTCACCATCCTCCTCATATGTATTTCTCTTTCTCAGAATCTACAACCCCTCCATGGGTTTTGGTCTTACATCCGCAACTAGTACTGAGGGATCGTATCCACTCCTGAGAATGGAATATGATCGTGATGGGGGTCGAAGGTTCGTACGGGTCTGTTTGTTCAGTGTCTACGCCAAGTCTTCAGCTTGAGCACGAAGTCTACGGATTAAACCACATAAACCACATAAACCACTGAACCGACTTACCAAAATGCAAATTCTCATCCAGGCAGAGGTCAGTCTCTTCCAGCTACTTATACTCTGATTTAAACATACAGTCTTCAATCTGCAAGGTCAAGAGCTGAATGTAGAGGGAGCCGCTGTCATCCAACTGGGAGTTTCAATACGAAAAATGTAAGTCATAACAAAGCTCCCGATTGGATGAGAGTGCCGTCCCTCTCCGTTCAATACCGTCCTCTCCGTGACCTTGAAGTTTGAAGTGCATCTGTGTTTAAATCGAAGTATAGCTGGTGTTGAAAATCCGCATCCAACGGAATGCGAATGTATCTTTGTTATAGATAAGCAACTCTACAAAAATAATTAAAACTGCTTGTGATGTACTGTAGAGACGATTTGCAATCTGTTCTTGCATCACGTTAACGCTCTCGGTCGAAGTAGTTAAGAGGATAAAATTTCCTGGTCAAGAAGCTGGTGATGGAAACGCGTCACAAGTCGCCGGGCCCTTCCCACCTGCAAAAGCTCAATTATAAACGATCCATTCCACATGTTAACGTAGGGCTGTCCACGTGGGTGGTACACTGGATGTGCCCTGCCTCAGCCCGACTCGGCCCGACCGAAGGGTCGGGAAGGCGCTCGGCTCTAGACTAGTGAAGGGCGAGTGTCACGCTGGCAACAACTGTGGGCCACCGCGGGCAGTGTGATGCGTATGCTTGGATTTCAGCAGCCCTAAATTAACGCATCCGTAGTAGGCAATGAAAACTCTGAAATTCCCCGGTCCAGAGGCAGGTATCGGAGATGGGCCGCCATCGGAATTCGAACCTAGAACGTCTCGCCCTGTTGCAGACGCGCCTCTCTGGTACTTACGCACCCGGTTGGCCGTTTTTGGGTGGCGTAATAGTACGTGAGGTATAGCAGATAAATACCGGCGCAGCCCTGGGTCGTTGCGATGAGAGTTCGGCTCAGTTTTGTACGCCTCGCCCCCTGCGTTCCCTCTTCGCCTCTCGGCCCCGCTTCCACCCCCGCTCCCTCCTGCCGACGCGGTGCACGGCTCCCGGGAGAGCCGGCCGCAGAAGGGCCTCCTGAGACGCCTCCTCCTTCTCCTCCCCCGCCCAACCCGCTCTCCCCACGCTCTCCTCCCTCGCTCCCCCGCCCCCCGCTCCGTCTTCCCCTCCCCACGCGCTCGCAAGAAAGTCGAGCTGCAATGTTTTTGGCGCGTTCGCAACATCGCCGAGTGCCTCCTAACGTCATCAAGTCGGGCCGTCCATCAGGCTGTCCGCGCGCCAACAACTCGCCGGCTGCCGCCGCCTACCCCGCTCCCCTCCTCCCGTTGCTGCTGCTGCTGCTGCTGGAATTTAGGAAAATCGCGAGCGAGCTGGCTGGTGGGCGGGACGGGCGGCGAACGAGGAAGAGGGCGAGTGTGTGTGCACTTACAGCCTCGGACACCTGACACCTAGCATCCTTTTCTGCGGCACCAAATGAGAAGGTTCAGGTGGCTCGGGGCATCAAGTGATGTCACTACAGCGCCTGTAACCGGGAGGCCCTAGGGTTCAAGTCCAGACGATGGCACGATTTTTTAACACTAGATACCTAGCTAGGCCGAATTCAGCCGCTGTCTGGAGGAAAATTCTAACGACCGACTGCTCTGATAGATTGTTTTCCGTCTTGTTTTTTTTTTCAAGGCGAATGCTCGTGCAGTCCCTCCTTCCTCTTTCTTGTCCTATTTTCACCCCTTTCTTGCTCACACACACTTACTGACACTACGCTACCACACATGTCGAAAGACCAGTTGGGACAACCATGGTATGTGAAAAGTCTTCAGAAAAATAGGCAGGAAATAGGTAGATGTCAATCTGAGTAGACGAGAAAATTGAGAGTTGTCCTCAAAATCGGTCGCTCCGGGCGCCGGCCATTAAAAATGGTCTTGAAGATCTCTTCCAGAACAATTCAGCGGAATCTCTTTCCAGTTTCTTTATGAGTGTCAGGAACGAGGAAAAGAGTTCATATAGAAAAAGTAGTTGACTTCTGCCCCTATCCTCGAATATTGTGTATGATATGCACACCAATACATGTGAACGAATATATAACTTAATTGGTTGAAAGCCAGAACGGTATAAGTGACATTTTATTAATTCTGAGAAATCTGTTTATTTAAGTCAATATCACTGTGGTACTTTATTTCATTATTAAAAACACAGCATTTCAATTGTTCATTATAACCACGAAATACATTGCCACTAACATACAGCCGAAAATAAAAACGTTTTTCTCAGAATTTATAAAATATCACTTATACCGTTCTGGCTTTCACACATTCAACTAATATTGAGTATGCACCTGTCGTTCAATGAAGAAACAAGTTCTTATTTGTACCATGTTGAAGTAGGGTAGAATGAAAGCAATTTTAAAGTTCATCACCAACAGTCATTCTGTATTTATCTCATCCCCTGTATTCACTTTCACAGCCATTATTAATTATAAAAACGATAATGTGTAGTATGTTTCTTCCCTATTTATGTTTGGCGCTCCGCACCACTGATATTCCCAAGGTTTAAAACAACCGCAAAATTCACAATGACGAATTAATGCTGCTTTTGATTCACTTCATACGTGTGTTAATTATCTTAATATATGCTACCCAATAATTAGTTTTGGAAAACTTTGAACCGGAATCCTAGCTTTAATTGTTTCAAAATCGCACAGTAATCTATTGATTGAATGTTATTTTCGGTCAGTAAATCATATGAAACATCTGTCAGTTCCAAAGTTTGAGAATAAAAATATGCAAACGTAAAAAAATGTGTTCATATCAGGTTTTATAAATAGGGAATATATATATATATATATATATATATATATATATATATATATATGAATTATTTTATCGTTGCTATTGAGTGTGACTGAACCTCAAGAAAGTTTTAAAAATACCATTTCAGAAAGGACTCGCTAATTGTCAGTATCAAGTTGTTTGTATCCTTCCCGACTAAGTGTACACGAAATATTAAAATTAGTTTGCGTTTGAATTGTTTTACAGTGCCTACCCTACTTATATTAATGACGTATGAAATTGTCTTACATCCTTTACGATACGATATTACTTTACTTTTGTATACAGGTATACGATTGAACAACCGTACGCCAAGGAACAACTATACAGGCACGTTAAACTCTGGTGAAATATACTGTATTAATAGACCGTTTCTAACGCAACCCCTGGCATCTTATAACTCGAGTGACTTTAAAGAACGTTTTCGGATCTTATTGGTCTGCATCGAACGTACTTACGATGCAGTGGTATGGTGTATGCACATAAGTGTTTTTCGGTAGCAATTTACTATGCAAGTAATATATTGAGGTTTCTTTATCAGTATTATTAAAATTATTTTATTTCATTTAGTTTTTGAAGTTAAGCAGTCCAAGATTTCAAAAAGGTACTGTGAGTATTAGGAAAAATTTAAATCAATTCTATGTGTTTCAGTAATAGTAAATACCAAAAAAATGTGTCATGAGAAACTAGTTTTAACTAAACAGAAATATTTGTTCAAACGAGCTCTCCTGTGAAAAAAATACTCAGTATTCCTCACAGACATTTTGATGTAATATGCACTTGTGTTAAGTAGCGTGTTATAAAACAATGATATAAAGATCAATACGCGGGTTTGAGCTTTATAAAGGTATATATTCCATAGAGTTTAAAGCAGTACTTTATTACGTCTAATAAAAAATAATACAAGTTGAACCTAATTACCATTTATGCTGTACCATTAATTACCATTTTTAACGTATTTCTGGCTGTGTTAATTCCATGTCTGACTCACTCCCGATCAACGTTGTAGGCTTTTTCTCGTTGCTGTTTCCCACCGCTCCTTCTCTTCGCGAGTCGTTGCAATGAAATGAAAGATATACCAGTGATGAATTATGTTTCAGTATTTGATATGCAAACATCGCAAAGTTGGTCGACAATCTTTATATAAACGAATCATAATTATTATAATTACAAAACCAGCTACAGTTATTTACTAATAATATAACGAGAGTAAATAATAATTATTTTGAAATCTCGATAAGGAAAGCGTGCATTAAAAAAATCCTGATGCACAACTTTTTTTCAATTTTTTTATTTATATATTTTTTAACGTCGTGAAAATCGAGTTTGGTTCTGTTTAATCGTTGTATTCGAATTCTTCGTAATTGGAGTTGTTTCGAGTTTTCAGCGTGGGAATCTGCAAGAGTCCACCGCCCGAACCTTCACCTTCGCGCAGTTGGCTTGGAATGCGCCAGGTCACGGGTCACGGGCAGCGGCGCGGCCGAGCGGCGTCCTCGGGCCGCGGAGTGCTGCGGGGGCGGGGCGGGGGCGGGGCGGGGCGGGGGCGGGGCGGGGGCGAGCCGAGAGAGCTGCAAGCGCATTTATGTGAGTGACGGTGCGGCCGGCGGCGGTGACGGTGGCAACAGCGCGCCGGAGCCTGCCCGCGCCCATGATGAACAACCACTAATTTAACCTAAGTGAACCGTTGGTGATTTAACCGGGGCGTCCCCACCGTATTAGTGCAGAGGGCAAGCGAATGCTCCCGAGAATTGCGCTTGCAGCGGGGTGATTACTTTCTCGCCGAAAATGTGTTTATGTCTCTGCAATTTCTCCTCGAAATTCATCCATAGACATTTGTGAACTAAACTGTTTAGTGTGGCTCGGAAAGGCATGTCATGGCGTACGGTAGTGATGACGTGTAACGGTTAACATTGGCAAAGAGGCGATGAAATCCAACTTTCATCCTTAAGGATGAGATGTTGGTATTGATTGGGGAAAATTGTTGATTCATGGGCTGTTTCCCGTTGTTACGGTATTACTCCTCTTATATTGACCAATAAATGATGAAATGGCACGTCACAAGCAAGTCACCGATTCCTTTAGATATCTCCCGGAGACTGTTTTCGTCGATCCATCTGCGAAGGAATATTTTAAAAAGAAATATTTCTATACTGCACGATTAAAAAATACCATTTTCTTGTGCGTACATCTTTGAGTTTCGGCATTTCACTCGAAATCAAATGATATCTAAAACCATTTCGAAAAACCAAGTTTTTTAAACAATATTTTCAAGTTTCATTTTTGTCCAATTAGCTTGCCCACCGGAAAATTCTCCAAAGCAATTATTATTGTTAAGAAAGCCCTTTTTAAAAATTCCTTTCTGTGAGATTATTTCCTTTCCTTTTTGAATTTTTGATAACTTTCCAGACGGTTGACAGATCAATGAAACGAAGGAATGAATATAAAACGAGTCGGAGAGCGTTGTACCCCTTTGAAGCGAATAGACGGAAAACAGCAGGTAGTGAGTATACGATTGACTGTCAGAATTATGGTGATTAATATCGCCTCCAGTATCTTCTTTACTTTGTAGTGTCCAGTTGTTTTATATGACCATAACTTTTTTCGGGGCACGCGGACTGCAAAGTCTATTTTGCTGCAAGCGTAGCCTAGTAGTAACACTTTCCAATCAATATATACACAGTCAAGATACGTATTTGGTATATGTTGAAAAACATGTTCAGTAATTTATTAATTTTGAATCCGTGTACCTGATCTACTAGGGAAGAGGGGTAAAAGGAGTGTGGAATAAATGAAAAGTGGTATGAATTAATGAGGAATGGTGGAATGAGCAGGACGTGTACCAGAATGACCGAGGAAACGTGTCGCGTTTATGCTTGTCCTCAAGTAGTGGCCAGCATTTGTACTGCAGACCCGTAGGTGGGCAATAGCACTCTAGTGGCTGAGCTAAAAGTCGGCCATAAGGAATACAGATGAACTTCAATAAGAAAGCAAACCACACTAAAGGAGAATAGTGCTACTTCACGCAGACAAGTGTTGCTATGTAGTATTACATGAGCAACTATGTTACAGACACTAGTTTCTTTAGGCTCTTTCTTTAAGCGGAGTTCTGTTCCATTATGGTCTGAGCGGTAGACATTACAAACAGATGTGCCAATAGGGAAATATTTTTCGTAGAACAATGTTATGTTTAGGGCAAGCATGATACTCGTATGTACAACAGTATACTCACGAAACAGCGAAAACAAAAACAGTTTATTGAACTTTCTGGCAAATCATAACAGCATATAATTGAGCCACATCAAAGCGAAGTTATATTTCGTGCTTCAAATAGAGGAGATACAAAAAGTTAGAGGTGACTATGGAAATGGATGGTGAGGGTAATTAGGGACCAGAAAAGGAGGAGTTATCTTCACGAGAGCAGCCGCGCGCTGTTAAGTGCATGCAACGGGAGGTGCTTAGCAGCGCCGCCGAAGGACGAGTCGCAACGGCAGGATGTCCAGCAATCTGGGAAAGAAAACGCGGGGAACATAGGAGTTTAAGAGCTGAGAGAGCCAAATTGTGAAGTTATCGTGGCAATAGGAAGCAGTGGGATCAATGAAGAAAAGTAGAAAATGAACGGCGGACGCAACGCTTCTTCCGTCTAGTGCGAGACGAGGCATCGCGGCGTACAGCGGAAGAGGATGGCGCACGCCGAGTTAGCGGAGTTAGCCGGTTTCTGCGGAAACCAAACGAGATGCGAAGGACGATGTAGATGCGGGCTCTGAAGGGCGGGCCGGCCGGAACACAGGGATTACAGAAGCAGACGTACAACACAAGGACCCCTTGCTGGAGTGGGAAAGAAGGGAAGAGAGAGAGAGAGAGAGAGAGAGAGAGAGAGAGAGAGAGAGGGAGAACAAGAGGGGGAGCGTGCACACAGGAACGTCCGCATGGACTGAGTCGAGTCGTAGAGAGTAAAGCACCACTGGACTCGAGGGAAACAGGGCGGCGATGCGTTGTGCAGCGCGCCGAAGGGGACACCAGAAATACATAACTCGGAAAGGGAGAGCTACAAAGCAGCCCCGTCGCCAAGAGGAAGGGGTGTTGAGAAGAACCCAACGAGTTTGGTGAACACGAACGCGGCAAAGACTGGGTAGTGTGAGAGAGACTCCCCTATGGGGATGTCAGAGATGTGCGAAAGACGAAGACAGAGATGGCCTTGAACGAGAAGACAGCGATGATAACGAGAACATGTAGATCGCTCGGGGCTGCGACGACACGAGAACAATGAAAATTGCAGCGGAGGAAAAGACGACAGTATAAGTGAGTATGGCGAGTGGAGAAAAATGAGAACAATAAAACCGCAGGGTTCGGCGGGAAAGACGAACACAGCGTAATGAGGTGCACTTCAATTATGACAAAGGCAGTAAAGAGGCGAGAAAAGCGTGGTCGCATCGCGATGGTGGGAAGAAAGAAAATGGCGATGGTGTCAAGAAGGTCGAGGCCGGGGAGATAAAGAGATGAGGCGAATGACGGGGATCGCGAGATTTTGTGGGTGGCGGGGATAATGATTGTGTCCGAGTCAGTGAGTTTCGCGAGGGCGGTGACAGGGGCGAGGTTAGTGGGTGGGGGCGAAATCGAGGGGCTAAGTTCGATGAGGGCAGAGAGCCGCTGAGGACGAAACGTCTGAAGATGGCGAGGTCGCTGTGAGGACACGGCTGCTGAGGAGGACGAGGTTGCTTAGAAAAGCGAGGTCAGTGAGGATGAATAGGTCAGTGAGGACTGCGAGGATTCTGAGGTCAGAGAGGGCGGCGAGGTCGGTGAGGACGGTGAGGACGGAACGCACCAGAGCGGCGCACAATACCGCTCGGCTACCACACGGCGTCGCTGGCTGACGGGCTACACACAATGGAACCGAATAGTCACCGCAGCCGAACGCGAATATTCAATTTGAATTCATTAATAGGCGGCACTAATAAGTGAAAACTCATTACCAGCTCCATTGAAATACCTCTTCTGGTACAGGTACAAACTCGTGCTCCGGCTTTTAGAAAATTACTGCGCCGAATCAGAATTGCACGCATGTGAATATTCGGCGCCAGGCGAAAGTGGCGGGCGGGTGGAGCGGGCCGGGCGGGGCGGGGTGGCAAATGGGGCGGGGTGGACCTGGCCGGGAGCGTCGGCGGGGAGGACGGGGCGCGGGACGACCGAGTAAAAATACCGATACATTTTAGTGGAAACTAACTCGGATATTAAATTTCGCACAATCAAGCTGCTAACAGCGAGGCGGGCTTCGGCTGCCCTTCATAAAACCTCATTACCCTTTCGGCGGAATTCGGGCTGGTTGGTGGAGGCGGTGGGGGCGGCGGCGGCGAGGCTAATTGGGCGGGGTGGGGGAGGAGGCGGTGGCAGTGTGGGCGGGGCGGGCGGTGAGAGCAGGCTGGGCGGGAGGCGGGCTGGAACGAAATGCGGCCAGTGAAGACGCAGCCGTCTCCCAATTGACTTGGACGGGCCGCACCGCCGCCGTCGCCGCCCAGCGTCGATTGGATCGCCTTCCGGCGACGAAGCCGGCACGAAGCAGGCCGTGCCTGCGGGCACGCATGGGCGTGCCGCACGCATCTCACGCGTCGCACTCTGCACCCCCTCCCCCTCCCCCCTTCCCCTCCCCGCGACCGAACGGAACGGTAAAAACTCTAAAGTGGATGCTGACAAAGGAGAAAGTTTCCTAGTAGAGATGGAGAGAGATTCGGAAATACACAACGTTGGTTCCATTGTGATGAATGTGTGTGAGTTAGAGGTTCACGAGTGTGGTTTCTGGAGGAAAACGGAAAGGGATGTTAGACATGGAATTAAAAGTTGTCTGCATTTTTGACACACTAATGTTTCCATCGTTGATTCGAAATGCAATTAATTTTCGAAGCAAGTAATATCATTTTTCGTATTAAGTGGGAGTTTTGGAGATGTATTTAGTGGGAGTATTGGAGAAGAAAAATGAATTTTTCTTTAAGCCGTTCCTTGTTTGTTTTCTAAGATGTGATAACAATGAGAGAACGCAACATCTTACAAATACCGACGACAAATTTTGACAGTTCATTAAAAAGGAACTTGTCTCTAATTTGAAGCGATAATTTCAATTCTGGAGATATAACATTATTTGGAAAAATCACCAGAAATAATAATTAAAAAATAATTAAACTAAAACAATAAAAGTTATAACATTCATTTAAATATCCCAAAGTCAACTTTTGGGAATACTTGTATCTTCAATAGCTCTAAAAAAGGTCACAAGGAGATGTAAGAAATAATATTAAAGTATGGAAAGACAAAAACAAATATAAGATAAGACTGGCTTAATACAAATTGTTTACCACCCAAGCAACGTGGTTCTCGCTAAAACACTATGTGTTGGAACAGACACACATCTGCTAGAAACAGCTAGGTGGCCACCATAAGGAATGGGAGATGGGAAACCCCCTAAAGGGGAGAGGGTGACTGGAAATGTAGGAGCTAGCCTAAAACGGATTTAAAATGGAACTTTAATTACAGAATGTTCATTAAAGTATATAAAAATTAGGATTTTTAAAACATTTAAAAATTTCTAGATTTTCGAAAATATGTTTTATCCCTTTGTTTGTTAAGTGAAGAATTTAGAAGTTTTCTTTGGGGTCAAAAGAGTGGTTAAACCTCAATGTTTATCATCTCCTCTCAAAGAATGACCTTTGGAATAGATACAGAATGTTTCACTATTCAAGCCAATCGTACAAATAATAATAAATGGTGATGTCGGTGATGATAATAATGATAATCGACGGTCGGTCTGATGTATCTCACGCATGGATCTCCACGTGCGCGTGTTCTGCCTCCGAAATGTGACAGTAAAAACACCTGAGCTGAAGCGGAGAGGTGAATAACTGTGTCGATCGAACGGAAACGTGATATGCATATGCTAATAGCGAGGATCATGTGTGAATTTTATGGCCCTGTTATCCTGCGGACGGACCTACGTCAACAGGGTGCGAGTGGGCACGAGTCAAAGGTTAACTGCGCAATGCAGCAATACTCCAAGTGTGCTGCAATACTCCATGCAGTGATCTCCAAATTCCTCTAATGTTTTACTTTTCGGTGACGGAAGTTTTTGCGTAGTTAAGTCGAAACGAAATACTACGTTGCTTTTTAGAGATTGTCAAATTAATGAAGTCCATGCATAGTCCTAACAAAATAATAAACCAATAAAACATCAATTCTAAAAAGTCACTATAAATGCCAATTTTCACAAACTAGTAATTGGTGAATTTAATTATATAGTTTCCGGAACATAACATCTCCATTAATTAGTTTTTTAGGAGACGCAAAAAATGTACTCACTGGATCCGTGCAACGTGCGTTCCGCACTTAATAAAACATTCTATAAATGTTAAAATAGCTTAATTGGACCCTAACATCGATTCGGTATAGTCGTAAAGGGTCTTCGGTATAGTAAGCAAGTAATCATTCTAATACAACTAAACCTTGAGAAAGAATTTCACAGAAAATCAAATAGTCACTTCAACTATCGTGGAATAATGTTTCTGTCTCTATTCCTTCAATTTAAATTGACGTAAATTTTGAGTTACTGCTCGTATCTAACCATGCATGTTACGGAGTAAGGGTTCCTAGAAAAGCTAAATCCCCAAATACGAAATACAAGTTTCGAAACGGTAACATTTTGTAGACTATTGCATAAGAAAATTACAACCTACTCTCCACCTGTTCTCCTGCATGTCCACCACCTGTACTCGCCAATCTCCCACACGTCAATGGGTCCAAAAATGACGTAAACTGGTATTTGAAAAACGTTATATATTTGATTTGGAAACTCGGCGATTCAGACCTTTTTAAAAGTTTTCGCAAGGCATTACCATTGTTCTAAGCAATGTTACCAATTAAAATCAAAAGCCTACAATTTACTAAGCATTGTTAATTTACAGAATTTAAAAAAACACTGAAATTTACTGAATGTTATCTGCACTCTAGTAATAGTTGTTGACAGAATGTAGTCGCTAAATCAACATTGGTCTAAA
Organism: Gryllus longicercus; assembly: GCA_038098605.1. Lineage (NCBI taxonomy): Eukaryota > Metazoa > Arthropoda > Insecta > Orthoptera > Gryllidae > Gryllus > Gryllus longicercus. Next base: position 804,547 of record JAZDUA010000452.1, on the reverse strand, counting down.
CAGTGATGTTAAAAACCTATCAAACATAAACGTTGAGAAAGATTTTGAAATCTTGGTTCAAACACAATTCTACATTATTTCATTTGCTAAAATATTCTTCATAGAATGAATTTGTGCTTGCATTTAAAATTGAGATATCATAAACTGCATCAATCACGAGAATGGTGTCGTCACGCATTACGTTTTATGGATTAATCTGCTGACTACTACGGTAAATTAATGCGGACGAAACAAAACACATGTTTAAAGCCCCCGATTACTTTTTTAAGATGTTACTTTACAACGCATTGCCAGATGACATTAAACAATTGAAGTCGGTTCACAAATTTAAGTTAAAAGTATTTATTTTCTTCTGCATAACTGTTTTATACAACTAGAGACTATACTGATTATCATAAAGAAAAATAATGTTTATTTGTAACAAAACAGTTATATATAATGAATGAGTTTACATTTCTATTGTATATTTTTTTTAAAGACTTAATATGTTTGTAATAAATAATGTACTTATGCTTCCGGGTCAATGACACCCTATCTCGATTAGGTTTTTGTCCAGTTTCCCTGATCCATTCAGCAAATGTTGAGATGGTCCCTTGTTTTGCTTCTGGTCGTAAGTGTAGCTTCACTATACGCACGTTTTAGTGAACTCTGCTTTTGCTTCTAAGAATACAGGTAAGGGCGAGTTACTATTTTGTTAGCAATGCAGAAAAATCATACTTGCAATTCGTTTACCGATGCAAATAAGTTTTCTGTAACTCGGAAACGAAAATGTCTCTTTTTTCAAGTATTGCTGATCTTGCGATTTTTAAATTTTATTTTTGTTTATTTAATTATATTAAACTTTTACTCATCTTTCTACTATTTTTAGGTAAAATGACGGCAAGGGATTCTGGAACTCAAGAAAACGTGCGCAGATAATCTCCTCCATACGTCACGTACAGTTATTACTGATTTTTTACAAAATAAAATCTAAATCTAAAGATTTCTATTGGTTTATACATTTTAAAATATATTTTAACATTAAATTGTAAAGTTACAGAATATAGTTTATTTTCATATCCATGTTGATTACGTATGTTCATTATTTCAGTACTATTAGATAGTCCTTTATAATTTGATTATGCATTTGATTATGGACGTCGACTTTACAACACATCCAAACATTTTCATCTAAATTGGAGCCTGTATTTCTTGAAAATTATTTTCTCGCTTTTACATCTTCGAGGTTCAAATATTTTCGCACCAAGTCGGCTTGAGAACGAACCAGAAGCTCAAATCTATAGTCTCCCGAAGCTTCAGTTGTCATTTATATAACGAAGGTGATTTAAGCCACCTTTATAAATTGTCTTTTTCAATTAAATATTTGAAATAAATTTCGAGTTCTATTTGTTAGTATACGAATGAAATTCCGCAAGAAAATCCAGAGAATAATTTGTGAAATATAACTGGTTATGTATACATTTATTTACGGTAAAAAGAGTAAAAAACATCATACTCGTACCTATTTCTCTATTCTGAAACAATATTCGTGTCAGGAACGAACAAATTTAAGCATGCCGTCTAAATGACAAGAAAATGGCACTTACATGTCATCTCAGGTGTGTCTTTGTAATTAGGGTGGAAAAAATGAGAGGGCAAGTTATTATTTAGTAAAGGAGTAATGATACAAGCTTATTAGATTTTGCATTTTCCCTCGTCCGGTAATATGGCAAATACTATTGGAAAAGAAAATATGATAATTAAGAGAGAGAATCGCTGTTGTGTGTAAATTAACTACGTTATGAGCTGGGTATTTAAATAATTATGACTCTTTATCGCGTAGCCAAGAAAGCGCGCACAAAATGTGGTTTCATGTAAGTTCTGAAATATCAAAACATGTGTTCTAAAACAGTCACATTTTCAGCCTGAATTGTATAGCAACGTTAAAAGTTTTCCCTTTATCAGTCGTGAATATGAACACGAAATTCGTGAATCCCCGAGTATGTGTACGCGGTAGCGGACATACTTATCCATGCTGTGTAATGAGTTTTGACGATGACGAAACATTAATTTGCCACGAAACATAAATACTTCCCGAGTGCTCTACATAATTTATATTATTAATTGAACTGCATCTGGGCATTTGGTAATTTCACGCCGGATTATCCCAGTTACTAGTGTTTCAAGCGGCATGCAAAACGGCAGTCAGGAGCGAATATTCACATGTTAGTCTTGCATTTTGCAATTGCAGCCCAAGAATAGAAGTGTAATGATTTCAGTTTTTATCAAGAAAGTGCATATGGGTTTTACAACGTCATATAGGAGAATGTAATGTTCTTCACTGAAAGACTGTTTTTTAAACATTCAATAAACTACATCCATTGTTTTCAAACATTTAAAATTTCTTTATTCTGTTTTTATCATCAACATTCACAAATTTTATAGTTGCGAGAAAGTTATCTTTCCATGCTCCTTGCCAAGCAGTTTGAAAGAGAATTCTGTTTTCAGAGCATGAAATACGCCGAGAAACATAGATTAATAAAAGCGATAGAAAATTTTGATTTACTTCAATTCAAACAATGATTTACAAAATGTAAGTAAAAAAGACTATATTTAAGGGTGAGGTTTAATTGTTTGAATATGTGTCATTTTATTTTAAGGTAAGCCTTTATTTACTTAGGACTTGAGAATTTTTTGAGTTTTTGGTTTGTGATATACAGTTACAAGAAGCTGGATCAATAATCGAAACTATAACGTTGCTGGGAAAAGGCAAAAAAATAGGAAAAAAGAAGATATTAACGTTTAAAACACCATTGATCTAAAAGTGGAATTTTCAATGAAGAGTAATTAATCAGTTACAATATATGCTAATTACAGAGTGTAATATAACTAAAAATTCGGCGAGCAAATGTTTGAAAAATAATTGAGAATCTTCCCTTTATAAAAAACGTTAAAGAGGAAAATATTAGTTTGAACAATATATAAGATGTTATTGACACAAAATGTTGTAAATTTCTTTCTTTTATAGAGTAAATTAATTCCTTCGGGATATCAGACAGATTTAAGAGAAAATATAGATTTTTTAGATTACGTCTTAGGGAAGAAGGGTGGAAACATACGTTCAGAATCTCGAAAGCCTTATAGAAGAAATAAATTTATTTGTATTGATAAATATGAATTGACTCGTATTGACTTTTATGCAATTTAACTGCTCTGCTCTAATTCTTACTGTTTGCGACAAGCAATATTAGAATATTTACCCAGGCACAGTACGACACTTATGTAATGAAACGTAGAATTCAAGGCCGGATCGTTTAAAGTAGGGTTCCGGTATAAATCTATTTCCTCTTGCAATGTGCGGAAAGTTCACATGGGTTCAACTCGTGTAATGGATTTCCATAGAATAGGATTCAAAGACAATTCATACACTTGCAACAAATTGTTTACCTTTATTCTTTTCTGTTACTACAATTATGCATTTTTTTCTCGGATATTTTGAACAAACAGTTTTGTTCCTTTGACGTTCATGTTTCCTGCCTAAAACAGCATTTGTTTCATCCTGATTTTGCCGAGTCATAATATTATCATAAATATTAAGTAATCAGTAAAACGGAAATAATGTTTGTCACTATTCCTTACGTAGTATAGAAATGATACACAGCTATTTTGCTTTCTTCCTGGGAAGTGTTGAAGTCCTTTCGCTTGTAATTACGTGTCCAAACATTATATCAATGATGAGAATGATTTACGGGAAATTCAATAATATAGTTTTGTTATATTCGCTATGGTTTGAATGTTATAAAGTAATTTTTGGCACATTTTTCAAATATATATATATATATATATATATATATATATATATATATATATATATATAGTAAAAATTCATTTCCTATTTGATAGCCTATCACACTTTGTGAAATTTGAAACACATTACTGTTTGTGCCTGACAAACGCTTTGTAATATGCCGCCTTTCTGCCAAAGAAAAATATATGAAAAGACTTGTCACGGTTGGCAGCGACAGTTTTGAAGCAAAAATATAAGTTCCGTGCAAGGCAATAAAAATTGTAACATACACTGTAGAAGATACCTAGAATTTTAAAGCTTGTGACATTGTGGCCAAAACGTTTTTATTCTGTTACTGATATTTTTTCTCAGTAATCGTATTTCAACAATTTCTAGTTCCCCATCTTATTGTTTATAACCAGAAATTTCGTGATATGGAGAGTTTCATAGTGAATTTATTGCGCATATCTAATATCTATCAACGCTAAGGTTGATAGATATTAGATATTTTCATAGATATACCTTCTGCGATGGCTCAGTGGCAACACCGTTGCGCCCGTGGCATCATTGACCGGAAGGTTGAGACTTAATAGTGCGGATTTTGATCATTAGCTACGCAGATGAGTCGAATTCAACAACTATCTGGAGGAGAACTAGCAGTTGACTGCTCTGGGCGATAGTTTTCCATGTCTTCTCCGATCCGATCCGATCCGATCCGATCTCGATTGTCGTAATAGTATCGTAACAAAAAGGGCATGCTGGTCCGGATGGCCGAGATCGTTAAGGCAGCGGTTAAGTGCCGTAGCGATCTCTGACCGAAGGATCGCGGGTTCGAGTCCCGCCTCGAGGGTGGTTGTATTGTGTTCGTCCTTTCACACACATCATCATATCGTGTCATCCTCATAGTTACCATACCGTTACACGCAATAGTGGTTGCTAATGACCTAGTAGTTGACGCGACCTTAAATAACAAAAAAAAAGAGGGCATGGACCGGCGGACGGCTGCCGCTTTTGCTTACATCGTCGCCAGTCATCCAGTTTATTTATTGAGTGCAGCAGTTCTCACCGCGTCTCACCGAACGAGAACAGACACCATGTGTCTGGACACGCAACCTTGCAAAATAGGACAACATCCGACTTATTGCAACTGAAGTTAGTTTTCAATTAAGGATATTTTGAAACAAATGCTAACAAAAAAATGTGTTAATTCATACGGAAGTGTTTGCCAATCATTTTACTTTGCTGTGAATACGTGTGGATATTTTAAGATAAATTTTCTGTGTGAAAAATACTATTCAATCAACGTTACCAACTATCTGCAACACACAAGCGAACTTTCAAACACAAAATATCTCTTTCACCACGTGCTGGAGCATCCACACTTCTCCTGTACCAGTGAGAAATTCACAACTCATCTGGCAATCATCCTCACCAGAATCTGCACACCTGGCCGAGGGTCCATGCTGCTCGTCGTCTACACCAATCAACGAACATCAACGTTCAATTCAAATAAATTCTGACCACGTTAAAGGCATTTAAAATGTAGGCTTTCTATTATGAATCAGTGAAAACTGAGTTCAAATCATTTAACGTGCACATTTAGTCAGTCTTTAACAAGGTCAAAAACAGTGTCTTGGTCAAAAACACATCATTTGCATCAAACATTTAATTATTCCTATAATATTGACCAATGTTTTTTATTATTTTGCTCTGAGAATATTTGTACTTAATTATCTCTTTCAGGAAATAATTATAAACGTTGTCATTGCCAACAATAGTTGTCAACAATGTCACTATTGTTGGCAATGACAACGTTTATAACTATTTCATGAAAAATGCCAACGATAACGCACCACAACACCTATATATCTCTTTCAGGTTGATCCTCCTCTTGTGTATTACGGAGTACAGTGAGGTATCATACCCAATTCTCAAATCCCGTACCCGTTAATCATGCTACCGACGTGATTCAAACGCCGTGTATTGGATCTTATTCGGAGTAAGATATAACCAAATAAATTGCAATTCACCAATTTACAAGCTTCCTTTTAACCAATTAATCCAGTTTTGGCTACTGAGAGTGGAATTTTGGTGGTAAATTGTTGTAACCGAAAGGTTCCACAACGATTGCACCAAAATCCCGCGCCAATTTTCCACGTACACGAAAATTTTCCGCGCGACCGGATCCACGGAGGCGTGGCCCCGATGACGAGGCCCTCGCCACTTAGCACAAAGGCAGCTCCAATTCCAATTGCCACGTAGACGTTGCGCGGCCAGATTCGCCCTCCGGGCCCGAGCGCGGGCGGCGTCCCGCGCGGGGGCGGGGCGGGGGGAGTGGGGGCGGGGCAGAGGCGATATGACGCCGGCGTCCGGCGGACGAGCTCCCCTCCCCTCCCCTCCCCTCCCCGCCCCGCCCTGTCCCTCTCCGCAGGTAAATTCGTCGTCGTCGCGGTCGCCGCCACAATGCGCCGCCCACCGCAATTTGTCAGCGGCGCCGCCGCCCCGCCCCCCGCCTTGCCGCCGCCGCCGCCCGGACAACCGAGCTCCCCGCCCTCGCCCCGCCGCCCGCGCGCCCCGTGTCCCCGTCGCTTGCACACGGCTTTGCCTGTAGCCGCCGCCGCCGCCGCCTGCAGCGGTGGCCAAGCCGGCCTCGGCCTCGCTTCGCCCTCTCTGCGCGTCCCGCATCCGTCCTCTGTGCGCGCCGCGCCGCGCCCCGCCCACTTCGCCGCTGCCGTCATATCTGTGAATACCCTCACGTACCCACAGGCGCTCCCCCTAGCTTCTAGCTCTTCCCCTAGAAAAGGCTAATTTTTTTTGTCGTGTGGATGTCTTTTGTGGAATTGGGGCGCCGTATTAATTCTCTGCTAGCCCGTCTTTTGTGGCGGTACATTCGCCGCGGAATGCCAGCTCACTTCATTCTCCTGTGTGTGCTTGCTATATTGATTAAACGATTGCTCTTTATTCCGTAAATAGAGATGGATGACCGGTGGCTGAAATCGTACATACTATATGCTGCTAGTTGAATGTGTGCAATCTCGTGTGTACGTGAAATAAATTTGTTGACTACGCAGAGGCACAATCTGTGGTAGACACACGTAACGCAACCAGTAATTTGTAATTCCATTCCGGATGAAGGCAAGACCGTTATGCGTATAGTTCTCAAATCCCTGATAATCCTTCGTCCTCGAGCGTATTATCATATAACAAACGAAATATGCAAATTTTTAAGTTTCACTTTTGACCTAGACCGAGACTGTGAAGGTCTGACAATGAAAGCCACCTGAAACAATCCTTTCGTTGGAGAATGTCAAGCAGCGATTATATGTCATGCATGCAAAATGAACAAAATTGTTATACAGTGCATATAACTTCATCTAACAAGTAATTGTGTATAGTTTCTTTGAGGCACATTCATTTACAAATTTAAGTAAGCAAAAGGCAAGAAAGTGTTTTGGTACGTTTGTAGTTCTATTTTTTGGAGCGATTTTTATATGCATATTGTTTTTTCTATATTGCTAGTTCTTCACATTCATTTGTTCAGTTTTCTTTCTTTCCCCGCGGATTTTTGGTGCACATTTAGTGTGGTAGCAGTGGAAATTAAAATTTAGAAATTCTCTTCGAATACAGGATATGTCGTCAAACCAGATTCCGCAGTACCCATATATATCCGTAACACCTGCCAATGCCTCATATACTTTATTTACAAGTTTTTTTCTCCTCGTAACTTCAGCATGCAGAATTGGGGGTCTACAGCTTTCAAAGAACGCATTAAATAGATTTCACAGTTTATAAAGAAGACTATATGCTGAACAATTGAATCGGTGCACAAAAAGTTTCGAAGTCATATTTTGCCAGTTCGAGTTAGCGGTGGGAAACATCTTAAAACATAAATTCAACTTTCTATTCATAAAATTTCGTTGTCTGTAAGCTCTGTGACGTCTGTAGAGTGTTCTTCAACTATTAATAGTTAAGAAAAACCGATCGATGCCCGGAACGTAGAACCTTTTTGTTTGCTCTTCGAAATGTGAAGCTCATGGACATTGAACGTTTTTGTTTTTCTTCGACTCAATTGCATTAAAGGAAGGTAGGAAGGAATGTTATTTAAAATTATATTTTTATTCTTTCAATTATTCCATCGTGAGACAGTTTTTTGATGACTGCAGCTCGTCGCTTCATCCCTGTACTCCGAAATTTGTCATCAGTTCTCTTGATCAAAAGTGGATGAGGTATATGAGGATCTGTCCGTTTTTGGGCCCTAACGATGGGATCGAGAATTGAATGCGGTAGGGAGGAAGGAAGGATAGTTCAAATTCCATATCTCTTTGTTTAGCGTACTGCTCTCATATCCTCACCCGCCGGGAATTGATCATAGAAAACCACGGATACGATTTATCAGATCAACCCGCGCCAAGAATTCTCTCAAAGGAAGTTGTCTGCTACGATCGAATTACTCCTTTAGCGGATATCGAAAATGCTGTCATCGTCAGGACGCGGTCATAGGTCTTCCCGTACTCGCAACGACATACGATATGATCAATGCTGTATTGTGTACGAGAAAACCGGCCTTTCGACTTTCTCGCTGCGGAGTAGAGAGAAAGTTCGGTAATGCTGCGCGAAACACGGCGAATTTTTGAAAGAAAAATACTTATTACAGAGCCCTGGTAATGAAAAAGTGGATTAATCCAGTTACTAAATTGAGAAAACATGCCCAGAATCCATGTTTTGTGGATCTTTCATACCGAAAAATCAAATGACGGCAAAACGTGTCTGTCCGTCCGTCTGCGAACAACGCTAGGGGATAAACCACTCAGCCGATTTTCTCCGAAATTGATATCCCCCAATCCATCAGTGAGATACTACTGTCCTTTGAATTTGAAAGCGATATTTAAATTTTGGGGGTACTTTAGAAGAAGCCGCTGCGACATTTTCAACATTTCCTAAAAATGGCTCCATCGTATTTGATTAAATTTTTTGACGGATTGTGTGAAGATCGTTTAAGAGAATGGTGATTTTTACCCTTAATGAAAACTATTCCTCAAAGATAGATTTTGAGATAATTTCATGTACTTTTTCTGAAAATGCGAGTACTTTTTGCGCAGTTTTGAGTGAAAACGCAGGCGAGCCAGTACGTGCTGTTTTAGCACCAGTAGTTTCTAACTGGAAGCGCCATGGAGAGACGGCGATGCCGCCTGGCAGCGAATGCACCCGTCGCCGAGAGCTTGCGAGCGATTTTCCTCGTTGAAGGTGCCGAGTCGCCGGGAGCTTATTTTGCTGCGAGAATAGAAAATTCAATGAACTCACTGCAGCCCGGCATCTGCATTTCCTGCGTTTCCACTCGGCTTGGAACACAATCACGTTTACTCACTCACTCTCGTCCCTTTTCGGACCAGATGCCGTTATCAAACGGAACTTGATAACGTTTCACTTCCGGGATATATTTTTTGTTCTTGAATTTGCAGATTGGAACTTTAAAAATATTATATCGTTCCAAATCTGTTTATTATTGGATATATTTGTTTTTTTTACTGACATTTACGTATCTTATGAAAAATATTTTTTGCGTTTCCAGCGTTATTTGTATCATCGGATGGAAATGAAGTTGTTAAATTTATAATGGGCTGATAATTTAAGATGAAAAATGATGAAAGTAAGATTACCGCATTACTATTTTCTGCATTTACTAAATGCACTGTCGTATTATTTTGACTGCATTTACTAAATGCACTGTCGTACATCCTATTTTCTCAAATGCTTAAGGTCAAAATTGTACTATGTATTAAATTCAATAGTTGGAAATGATGAAATGTCATTATAATTTTACTATAGGAAGGGATGGACTAAAACATTTCAGAGAAAAAATACGGTCTCTCCAATAATCGCGAGGAACTCGCTTTGTCTCGCCACCGCAAGTTGAATTCAGTTAGAAAGCGGTCGTTTAAATCAACTCATAGTTTTCTATATAAATGGCTTTTGGAAATCGCCAGCGGTGACGTAGAGAAATTCCGTATGCATTGCGTCGGTGACTGAATGGAGTGTGGAACATGGACATTGCTAGCACGTCTAAATGTTTTAAAGCTTTTATTTCCAGAGTCGCACGCGTGCATAAAAGCAGACTAGACGAGCAACGTTTCGAATTCAACACACTGTTCGACGAGGGGGGGAGGTACCTAAAGGTCCTAAACGGGTATCGCCCCGGGCTTCGTGTGCCAAAATCCCCATAGAACGAAGGCTGCATCCGGACAGGAGTACTCGCCCGCCGGATAAAAGGCCGACAATGAACGGCCGAGCATGCAGAAGAGCAGTTCGCCCAGTTTGGACGAGTTAGCTTATTTGAGCAGGCCCGCTGCTATCCTGACTTCAAGTTGCGAAATGTTTTTGTGCAGTGCAGTGCCGTGCCGGAAGCGGGCGCGAACGGGCTGCGTTAGGGGCGTAAACGTGTTTTGGCCCAGGGCAGTGCGTGGAGAGGGGGCGTTTAGTCCGCGGCGCGAGCGGCGGGCGGGGGCGGCGGGCGAGGGCGGCGGGCGAGGGCGGCGGGGCCGCCGCACGCGGTGGTGCGGGGTGGGGACGGGGCATGGCGGGGAGGATGGGACGCCACGTTCGGTGCGCATTGGGCGAGGGATGTGAGAAGAAGGGCAGATCTGAGGTAATGGGAGAAGCGGCACTTAGAGCTCGAGATGGGAGTGCCAAGGGCAAGGGAGGGCGGCACTCATGTGGGGTGCAATGGGCGAGGTGTAGAGATTGGGACGCACGCTCAGGGTGAAAATGTCCGGTCATTTAGCACTAGGCGTGGAGCGTTGGGCGAGAAGCGTTAGGCGCCGAGCGCTAGGCGAATGGCGCTAGGTGTGGGGCGCTAGGCGTGGCGTGGAACGCTATGCGCGGCATGGAACGCTAGGCGCGCTGGGCGTGGCATAAAGCGCTAGGCGTGGATCGCTAGGCGTTGAGCGCGAAGTGCTGAGCACGAAGCTTTGAGTACGAGGCGTGGAGCGGTAGGCGTTGAGCGCTAAACGCTGAGCGCTAGACATTGAGCACTAGACGTTAAGCACTAGGCGTTGAGCGCTAGGCGTTGAGCGCTAGGCGTTGAGCGCTAGGCGTTGAGCGCTAGGCGTTGAGCGCTAGGCGTTGAGCGCTAGGCGTTGAGCGCTAGGCGTTGAGCGCTAGGCGTTGAGCGCTAGGCGTTGAGCGCTAGGCGTTGAGCGCTAGGCGGTGAGCGCTAGGCGGTGAGCGCTAGGCGGTGAGCGCTAGGCGGTGAGCGCTAGGCGGTGAGCGCTAGGCGGTGAGCGCTAGGCGGTGAGCGCTAGGCGGTGAGCGCTAGGCGCGGAGCGCTAGGTGTCGAAAGTCAAATGCTGTTCGCGAAATGTGGGATGCGGGGAGCGGGCCGCGTGGTACGAGCTACGTGGTGCGAGAGCCGGGGAAGCGGGGCGTTTATGGCGCGGAGAGCGAGTGGCGCAGGATCGGGGATCCGGAGAAAAGTGCATAGGATGGGAGCACGGGGCTCGTGGTGCGGGATGCAGGGGAGGAGTGCGATGGCCTCCCCGCCCAGCTCCGCCCCGCTCCGCCCCGCCCCGCCCCGCCCCGCCCCGCCCCGCCCCGCCCCGCCCCGCCCCGCCCCGCCCGCCCCGCCCGCCGCTTCCAAAGCGACGGGCTCCAGCGCGGCGCGGGATTTTTTTCACCAGGTTTGTTAGGAATGGCCTCGGCCGCTCAGGCGCACAATGCCAGCCAATTACGCAGGTCCGGGGTTCATTCTTTTCAAAGCGCCGCCACAGTATCGACACGAGCGCGCCAGCGTGCGTGGACCGGCGAGCAGCCGCTGCCGCCTCTGCGCCCTCTGCCCCGAACTGTGCTGCCACCCCCGATGCCGCCCTCCCCCGCGCGTCAGCGCCGCCGCCGCCGCCGCCGCCGCTGCCGACGCGCTACCGCCCCCGGTTCTGCCTTTACCTCGCAGCGTTCTGCTCTCATTTTCCTTTCCACGTTTTCCCTCTGTGACCCTACTTTGTCGCCGCCCTCGCCCTCGCTTTCGACCTCGCCCTCGCCCTCGCCCTTTCCCTCGCCCTTTCCCTCGCCCTCGCCCTCGCCCTTTCCCACGCTCTCGCTCTCGCCCTCGCCCTCGCCCTTTCCCACGCTCTCGCCCTCGCCCTTTCCCACGCTCTCGCCCTCGCTCTGGCCTTGAACCTCGCCCTCGCTTTGGTTGTCGCACTGGTTCTAGCTCTTTGTCCCGCCATCATCCTGGTTGTCGCCCTCGCCTTCGCCCCTGCATCTCACTTTTGGCCCTCGTTCCGTTCTGGTTCCCATCCCAAATTTGGACTCCGTCTCAGTGTGCTATCGTCTCCGCCGCCACCTCCGACCGATCTGTCGTCCTCAGCGTCAATCACTCTCATCGTCTTCCTTCACAATCGCTCGTCCTCTTTGCACAATTTATCCAAAGCTCCTCATTCGGAATATTTGTATGTACGTCCGTCATTCCCGTTCCTGTTGGGGAAATCGCCCCGTGTCAGCTTGACTCTCGTCCTCAGTTCATTTCGTTTCGGACTTGCAGTAAAAGTGCTTCAAATCTTTTCCACGCTATGTTCGTATTTGCATCATGTTGACTTCACGTCCTTTATGTTCGTTTCACAAGCAATTTTTAACTATCAAACCATCACACTTTTCTCTCTCATGTAACATTCATCTTTAGTCTTCACTTATTTTAATTTTAATTCTTCTACTGAACATTAAACGTCTCATTCAGACTGCGTACTTGCGTAGAGTTTTACGTTTAATTTTCGTCTTACATTTACCTGACACTTGTCAATCTTTCTCATTCCCGTAATAGTACTCTTTCACTTTGCCATATTATCAACGCAACTTTGCTACACTGTCAGTAATCCTTTGTCAATCTCTCATCAAGTTCCTAAAAGCTTATCACTTTTCAAGCAATTCTGTGATTTTCACTTATTTCCCATACATTTATTTTTGTATTTGTTGTAATATAATGAAACATGCAAAGAATAAGAGCAACTACTACTATGAATTTAATTTTTCTGAATTTTTAGACACGGATGTATTGGTGCTTCTCAATATTGTTGTAGTTATTTAGTGTGGAAGTATTGTGATGATTTAACAAGTTTACCGACATAACAAAGGGAACCGCACACCTAGATCAGATTCAATATTTCAAGCTTCTTTTCGAAAGCGAGTTAAATATCTTTGGTCACATGGTAGTCATCAACAGATTAGTTTCAATCTTGATAAGCCTTGCAGCAGCAGAAATAGGGTGCAAAGCACAGCGTATTTCTTTCATTGGATTTGAGTGCTCCCCCATCACTATATTTTACACTAGCCACACTAATTGTGAATACTTTTAAATTCATTAGTCTTGTTTGCTACGTGCGAAATCTGAAAGTTCTATTCAAATGATACTTCAATATGAATGTGTTTTGAACACAGAATCAACCAACATTGATTTTTAAGTGAAATTATGTAACAAAATATTTTCGCCTTCTCAATTGCAAACCTTCAAGGGTTATTCCTTGTGATGTGACCGCTAAACTGTGATATCTACATTGTTTTTCATTGTATTCCGTAAGACAATAATATAAAATTTAAGAAAATTAATTTAGCCGAAAATTGTAAAATCTTATTTACTATTTTTTATTATTGTTTTAATACTATTTTTAATGTAAATGTTCGATAAAAATACGTGTTTGAAGTGTTCCTTGACGGTTCTGTACGCAAGAACTATTTTATACAGATGCACTTAATGTGGAAGTATAGAAATTACAGATTACCCTAGTCTAGATCTCTACTTCATCTCCAGGTCGGGAAAAAAATGTTTTGAAAAGTGTCTGGAGAAACAATTAAGTCTCAATTTTAGAATTGGGCTCATCATGTTGTTTACAACGAATAAAACAGTAGTACGCGCGCCCTTCACTTGTGTATTTGCCCCACGTGTGCGTTTGCTGTCCAGCCCCCCTGCCCCAGTGTACACATTTTCGCCTCTTCCCTGTCGCCCTTTTTTGGCGCGATCCCTTGCGCTCGCCGTCGCCATCGCCCTCACCCTCACCCTCACCATAACCCTCACTCTCACCCTTACCCTCGCTTCCGCTTTTGCCCCTTTGCTTATTCTCCTTCTTCGCAGCCCGCCCTCCTGTCCCACACGTCTCCGCGTTTCCCAATCATCCTCCAACCCTTCCCCTCCACACCTTACCCCATTTTCTGCCACCTCCCTCTTTGCCTCACCCTTCTCGTCCCTGCCCCTTCTCTCCTCCCGCTTTGTTCATCTCCTTCCTGACTCCCCCCTTTTATTTTCCCCATCCCCTTGACCTTGCCCTATCTCCCCCTTCCTTCTATCCCCCTCCTTCCTGCCTCCTCCCCTTCTCATTCCCCTCCTCGTGACATCCTCCTCCTCCTCCCCCACCGCATTGCCTTCATATCTCTATTACTCGCCCCTCTCCGCTTACCTACTCCCACTTTACCTCTCTCCTCTTCCTCCTCCCCAACACCATTCCTCCCGTTCGTCCCCTTCTCCCACTCATCCCCCTCCCAACCCCCCATGCCTTCGCCCAGCGCCCGCAGCGGCCGCACCCGACGTTGGAGCACAGGGTTGTCTTGTTTTTTTTTCGCAAATGGGATTTTTTGCTGTATTAGGGGGAAATGGTAAAATGCGATGACGTTTTCGACTGAAATTAAATTGATTGTGGTAATATTTCAGGAAAATTAATGTAGGAAAATGTATCAGATCGTTGAAGCTGAAATTATCAAACAATATCCATTTAAGCGCTATCTCAAATAATAGTATTAATATTGTGAGATTGTGTATGAAACGCCTATCATTCCAGCGTTTATCTGTGGTTGTCACCGGATCGTTTAACTTTAATTTGGTATTTTACGCAATGACTAAGACCTTTAGTGAAAAATATTTGTTAATATCAATTGATGCGTTTCGTAATCATGCTTGTGTTTTATCTCAGAGAAAGAATTCATAAATAAAAAAGTGTTTGTGTGGGTCTAAAAATATTTGCACTATTCTAATGCTAACAGAATTATCCGCATCGTGCAGGCGTAGATGCCCTTGTAGTAGATAAAATTAATAATGAAACAGTGTTGAATAGTTAAAACACAAAAGCCGGATTCTTTTGCATGTATATTTAAATAGGTTGTCAGTTTTAATTTTTTTTAAATTGATTCAATAAAAAAGGAAGCCAAATGTTAAATGTTTTAAATTGGTTTTTTGTTGGGATGCGTATTTGTGGAAATTCTCCGCAGCGTTTGGGGAAATGCGTCCCAAAGCGACCGGCCCCAGTGTCCCTCCATTAGGTTCATTTATCCCAGCGCCCGGCGTCAGCGACGTGTGCCTGGCAGCGCACGGGTCGCTCCCGCTTGCTCGCTCAGCCGACTGCCCGGCCCCGCCCGACCCGACCCCAGTCGCGCACTCGGCCCGGCTCCACGCTCGCCACCGCACGGAGCCACAACCCACGGGCAGCGAACTTCCATCAAGCCCAGCCCTGCACCCCCACCCCACCCCCCTCACTCCCCCCGGACCCATTATTTTGCGTTCCGCGCTCAAGGCCGAATCCGCCAGAATCCTACAGTGCGCTTCGGCTACATGTGTGTTCCAGGCTCGTGTTCAGGCCGCAACTCTATCAAAGTTCATTTATTTATTTCAAAATAGCCAACATTCACGCACGTCCTTTCCAATCCTCATTAGCTTTCGTGATGGCGATGTTTCATGACCAAAAACACGTTATTTTTCATCCAACCGCGATGATTCTTTGGCACCTGCGTTCAGATGATCCAATTTTTACTTTTCTCAGTTGTACAAAATTATTTTAATTCTTTAATCGAATTTTTTAATAAATTAAAAAGGATTATTATTAATTGTTGGCTCTGGTTTTGTATTAACGTCTCGTATTCGTCATATCTTCAGGTATAAATGTTTTCACATTGTGAACGTACTGTCGAGTGATGCGGGAAATGGACTTCCGCCAAACTCCCACATCTTCCAGCTCTATCACTTCGACTTCCACGAAAAAGTGTAAATCCGCTAGAATCATATGGATCATTGTACACTAGCAGCTAGTTCTAGCTGATAATGTAAGACCTGTTATTATTATACCTTCTTCATTATATTAGCTGATAATATAGCTGACCTCCTCCTCTCTAAGTAGCAAGTAGTCTATATTTTAGTCAACAGACTACCATCTGTATCTTAAGTACCAGGATAGTTTCTACGCCCAGAGGGTGGATGCCTATGTCGCACTGATATCTGGATACGCCAGAAAATTATATCAAACACCTATGCATTACCTGCGAGGGCCCCGTCGCCAGATCGAAGTTTACCGGCTGCCGAGGTTGGTACGGTGTCATTAGACGACACTCACATGCGCCGAGACGAGACCCTCCTCAAAACCCATGAGTATCGATCACATCCGCGACAAGTCTGGAGGATAACTGAGCAATTTCCATATTCTGCACTAGGATATTGACATTTTTAGTGCCGTTAGTTGAACGTAAATGCAGAACTTCTTCTAGGCGTCCCAAACCTTTTTTCTGCACGAGTGGAACCCTTTCATCGACGCATTTGGTGGCCAGAACATGAAACACCATCCCAGAAATGGTCAGCGAATCCACCACCACCTCCACTCACGGACATCAATGCAACTTCTGGAAGCCTATGATTTGATTTGTTTTAATTTATTTATCGTCAAAAAATATTAAAACTGAATGGGGTAGAAGTGTAATCTCCGTACGTTTTCTTGAACACAAGAATTCTGACCCCCACTCTTTTACTATAAATAATTGAATAAGGAATAAAAACTATAAAACTGTTTCCAGAATTTAGAAATTTCGTCCTGAAATGTAAAGGACGTGTACATTAAATCGGAGAAACAAGTTTAGAATCAGTGAAAACGATTTGAAATCATAGATAAGTAAATAAAATTCCAAGTATTCGGGACCGAAGGATTGATTTCGATGTGGCGATAGCTGGAAGTTAATGCAGTACTTCTTCTAGTTGTCCCAAACCTTTTTTCTGCACGAGTGGAGACCGTTCATGGACGCAATGATTTGAAATCATAGACAAGTAAATAAAATTTCAAGTATTCAGCACCGAAGGATTGATTTTGATGTGTCGATAGCCGGAGGTTAATGCATAACTTCTTCAGCGGGTTTCTCCCCACCCCCGCCGCGTGCCGCATGGAATGACCAGAATGACCAGAACGCGAACCGCGATCGCAGCGGCGGTCGGCGAGAGTCCCCCCCCCCCGGAGCCTGGAGTTCGGTATTAAAATTCCCTTCGGCTGTTGGCGCGGCCACGGCGCGGCCCGGCCTGGCGTCCGCGAGTTTTATAACCGCAGGGCCCGGCGCCGATATTCGCAGCCAATGCGCGAGCCGAACAATTCTTCTTTAGGTTGCGATTTTCACTCGCCACCTCCTGCCCCCCCCCCCCCCCCCACTTCGTGGGCGCTCTCCACTTCTCCCGAGCTCTTCCCCTCGACCTTTCCCATTCACGCAGCGAGCGCTGGCGAATACGCGTGACTGCGTGAATGCCGCAATATTCGCAGTCCCCTTTGCGCTTCATTTTTAGACGTTTTCGTACTGGAGGATATAACGCCTGCGCAGCGTTTAATGGAGTGAATTTATCTTTTGGGATGCCCGTGAAATTTTCGCTCGGTACAATGGAAAAGGAATCTTTGCGTCTGCTGTATGTGTCGGCGATGATCAGTTGTAACGTTTGCCTGTGTTCTCTTCGTCCGTACTTAATCTTGATAGGTTATCTGTAACCCTTCGAGAAGTATCTGGGCCAAGTGAAGATCTCTTGCACTTCGTGCTGATACAGATTTAATTAAGAACCTAAATAAGGTTATTTGGGTCTAGTGCATTTAGTAATTTCTCCTGTTCAATTATTTCTAAGTAGCGTTTACCAATCGGTTTTCAGAAGAGCATAGACATTTATTTCTGTATTGCAATAAAATTATGTTATACACTTGATCAGAAAATTGAATGGGTGATTTGAAAGAGGAAATAAGTTCTTGTTTTTTAGATGTGAAGGGTAAAACACCCTCATAACATAAACAGTTGGAATATGAGAGAGTTATGTTCTACACAAAAGTTGTAGAACTAGTCATTATTGATTGCTTGGAGTATTCAGAAACTTCAAATTGGCATTTATCTTACGTACAGAAACTTTTTTGTACCCTGGACTTATTTCCTTTATAAAATCATTATTAAATATCTAAACATATTTTATTTTTGTACTTATAAAACAATATAATCATATAATATAATTATTAACTTATGAAACATATCATATAATCAATATCATCATCATCTGTAATGAGGTGAATTAACAGATTCTGCGATATGGACATGAAAATTATTCTTACTAAATACTATTAGCTTCGACTCACCACAATTTTCTCTTCAATCTGTGGCTATGTCAAAGCTTTCTGCTAGAAATAGAGGTATTCATGTGGGATGTTCTTTACTATTTTTTGAACATCGTTTATTTTTCTTTCTGTTGATTGGAAGAACAGCGAACCATAAACTTTGTTGAAGAGCAAATGTGTACGTGCGTTTCAATTTGTGACAAATGAGTTCTGGATAAGCGATTCATTATACTCCCGTGCCACGAAGTAACCAAAATATTCTCTCATATTTGAGCTGCCTGTACTTGGAAAGAGTCACATCAGGGTCACAATGAGAACTGCTTGGATGAGCAAGAGCCAGGTTTTAAAATCTATGATGTTCTAAGTGTTTCTCACTGTTGCCGTGAAAACACTTAGGCAAATTATTATTAATAACTGATGAGGGAATGAATCCAGAAATTTCTCAGTACACTCCGTAAGTAAACATAGGAATTAGTCCTGAACTTGTTTCTCTTTTCTAATCATTAGAATTTTTAGTTGGCAATAGAAGACATACTTTAAGCTGATCATTTTTACACTGATCTGTAGCTTGAATAATAACAAAGAAAATGTGTATATCTACTCCTTTAACGATAAAAGTGGACTTAGTTCTGTTTTAAAATCACCGATTGAATTGTAAACATGGTAGTTTTAGTACTCATTTGAAATGATAATATATTTAGTACATTTTATATTTCGTTGCATATCTTGTTGCATTGTTGCATTGTTCTACGCTGCAGCGTTGAGAGTAAAAATGTGTGTGAACGTTGGGTATAAATCTCTCGGAAACTGAAGTTTTAGTCTGTAACGATCACAGCCATCTTATCAATGGCAATGCTATTATACACGCTATATCGTTTTTCTTAAATGACAGCTTACATTTCTGCATCCAGAATATTTGGGATCTTAAAATTTAAATTATATACTTTTGACACGAGTGTCCCCACTCTGGAATTTGAACAGCATTGGACCTGAGTTTTCCTGGTGCAAATATCCAATGGGAATTGGAGCGCGAGGCTTCCTAGAGCCTGAGTTCGAAAGGTTGGGGGTTTAATTTCCATCGTAATAATGAATGTTAATCCCATGCCTTTTGTGTGTGCTGCGTTGATTAGCTGAGTCGACAAATAAGTGTTCACGTGTGTGTTAAATATTCACTGTGGGTACAGAATATATAATAATAATAATAATAATAATAATTATTATTATTATTATTATTATTATAATATTAATAATAATACATTTTTAAAATATATGATGAATAAATAACCCCAAACAACATACTTCCATTTGAGAATCGAAGCAGCAGCGTCGCAGAACACGTTTGAGCGAAGAGCCATATTTCTAGCAGGTCAAGTACATGCGAGCAAACCTGTCTATGTATATTAGTATAAACTGTTTTTCAACTTTCATATTTGATTTGTTATGTAACTAAGTGATTGATGAATTAATAGCATACTTGTATCAACCCAAAAGACCAGTTTCACTGTAGGAAAACTAATTAAGTTAAAGGTCAACATAAAACTAATTGAAAGGTACGAGTCATTTATAGAATTATAATTAATGGTAATAGAAAGAAGCTCAGTACATATAATATGAATAGTTTTAGTTAGAGTAGGTGATATAAAATTTACGAAAACATTCCTTTCAATTTTTCTAGATAATTTGTCGGATTTTGGATACAATGAGTATATTCTTTCATTAAGATAGATGTTTAAATGGACTGTACAAATTGCTAGAAGTGTCACAATGTCATGACACAGTGGCCAACGCGTTACTTTGGAATATGCCCAAAACGTATGGTTTACAGGCAGTAATATGTGTAGATCAGTAATCGTAACACAGGCCGAACAAGGTGATCGAAATACCCAATAAGCAAATAGGGCTCTAAGGCTCTAGGGCTTTAAGTTCCAGGCAGACCATCGGTTGGATAATAACGAACCAGATCTCACTGCCATTGACGAAAAGATGGTATGGGCAGTTGTTGTTGTTGTTGTTATTGTAAGCCAACGCCCACCCTTGACATGGTATAGATAGTGGAGATGGTCATCTCATCATATTTGAGAGAGGATATGATGGATACTGAGAAAATTGCGAAATACCGTGATCTCCATAAAGAGCTGGAAAAATACTGCAAACGGACGGTCACAGTGTTTTTGGAGAAGTAATTGGGGCATTAGGAGCAGTACTTTGTATGCAGCCAAGTAAAACCCTTGTAATGTAATTTCAACTACTAGTGAATACCTGGTTTAGACATGTGTGACGTATGGAGAAGTGAAATCTGTACAGGCTTTCTCCAACATCCATATCCACGCTTCTTTTTTTTATACTAAATTGAATCATGAATAAAGGTGCCCATCAGCGTTTTTGTGTTTTTTGTTGTTGTTTTTCTCAAAATTTAGTAGCCCGAGATGTTGGCCCCATGTGATTTAAATTGATCTTACATTGGCAATTGAGCTAGGGTTCTCTCGGGATATCTGTGTCCTGCGTTGCTTGCATTTTAACTGCTGTCGAGTGCACAAATATCTAGCGCGAAATCTATGTATTCATTGGCTTTTACTATTTAACATAGGGCGTGATCAGTAGAAACATTCCTCGCGCACACAATCAATCAACAACAACTGCAATAATGATGAAGGTGATATTGATAAACATAACCGTTACATACAAATGGCAAGCAATATACTGTTGTAAAGCCGGAGATAAAATGTCAACAATATAATGAGATTCTCGCTTCAAAAACATCATCTCAAATTAACGACTCTAGACAGGCTGATGTCCAAAACTTTTCGCTGTCTTTCATTTGTCGACCAGGCCCAAACCAGTAGCCTCCAAACAAAAGTTCAACGCTGCGCAGCGCTGCCCAACGCCCTCTAGCTCAGCGCAACACAGCCTAGTGCAACCCTCTCTAGCTCAGCTCGGCGCAGCCCAACCCTCCCTAGCTCAGCGCAGCCCAACCCTTTCTAGCTCAGTGCGGCACAGCCCAGTGCAACTCTAGCTCAGCTTGGCGCAGGCCAACCCTCCCTAGCTCAGCGCAGCCCAACCCTTTCTAGCTCAGCACGGCACAGCCCAGTGCAACCCTCTCTAGCTCAGCTCGGCGCAGCCCAACCCTCCCTAGCTCAGCGCAGCCCAACCCTCTCTAGCTCAGCACGGCGCAGCCCAACCCTCCCTAGCTCAGCGCAGCACAACCCTTTCTAGCTCAGCACGGTACAGCCCAGTGCAACCCTCTCTAGCTCAGCTTGGCGCAGGCCAACCCTCCCTAGCTCAGCGCAGCCCAACCCTTTCTAGCTCAGTGCGGCGCAGCCCAACCCTCTCTAGCTCAGCACGGCGCAGCCCAACCATCCCTAGCTCAGCGCAGCCCAACCCTTTCTAGCTCAGCACGGCACAGCCCAGTGCAACCCTCTCTAGCTCAGCTTGACGCAGGCCAACCCTCCCTAGCTCAGCGCAGCCCAACCCTTTCTAGCTCAGTGCGGCGCAGCCCAAACTTCTCTAGCTCAGCACGGTGCAGACCAACCCTCTCTAGGTCAGCGCAGCGCGGTGTAGCTGAACCCTCCCTAGGCTCCCGCAGCGCAGCCCCTCCCCCTCACTAGTTCAGCTGAGTACACCGCAGACCAACCCTCCATAGATTAGCTCTGGGCAGCGCAGCCCAACCCGAACCAACAATCCCCTCGGCAGCGCAGCGCAGCGCGCGGATCGCGGGAGCTGTGTCCGGGGCTTGGCGCACTGGGGGAGGGCGACGGGGCGATCAGCGCGAATGGCGCGCGTGAAAGCCCTTTACGCGCGTGCGGTACAGCAGCGCCGCGCCGCGCCGGCCCGTGCAATCGTGCAACACGTTCCGCGTCCATCGTCAGCGGCGGGCGGCGCAGGCGGTGCGATGGACAGCAGCGTCGATAGTTCTTTAAAGAGTGCATAAGTCACTCGGCAGTGGATAGTTTGGCGGGGGGGGGGCTGCGCGCGTGCTTGTTACGGCGGGTTAAAATTTAGGGTATCGTTGTTTCCAATTGTTACAGATAAAGTTAGGTTCGGGTCATGAAATCGTATTGCTTTAGAATATGATTATAGGAGCGTTCCGACGTGACTTCAAAAGCTGGTGGTTACCTTCCAATTGTTAGTTTTGTTTCTGGTAGCGTTGTCATTAATGGACAAGTTACCTGACGTCTTTTAGCGCACTCCTGTTCTTTTATTGATCCGTTTAATCACTATTGAATACCTTTCGATCACTATATTGCAATGCGTTTTTATAACAGTTGTCAGTTACCTTTTGTTGCGTATTTACTGATGCCATCGATATCTCTGCTTGAAGAAATATTATTTAAATAATGGAAAAATACATTATTATTCTTTTAATGTATACACTCAGCATTATGTAAAATGTTGGGAAATTTTGGCTTTTCTTGTGAAGATTATTCGACTTTTCTTCATGTTTCTTAATAATTAGATAATATAGCGGAAACTGTTTTAATTATTGTTACCTTTAGGTACCTTTGGACACTTTCCGTGTTTTAATTTTTTTTTTGTTTTGGATCTGAAATTGTTGATGTTTCTCTTCTTAGAATGCTACGCATCTGAGCATATTTGTGTAGTAACAATATTTTTTATGAAGATATTAGAAGATCTTTTATTTCCTCCATGTCAACTTATGTTGCAGAACCTTCACCTTTATCGTTATATAAGCATTTTTTAAATATTTCACGATATATTTTTGAGATTCGTCCTTTTCTATAACTGAACTTCGAATTGACATTACAATCTTTGACAACAATCAAAACTGCTGGTGGTTGAGGCCTTTTGTAGTTTCCTTTCTTCGTGGCAAAACCGTACAGCCTAAAACCAATTTAATTCATATTAATACTACATTTATGTTAGGTACATCAACAGTCACTGTCCCTAGGTACACCAATCTGCAATTATGAATGAATATGGATACTGGTAATTGTAGGTTACCTGTAGGAATAAATTATACACCTTGAATTAACTATATTCTATGATAGTAAGTGTAGGTATACTTCAACGTTTGTAAAATAATAGTTATAACAACATCGATGGAAAAATGTAGAAATGTTTACTTTTCACTCGTCGTATCTATTAAACTCCCATAAAATCACGGAAACAGCTCACACTACAAAATGGTTTACTTGAACAATCACAAATGGCAATAGCAATGTAGAGAAAATAAAAATCTGACATTTCTCTCACAGACTTCTCGAAAACTTGCTTTGCCCTACCCCCGACAGTTTACCCTACCCCCTGTCGATCAATTAAAACTATAACGTCATGGAATGCCTACGTATTACCATTTTATCTACACTTTTCATTGCTTTTAAATTCACTTAATTAATCAGTTCTTCCAGTAAGCCATTTTATTTTACGAATTATATTGTGTTTTTTTTTATGTACCCTATATCATTTCTTAAGAGCATCCAGTTTCCTTGACGCGTCGGCAGAGTGAATGTAAAATTTAACTTTTTAGGTGGCAGCAGTTGAATTAGTTATGCTCTACATGCCACTACACGTTTGTAATACAGGGTGTTACTCATCAGTTGCAAAAACTATTCACTATCGGGTTTGTAATCAAATAACAAAGAAGATATCTCTTGATCGTTTTTGTCTTACACACACAGATATTTCTAGAATTATTTTTATTTTTTAGAATCTTTAATTTTGTAAAATATCCTACTCGCAGCCTATATTTAACTTCCCGCCAAATATTTCTGCGTGTCGCGTCTCTAAAGAGCCCTGCGCCAACGGATGAAAGCTTCAATCAGTGCAGACTATAGTGGGTGAGATCGTCTGCCGGCACCTGAATTCGCAGAACTTGAAACTGGTGTGTCGTGCTTGTACATACGAAGAAAATTGTGATTTCTTTCTCGAAATGTAGAGAACGCGGTGTAACGTATAACTCTGGGATATACCGACTTTACCACCTGTCTTCAATTATGTATTTGGCATTTTGGGGTCGGATTAATCCAGTTTTGCCAGCTAGCAGTATTCCCAGGCTTGGGCATTGCTTTTATTCATTATCCACGCCTGGGGGGCGAAAACTTGCGGCGAGCATGACGTATTGAAATCACCCTACCTAACTCACTTGGCCTGCCTGAGCTTTTCCTTTCGTTACTCAGCTGCAGAAACTGAGACGATTTGTATTTGAAAGCTTCATTTCTGCCCTGGCCGGTAATCAAACCCGAGGCCGCCTCGCATGAAGCTAGCACGCCGTCCGTAAGTCTTGCAAGAGAATATCCTCAATTAATTTATCCCCAAAACTGTAACTCGTTATAGCAGTGTTTCTCATCAAAATTACTCGAAGATTGTCTGACAAAGACAATATTTAGAAGACGTCGGTGAAGAGTTAGTTCGAGTATACCGAATCATTCTGTATAAGCCTGTATTTCATGTAATGAATATTCGTATCATTCATTCTTGCGAAGGTTTTCCAAAATGAGAGTATTCTCACGTTACCCGAAGTTCCACTTCCCCTGCAGCTACGAGCAGGGCGTCACGGTTGAAATGCTGTGATGAATAAATAACCCCTGGGTTTGAATTTTACACATCGATTGACTGGTGACACGCTAAGGCGTTCGCATCTCTGTCATGTTTCTGTCATGTTCTGGGTTTTCCTGTTTACCACGCACCTCCCTTTCCAAAGCCCATTGATTTGTTTTGATGTTTAATATGGCAGCAACAAAAAGTAAATCAATTTTTTTTTCTGGCGTGTTCGCTCTACACGTACAAAATTGTCTTGTATCATTACTTGTTCGAAAAATTCGTGTTATTTGTCGAAACGATAAATTACTTTGTAGTTTTCGATAGTAGGTAAAATTGTCGGGCCGCGTTCCCAGTGTTTTTCGTCCTTCATACTTGCAGCTGTGCAGATATGCCTTTATCCAAACCAGGAACTCCCTTAGTCTCTAAAAATTCCATTGCCTCAAATTTTAATTTGATATTCCTATATTTTAATTTGTGATCAAAGTAGTAAAACTCGTATAGGCAGTCGCAACTTATACGTTGGTAAGCATTCAAATATTAATTTCACGGTCAGTAAGGTAGGTAATATATTTTAGTGTTACTATTCGTTCATAAAATTAGTAGTTGTTCGTAATATCTTTTAATATTTAATGCTTTGTTATGAATTAAATATTATATTTGTTTAAAAGAATGAAACAAATAGCATTCATGCCCTTCTTGAAAGATGAAATCATTTTTAGAACACGTGCAAAATGTATAAGTTTGGTATGTTTCCATCGCTGCCAATGGGACATTTTCCCAATGTCACTCTATACCTTCCCTACTCAAATGCACCCTATTACTTTCCGTTTGCCGCGCCGGCTCAGGCTGGGCCCGGCCCGGGAACGAATCCCGTGAACGAGAAACCTCTCGCGTGTGAACGAACGACCTGTGGCGCCACCGTCTTTCCCCCTTGACTCCTCTCCTCTCCTCTTCTCGCCGCTTCCTCCACCTCCTCCTCCTCCCTACCTGCCATCTCCGCGCGCCGTTAGTTTCATTTGCGGGATGCCTTCCGCCGAAAGCGAGATATTAAATTCCAAAGCTTGTGCAGCCGCCGCTCCACCCACCCACCCACCCAGCCACCTCCCTTCTTCGCGCGTTCCTATTTATTAGCGCTGTTATAGTGCTTGCAAGAACACTAACTCGAATAGCAATATCTACGTGTTTTATGCGGGCCTCGGGTTCGTGCCGTGTTGTTGTTTCATTTATTACAATATAAAGCGACAAGTTCCGGGAAAATTATCCGCCAGATTCTTGGTTCAGGCTGGAACGGCCGTTTAAAATGATTACTTGGAGTACTTACGGCGAGGATGATTTCTTGCAACAGTAGCATCATGCGTCATACTGTAATCGTTATTACCTGCGGAAAAATAAAAAAAATATATATTAGTGTCTGCGCCACACAAGAAAGATTCAAGACTGGAATTCTTAAGTTTGACAATCATCATATGGAAAAATTAATATACAAGAAGCCATATTCATACATTCAGTTATCACAGAAAAAACATTTAATACGTGTTAAATAATAAACACTTCACAGACATAGATATACATCCAGTTATCAAAGAAGCAAATTAATAAATGTTAAATAATAAACACTACAACTCAAGCCATATCGCAATGTTTATCTCAGAAGACTCATATTTGTATTTGTATAGACAATGGTGCTCCGTCGTTGCCGAGCCAATATTTAAATCATGCTATTCTAATACTTTGGCGGTAGCGCGTATTACACTAAAGCGCTCAGAGCTGTGCCTATTTATGAGACGTAAGAGAAAGACTCTTTGATGTAGTTCATCAGCAGACCTTATTTTCACTTTGAAATTGGACACAATTAAAAACCTTTCTATACTTTCACTTTGTCTATAAAGTGAGCACGTGAGACACAAATTACGGACAGCAAATATCGGAAACTTTCTCTCAAAATACATCTCATTTGGAACAAAAGTCAAGGTCATTATCCCAGCTCGTGGCGTGTAGCATTTTTACATCTGTTTTACTTCCGGAAGTCATTAACTTTTATTGGCGAGTACAGCCAGAACATTCGTTGCGAATTACTCATAAAATTCCGCGGAAACACACACAAATTATCCTCGTGAAAATAAAACGCGTGGACACACATATACCCGCATACACACTCTTATGTTCCCCCGTAAGCGAATTCACATGCACACACACACACACACACGTGCGCGAATCTACGAGCGTGTCACATCACGCGTCACACACCTAGCGACAACGCGCGACTAGAAAAAAAGCGCGCGATGTCGGGGAGCGAGGGAAAACGTGTTAAAATTCGCGCAGACGCGTGCGCCGCACCGACCGCACATTAGACATCCCATTAAAAAACTGCGCCATTGACAACGTGCGGCGTCGCGTGATTTATTTGCGTCGATTTGGACGCGTGGACCTCAAACGCGCGTACGTGTGTGTCCGTGCTGACCGTCGCGCTGGCCTCCCTCTCGGCTCTCCGCCAGCCCGGCTCCGCCCGCTCGCCCGCCCGGCTCCGCCCGCTCGCCCGCCCGACTCCGCTCGCCAGCCCTACTCCGCTCGCCCGCCCGACTCCGCTCGCCCGCCCGACTCCGCTCGCCCGCCCGACTCCGCTCGCCCGCCCGACTCCGCTCGCCCGCCCGACTCCGCTCGCCCGCTCGACTCCGCTCGCCCGCTCGACTCCGCTCGCCCGCCCGACTCCGCTCGCCCGCCCGACTCCGCTCGCCCGCCCGATTCCGCTCGCCCGCCCGACTCCGCTCGCCCGCCCGACTCCGCTCGCCCGCTCGACTCCGCTCGCCCGCTCGACTCCGCTCGCCCGCCCGACTCCGCTCGCCCGCCCGACTCCGCTCGCCCGCCCGACTCCGCTCGCCCGCCCGATTCCGCTCGCCCGCCCGATTCCGCTCGCCCGCCCGACTCCGCTCGCCCGCCCGATTCCGCTCGCCCGCCCGACTCCGCTCGCCCGCCCGACTCCGCTCGCCCGCTCGACTCCGCTCGCCCGCCCGACTCCGCTCGCCCGCCCGACTCCGCTCGCCCGCCCGACTCCGCTCGCCCGCCCGACTCCCCTCGCCCGCCCGACTCCGCTCGCCCGCCCGACTCCGCTCGCCCGCCCGACTCCGCTCGCCCGCCCGACTCCGCTCGCCCGCCCGACTTCGCTCGTCCGCCCGATTCCGCTCGCCCGCCCGACTCCGCTCGCCCGCCCGACTCCGCTCGCCCGCTCGACTCCGCTCGCCCGCTCGACTCCGCTCGCCCGCCCGACTCCGCTCGCCCGCCCGACTCCGCTCGCCCGCCCGATTCCATTTGCCCAACCCCGCTCGCCCAACCCCGCTCGCCCAACCCCGCTCGCCCAACCCCGCTCGCCCAACCCCGCTCGCCCAACCCCGCTCGCCCAACCCCGCTCGCCCACCCCTACCGTCCCCGCGCGTCGCCACGGTCTTCCTACCGCGCAAATTTCAACGCTAACGCCAACGGTTGGTGGGCTTCTAATTGCAATTAATTATTTTATTATGGTATTAAATTGTAATTATATTCTATATATTTATGTAGTTAGTGAGTCATTAATTAATCTATTTATTTCATCGCGGATGGAGCGGAAACGTCAATGTTTAAATCTCAAGGGTTCACTCAACCTGTCGGCGCGTGCAGTAGCGGCCAGCACGGCTGCCAGCCCGGCGCTAGCTGCGGCGGTGGCGGGCTGTCGATCGATGCGTGTCACGTACGACCGTCCGTGTGTGCTCACCGATGTGTGTTGCAATGCGTTTCATGGGGTGCGCGCAGTGTGAGCGTACTTACGTAACATATTTGAAAATGCCTGATAAGCGTTTGAAAACTTCTGGTTTGCAAAACTACAGACAGATTGTTTGAGGTTTGGTTTGTAAGGTGGTCTTTAACAGCTGTGATGGTAAATGTCGCCCTCTGCATCTTCATCGCTAGTGGTGGAACTTTGCATGTTAATGGCGATGGCAAACGTCAAAGACACTGCACGGCGCTGTGAACAGATGCTTAGCACAGAGCAGAGGGGAGCACACACTGGGAAAAGAGCAACTGGAACCCTGTCCTTCCAAACACGCCTGTCTTAGACATGTTGACACATACCTGTGGCTGATTCAATATCCAAATATCTCTTCATCGGAAGTGATTCGTCGGACGTAAGAAATGTTTTGTAGTAAATATGTGTTTGTCTGGTCTGTAGCTGGTACTTTAGTTTGCCATAAATGTGATATTCCGTGTGAGCATTTTTATGTAGGGCAGTAAAATTTTTGCGGAGACCCTGTAAACATTATGTATGGCACGACAAAATATATGCAGGCCAATAATGCGTGCTTACAGGCTTGTTCTCACCTCTACCACATTTCTGCCTCAACCCGCAAACCAACCACAGTCTCACACACACATGCTCTCAGACACAATCACATACATACACACAATACCCGCATCTGCGCATTCACTCAATCCGCAAACAGCAAAACCGCGGCCTACTCAGTACAATACAAAACTCACAGACGGCATTCATTTATACGACAGGAAGCCACAGAGAGGGAGAGGGAGAGCCTAGCGTGCATGTGGAATTCCACTCTCTGCTTCCATAAAAGTGCTCGATTTCTAACGAAGTGTGCGTCCCTCTAGTCCATATGATCAGCGCTAACGCACAGTAATGATGACGAATCGTAAAGCGCAACCGTGAGCGATTCATCAAACATTAAATATAATTGAAAACGTGAAGGATTTAGTTGAAAGTAGATATATTTCCAACTACGTTCTTCTTAAAATATCATTTTTTACTTTTTTATATTTTTCCGTCGCATTTTTCAAAGCCTAAGAAAGACATTCAAGATGTAGCCTTAATAATCATTGACCAACAATTCATATACCTCATCTCCATGATATTTCCTCATTCAAATAAAATGATACCAGACCTCATCTATTATTAACGCTCTTCCATTCTCTGCAAAATGTTTTCCAGCTAGATTGCACGAGGACTTATGTAGGAGACTAATTTAGCGGCGCTGGTCCGTGCCTATGTTTTGCAGCACGTTGCGTTGGGTGGATGCTGTGCTGTACAACATTCACTCATTCAATTTTTAAAATGTATGTCAAATATAGTGGGTAGGTTAGCGATAGGATTATATATTCATTCAGAGTATATGAACAATGTTACTATTAATAACAATTTTTTTCATTTTTATTAATAATTATCTTCTTGGTATATGCGAGGACGAAATAAAAAACACGTCCGTAAACAAAATCGGAATTTTCGTGTTCGTTCTAACTAGCTAGCATGTCACTTGAAGCGAAATCTTGTGTTTTGTCTTTTTTTCTGTGATACATGCTTATGAACAGATTCAACTCTTTTGATTTGTTGAACGCAAACCATCAACAGATTTTTATAACCGAACTGTGGGTTTTGTGTCATGGTTATTAGTTACACAAGTTGGTACTTAGAAATAAATATAGATCACACTAACAAAGTTACTTGTAATATATTGAATGGTATTTTTAAGATAGCAAAACAACACAGCTTCAACAGCTTTACTTTATATTCTAGAAGAAATAGTGTTCGCGAATGAAACTTCAGTGAAACGTCAGATATAAACGTGCCAGAGCAATTGTTTCTTAAGTGATCGGTAATATTGTTTTTCAGCTGTCGCCCAGGATATGGGCTTGCGGTAAGCAGGCGATCTCCATTTTGCATGCACACGTGAACTAAGTCTAAAGCCGTTTCAGGAATATTGATTGTTTTAGTAGATCCTCCACTCTGTCATGCCATTGCATATACGATAAGGGAGACTCTTGTATCATGAAATGTTTATGTGCGAGTCAAATGAATAAAATGTTACGTTAGTTTCAACGTCCAACCCCACTTGCATTCTAATGAAGTTGTTTCGCAACTGGACTTGTAATAACGTTGCTTAGTAAGCATAGAGGAACGTCACAGTATGTAAAAGTTGAACGTGTCAAGCAATGTCAGTTGCGTTGCAGCTTGGAAACTAACCAGGAGGCGAGTGTTTCTTTTTCACTCACTCCTTCTACTATTTGTAATAAAATTTAAACTATTCATCAAACAACACGATACATGTTTGTTACATTATGGATGTTTTTGAATCTTCTACAATTGTTGTGTTTTACAACTATATTCCCGTAAATTGGCATTTTATTTCAAGCCTAGATATGGAAAGGTATTTGCGTACTAAGTAATGATGTGACGCTTTTTTAGTGGGTTTTTCTATTTACTAGTTATACATTTCCGTTCAAACCTTCCAGCAAATTAGAACAAAGTCTTTTGGATAGAGTTCACAGTAGCAATATGTAGGTTATTGCGCACTTGCTTCCAGATACATAGTTCACTGATTCAGAGACAATATTGTATGAGAAATTATCTATCTCATGGGTTCAAATTACTACTTTTACTTACTTTTTTAAAGACTAGTAGAGAGTTGGGAATATATACGACTGTATGTAACTAAAATGCACACTACCTTAGGTAAATATATCTTCACGTAAAACAGAGGCGGCTATTGCATCTTACGTAAGAGAAAGAAATAAGTAAATTGTAGGACCTAAATTGAATGTAGTAAATTAAATTACATGCATCAACTAATACTGGGATAATGGAAACATTGGTTTGGCTTAACACGTCTCCACTCCGCCATTCCACGATGTAAGATCATTGTATTAGCCTCTTCTCACGTCCAAGCGTTTGTCAAAGTATTGTTGGTTTAGTTGAGTCATCACCAAATGCACGTCAAATGGTGGTTTAAGAAAGGAGCTTCTCCTCCTGGGCGTAATTGTTCCAATAAAAATGGGTTTCACTTCTGGCTACAGGAGCGTTATAATATATGGGCGAAAACGTTGATAGTTCTTTCTCCAAGTGATATCGATGAATTTCGCCTCTCAATAAAAAAACGCGTAGTGTAAAACTCGATCATCACTCCACTGAGGACGGGCCAGTGGACGGCCCAGTGGAAGCACCAGTGCGAGGATCAGTGGGCGGGCGAGGGGGCGGGCGAGCGGGCGGGCGAGCGGGCTGGCGAGCGGGCGAGCGGGCGGGCGAGCGGGCGGGCGAGCGGGCGGGCGAGCGGGCGGGCGAGCGGGCGGGCGAGCGGGCGGGCGAGCGGGCGGGCGAGCGGGCGGGCGAGCGGGCGGGCGAGCGGGCGGGCGGGCGAGCGGGCGGGCGGGCGAGCGGGCGGGCGAGCGAGCGGGCGGGCGAGCGGGCGAGCGGGCGGGCGAGCGGGCGGGCGAGCGGGCGGGCGAGCGGGCGGGCGGGCGAGCGGGCGAGCGGGCGAGCGGGCGAGCGGGCGAGCGGGCGAGCGGGCGAGCGGGCGAGCGGGCGAGCGGGCGAGCGGGCGAGCGGGCGAGCGGGCGAGCGGGCGAGCGGGCGAGCGGGCGAGCGGGCGAGCGGGCGAGCGGGCGAGCGGGCGAGCGGGCGAGCGGGCGAGCGGGCGAGCGGGCGAGCGGGCGAGCGGGCGAGCGGGCGAGCGGGCGAGCGGGCGAGCGGGCGAGCGGGCGAGCGGGCGAGCGGGCGAGCGGGCGAGCGGGCGAGCGGGCGAGCGGGCGAGCGGGCGAGCGGGCGAGCGGGCGAGCGGGCGAGCGGGCGAGCGGGCGAGCGGGCGAGCGGGCGAGCGGGCGAGCGGGCGAGCGGGCGAGCGGGCGAGCGGGCGAGCGGGCGAGCGGGCGAGCGGGCGAGCGGGCGAGCGGGCGAGCGGGCGAGCGGGCGAGCGGGCGAGCGGGCGAGCGGGCGAGCGGGCGAGCGGGCGAGCGGGCGAGCGGGCGAGCGGGCGAGCGGGCGAGCGGGCGAGCGGGCGAGCGGGCGAGCGGGCGAGCGGGCGAGCGGGCGAGCGGGCGAGCGGGCGAGCGGGCGAGCGGGCGAGCGGGCGAGCGGGCGAGCGGGCGAGCGGGCGAGCGGGCGAGCGGGCGAGCGGGCGAGCGGGCGAGCGGGCGAGCGGGCGAGCGGGCGAGCGGGCGAGCGGGCGAGCGGGCGAGCGGGCGAGCGGGCGAGCGGGCGAGCGGGCGAGCGGGCGAGCGGGCGAGCGGGCGAGCGGGCGAGCGGGCGAGCGGGCGAGCGGGCGAGCGGGCGAGCGGGCGAGCGGGCGGGCGAGCGAGCAGGCGGACGGACAAGTGAGCGGGCCGGCTGGCAAGTGGGCGGGCGGGCGAGCGGGGGGGGCGAGCAAGCGGGCGAACGAACGAGCGGCTGAGAGAGCGGGCGAGGAGGCGCGAATATTGACAAACAGCCGTGCGGGCGACGGCGTCGTCCCCGACGCGTCACGCGGGCGTCGCGTTGCGGTTGACATTTAATCGGCGGGCGGGAGGGCGACGCGTTGCCGGCCCCGGCGCAGCGGCTGCGCCATCCGACGCCGAGCAGCGGACGCTCGCCCTGACCGGTGGAAGCCCGGTGCTTCGCCTGAACGCCAGGAGAACCCGCGAGAGCGAAGATGTTCGAGAAACAGGGGGATACATTTAGTCTAATGGAATCCGGGGTTTTCTAGGATACCAAGAATTGTATGGCTTTTTTTCTAAGAAATGTCAGTAGGAGCAAATATTTTAATGTCAGAAGGTGTGTGTGGGTGTGAGAACGTATTTGATGTTAATGTTTCTCTGCATTCTTTGTGTAATGTCCAGCATTACACTGTTCTTCGTCATGACTAGCATTAATATGTGCTTAGATGCTGCGTTGATTTGTTGTGTAGTGCTGCATGAGTACGTATGTGTGCATGTAAAAGCCTATTTAAATATTTAAACACTGCTTTAAGCAAAGTTATCAGACGCCCAAAACGGCATTATATATCTGATAAAGTGTCTTTTTCTAACTCTTGTATTGTTACGTTAGATCTCCGAAAGAAAACCTCATACGTTAAACACATGTATAACAGTTGGGTTCAAAGGAAACTACGTGAAAAACTATGGGCGAGAAGGCGGGCGGGAGTGGGCGAGCGAATGCATTGGACATGGCGAGGCGAGGCCGCCGTGACGCCTATCCGGGGCGTGTGCCTCTGGATCTCCGCTGAGCAGCGCTTCTCAGCCTGCTCTCTCCCTACCTTGGGGGGATTCCTCCAGGAAATCCTCTCCGCTCCCTTCTCTTTTTAATCTGCTGGGATTATCGTCAGCGCACTTAACCCTTTCTTGCTTCCTGTTGCCTGCGTCGCGATTTGCATTTACTTTACGGGAAGCAGAGAGTTCAGCTGTCGCACTGATAGGCAGGGCAAGGGAGAAGGAAAGCAGAGCGAAGACGATACCAATGTGCAGAAGGGTGATAGGTGGCGCAGCAGTCAGGGATTTTCTTTCCATTTCTGGGAACTGGGGCTTAAATCTTGATTTTGCCCCGCTAAGATTGTAGCAGAAAATTATTTTTTTTCTCTCAGAGGAAACTTTTGTTTCATCAGTTCCTCATTTTAGTGCATTTCGTTTATTTATTACCACTTAGGTACAGTTTTGGCTGTTTAATTAACAAAATCAGTCATGTGAATGCTGAGATTTCCGACCGAATAGGCAACTAAGATAAAATTTAGATAAATTCGAGAGAGAACATTCCATGATGTCAATATATATATATATATATATATATATATATATATATATATATATATATATATATTGAAACCCAGAATATGTGTTTCATTACACTAATTAAATCATTAGTGTAAGAAACCAATTGCTATTTTGAACTGCGCGGTGCGCGCGCTGAGCGCGGCTCGCCGGGGCCGGCGAGCGACCGCGGCCACCGCCGACGGTGCCCCCGCCGCCGGGAGGCTAGCGTGTGAATTTCGGTTGGAACTGGGCACCGCGCACGTGCAAAAGTTCGTTACGAGAATCGCGGACGAGAGCCGTTGGCAGAGCGCTGACCAGAGAGACGTTAGCAGAGCGGCGACGAGTGCGGACGTGCGGCGAGAGTTCTCCGCCGGTGTATGGACGCATATAACATTGCGACGTATTTTACGTGCTATTAGGAACCGTAGAGTAATTGACGTGTAAATAGAACATTAGAAGTATCAGTATAGTGAAAGATTAGTGTTGGTAGAATAATTGATGTTGTTCTTATTAGTTGGCGCGGTGGAAACATTCTTGAAATTGCGCGGTACAAAACTGTGACCAGTATACAGAGTAGGCGCGGGTTGTGTAATTGAGCCCACTGACGGACAGTGATTCGAGGAAGGTGCGAAGCCGAGGTGTCAAGATTCTGATCGGGGAAGAATTGCTGGAGCATCGGCCGTGGGCGATTGCCACGCCATCCGGCGCTGACGGCCCGCAGCAGTAGCAGAGGTCGACAATCCTGTCGGCGCGAGCGGCCCTACGAGCATCATAGGTATTCGATCGGGGCCCCGCAGGTATGAGAAATGCATTTCACTCTTAATCTTGGTACCAAGGCAGAGTGTAAAAATGTTGTCTGATTATGTAAATAACTAATTTGATTTAAAATAAATCTTGTTTATAATTGTATTTCAATTTATGATTAACCACCCCAACGTTGCACCAACTTATCCAGGGACCCATTCACGTAAAAGACACCCTCTCTTAGTGTTGTATTGCAGTGAAAATACCCGGCACCACCAGGTATGTCACAGCTGGCGCCCGAACAAGTGGAAAACGTATAGTTAAGAAATGCGGCCTTAGGAAAGTTGGTGAAATGTTGGAAAATAATGTGCATGTAATGGATGTATAGTAATGCAGGGTATAGATGAGAAGCAGGCAGTGCATAGTGTATTATTATAGAGTACAAAAAAAAAAAATAACAATACATGTGTTAGCAAAAACATGCACAAGTCAAGTAAGCATAATAAAATGTTGATAATCACAAAAATGTTGTTGCGTAATTAATTGCGGCAATTATTTGTGAGACATAGGCAATTATTTGTGAGCATCCAATATATAGTTAATATTGTAGTTACTGAGGTTATGAAGGTTATACATGTACATGTTACAAATAATATAATGTAATAGAATTCCAAATTTTGTAAGACATATTAATAATACTTGAACTGCTTGGCAAATTTTTTTTTTTTATAACATGGAAATCAAAGAAATGGGGAAGTAGTAATAATTCTTATGAGAATATAAAGGTGGTTAATAGTGTTGTACAAATTATGCACAAAATTGTTTTCTGCTGGGAACATTCACTCAGTAGTGCATTATCTATTGGTGATGGTAAAGTGTGGGGAATTTAGTAGAAAAGATACCAGGTTGGGAAATATATACCAGCAGTGTGAATGTTTGTTGTGAATATCTATATGATATTATTGAGGAAAATTCAGGGAGAAGATATGACATGCAAATGTGAATAATGATTATGTACATAATATAGCAATAAGTGCGTTGAAAAGTAATGTCAATTAACAAGGGATTTATTATAATTTGAAAGCATTTTTGTGTAATAGTATTAATGAGTCTATTAGCAGTGTATATGTGTTTAAAGGATAATAATATTATGTATTGTAAGGATGATGTTTATGTATTGGTAGGTGAATGGAAATTTATATGGCTATTGAATTAGTGTTATTGTGTTTTTGGTGGTGAGTGAGGGTTGTCCGTCATCAGTTAGCAATTGAAATAGGAGTGAATTAAACTGATCACGAAGAATATACAGGGTTGTGGCGGATATAGTGCATTCATAGGATAACTGTGGTAGCATTGTTAGGGGAGGCAATAGGAAAATTTGCGCGGATTTTAGGGAAGTGAGAATCGATCGGACAGTTCAAAGTAACAGAATGGAGGCGCAAAATGTAGTGCTGGACCGGGAGGAGAAGGCGGATGAAGTAAGGGAGATAAATGTAGGAATCGATAATAGTATATCATCGGAAAGCAGGGATAGTGGTATTGGAAGTCGGTTGGATGATACGCCAGGGGACAGCTTCAATAAAGATGTACAAATTACGTCAACTCCAATGAACCAGGCAGTAGGAAATCCGACTCGGGGGGTGGGGAAAATACCCATAATGACCCCATACAGATATTGATGAAGATGTTCGAACAACAGAGCAGGAAATTAGATGACATGGGTGAACAGAATAGGATTGCGGAAGAACGGAGCAAGAAAGCGGCAGAGGATCAGAAGAAAGCGGCAGAAGATCAGAAGAAGCTGATTGAAGAACTATATGGGAAAGTAGACGAACAGAAAACATTCACAGAGGAGCAGAACAGGAAGTTAGCTGAAGAACTGAATAGGAAAGTAGAGGAACAGAATAAGAAGTTGGCTGAAGAATTGAATGGGAGATTAGATGAACAGGATAGGAAATTCGAGGAACGGATCAGCAAATTACAAGAGGAATTAAGTGGGAGAATAGGACGCGCCGAAGAACAAATTGAGTTAACGAAGAATGAGATGACTAAAATTGCGGAGCGGGTAGAAAGTCATGAGCAATGGACTGCCGAAGAATTAGGGAAACAGAAAAAGGAGTTAGAATCCCAAGTAATTAGTCTGGGGGGAGAATTAGAGAATAAGTTATGCCAGCAATTAGACGCTAAAACCGCTAAGCAGGACGAGAAAATTGAAAGGATGCAGTTAGTAGTCAAGGAAGAAATGCAGGAGAATAAGCGGGAATGTGAAGAGAAGGTTGTGTTACTACGAACAGAGATTGAACAAATAAAAGAATGCAAGGCATCCCCAATTGCAGCAAGCGGGACGGTACCATTTACCCCCCCAAGATCACTAAAATTTTCAGGAGACGGGAAAGAAAATCCATGCATATTTATGAAGGCGGCAGAACGACATCTAGATGTTATCAATACTTCGGAAAGGTGTAAAATACAATTATTATATTTAATGTTAGAAGGCAACGCAAGGATATGGGCAGATACATTTGATAAGTTTCCCGAATCAGTAAAGGCATTTAAAGATCGATTCCTTGAGCGGTATTGGAATGAGGAAATTCAAATTAATTTTAAAATCAGCTTAATGAATAATCATTACAACCAGTCAATGGGAAGTTTGCGGGAATACGCAACAAGGCGTATTATGGAATACAAAACGCTATCCCCACCGATGAGCGATCAGGAAATAATATGTGTACTGACGAGACAGTTCCCAGTTACGGTGCAGAATCTTTTACGTAGTGTGCAGCACACCGACCTGGAAAGATTCCAGAATGTGTTAGGAGGGTACGACTTGACATTTGCAGGCGTACCAAAGAACAGAAATGAAGGGAATGTTAATATGGTTAGATCGGAACGTAACCAGGGGCAAGGGAATGATAGGAGCAACGATTACCAGAGAAACCAACGCGGAAGAGGGGGAGACGGATGGAGACCAGAGCCGGGGAACCAGAGACCGGACTGGAACAGATCTAATTCAAACCGTACGGAGACGCGAGGCGGGGGCGGGAATGCACCCGACCGATTAGCACAGCCTAGCACAAGTAGTGATCAAGGACACTATTTAAACTAATAGAGTCCGCGGTGATAGGTGGCCCCATTGCGGACGCGGAAATCGATGACGTAAACGCGGTCTCCATAAACGCTATGCAGCCGGTAACCTACGATACCCAACCGTGGCGGAGATGTAAGAACTCAGCGGTCAGAATCAGGAAATGTCCCACGATATCGATAGAATGTGAAGGCATAATTAAAGAAGCTTTAGTGGATACAGGGTGCACGACTACAGTAGTATCAGAAGAAATGTATGAGGAGTTAAAAGCAACGGGAAAAGAAGTAATGTGTTTGCCTATGAATAGGGCGTATGTGATTGGGGCAACTCAGAAGAAGTCAAGCCCCATCACAAAACAAATCATGTTTCAAGCCAGGATTGGCAACCAAGTATATGAGATGGTGGCCCTGGCAGTCAAAAAATTATTGTATTCGGTAATCATAGGGATGGATTTTCTGGTCGATCACAGAGTAAATATAGATCTAGAACGGCAGGTGGTAGAACTGGGGAGCCAGGCGGTAGGATTTGACTTGGGGATGGACGAAGAGTACGAAGCGTGTACGGGCGTAATGGCAAAAGATTCATTAGAAGAACAGCTGAGGCAGCAAACGGAGAAGCAGATTGAGAAGTTTGCGGAAGAACAGAGCAAAGAATTAGGTAAACAGAAGAGATCCGAGGAGGAACAGAATAGGAAAGCGGAGGAATTGGATAGGAAAAATGATGTGCTGAAATTTCAATCATACCATCAAGTAGATGCTAGGGTTGCGGTAGCAGATAGAAACGAGGGGATGACGAACCAAATCCATAAAGAAGTCAAGACAGCGGAGGGCAAAACGGTGGAGGTCCAAATCGAGGCCGAGGAGGATGTTTATAAAGTGAAAGTGAAAACGGAAGAATTGAAGTTAATAATGGAAGAAGAAGTGGAAATGAAAATAGAAGAAATGGAGCGTATAATAGACGAAGAAATCGTGGAAAATATACGAGGGTGCGAAGAGAAAATAGTACAAGAAGAGTTTAAACAGGAAGAAGACGGGAAAATGTCGCCAAGTGTCAAGTATGGGGTGACACCAATTATGCCTCCAAAGTCGATGAAATCTCTGGGAGATGGGACGGAAAACCCTAAGGTAGTTATGCGAGCAGAAGAACGGCACCTAGCATCAAACAACATATTGGAAGGATACAAGATCCAGTTATTACACCCAATGTTAGAAGAGAACGCCAGGACATGGGCACAGAATTTTGGTATATTTCCGAAATTTTTGAAGGAATTTGAAAACAAGCTTTCTGTACGAAAGTGGAATGAAGAAACCCAAATAAACATCAAGAGCGACCAGAGGAATAGCCATTACAACTACATCAGGGGAAGTCGTAGTGAATACAGAACGAAGAGCGTTATGGAGCCAAAAACATTATTTGCTCCTATAAAATATCAAGGAATTAGTTGCATGTCAACGCGACAGTATCTTGTTACCGTGCAGAGCCTACTGAGCAGAGCAGATCATATCGATTTAGGAAAGGGTTTGAAGATATTGGAGGGGTACAACATCATGTTTGCAGACGCCCCAACGAATGGGAGTGAAGGAGATGTAGACAGGTCAAAAATGGAACGAAGTCAGGGGCAAGGGAAGAGTGATGGTATGGTCAACCATTGGTACAAACGTAGAAGAGGTCGTAGCTGGAAATGGGATGATACCTATCAAGATGTGCTCAACACGCTGGAAGCTATGTCCTACAACTGTGATTCAGGAAATCACTGTCAGCAAAATGGGAATGAACCGTCGCACAAGAGACAAGACATAGTAGGACACTACAAGCTTCAAATCGGAAACCTGGTTCAACATGTATGGAAAACAGTGAAGTGTAAATAAGTGCAAGATTAGTGTTAATATAAGTAATCACATGTTAATTCGATTTTAGGTTATAAGTGTATATAGGGCGTCGAGCAATATGCAAACGAGTGCAACCATCGGCAGTGACGATGTTACTAGTGTGAATTTTTCCTGAAGCGAAAAATTCAAAAAAAGAAAGGGGGGGGTGATGAAACCCAGAATATGTGTTTCATTACACTAATTAAATCATTAGTGTAAGAAACCAATTGCTATTTTGAACTGCGCGGTGCGCGCGCTGAGCGCGGCTCGCCGGGGCCGGCGAGCGACCGCGGCCACCGCCGACGGTGCCCCCGCCGCCGGGAGGCTAGCGTGTGAATTTCGGTTGGAACTGGGCACCGCGCACGTGCAAAAGTTCGTTACGAGAATCGCGGACGAGAGCCGTTGGCAGAGCGCTGACCAGAGAGACGTTAGCAGAGCGGCGACGAGTGCGGACGTGCGGCGAGAGTTCTCCGCCGGTGTATGGACGCATATAACATTGCGACGTATTTTACGTGCTATTAGGAACCGTAGAGTAATTGACGTGTAAATAGAACATTAGAAGTATCAGTATAGTGAAAGATTAGTGTTGGTAGAATAATTGATGTTGTTCTTATTAGTTGGCGCGGTGGAAACATTCTTGAAATTGCGCGGTACAAAACTGTGACCAGTATACAGAGTAGGCGCGGGTTGTGTAATTGAACCCACTGACGGACAGTGATTCGAGGAAGGTGCGAAGCCGAGGTGTCAAGATTCTGATCGGGGAAGAATTGCTGGAGCATCGGCCGTGGGCGATTGCCACGCCATCCGGCGCTGACGGCCCGCAGCAGTAGCAGAGGTCGACAATCCTGTCGGCGCGAGCGGCCCTACGAGCATCATAGGTATTCGATCGGGGCCCCGCAGGTATGAGAAATGCATTTCACTCTTAATCTTGGTACCAAGGCAGAGTGTAAAAATGTTGTCTGATTATGTAAATAACTAATTTGATTTAAAATAAATCTTGTTTATAATTGTATTTCAATTTATGATTAACCACCCCAACGTTGCACCAACTTATCCAGGGACCCATTCACGTAAAAGACACCCTCTCTTAGTGTTGTATTGCAGTGAAAATACCCGGCACCACCAGGTATGTCACAATATATATATATATATATATATATATATATATATATATATATATATATATATATATTTGAAGGAAAATAATACGATTTTTGAGATCTAGGGTATATTCAGTTGTTTTGCATGCCATGAAAGCTTGGACGTTAAAAATTGTTACAGTAAACGAAATACAATTGTTTGAAAAGCAAACCTACTGAATAATGCTACGAGTTTTCTCTATCAGAATGGTCAAATGATAAGTTGTTGTACATAATTCTCGCAATTACTCTGCTTCTCACAATAAAGCAAAAATCTAGATCTTGTATTCCGTGAGAAAAGTTCGAACAGTTTCATAAAATCGTGGAAGGGAAGATAGTGAAAATGGGGTATGGGATGAAGAGGATTGTTGTGGTTCCGCAATTTCAAGCAGTGTACTGGGACGTTTCAAAGAGTTCTGCTACATTATGTGTTCTGAGTATAAGATTAAAACAGGTCCGAGAGTAAGTAAAGCATTTAGTTTAATATGTATGAAGAATAAAATATGAATCCTTAGCAGACTTAGCTATGAAATACTTTTGACACTCAAAGTACGAGATGGTAATA
This sequence comes from Gryllus longicercus, assembly GCA_038098605.1. Taxonomy (NCBI): domain Eukaryota; kingdom Metazoa; phylum Arthropoda; class Insecta; order Orthoptera; family Gryllidae; genus Gryllus; species Gryllus longicercus. The sequence continues at coordinate 762,991 of JAZDUA010000452.1, read as the reverse complement.
AGAAGCTCGTTCTCACCTCCCTAAAACTGTTGAAGCACTTTTACCGCGCTTCTAATTGTTCAATAGTTTGGCGTGAAAAGTAATATATCTCAAACTTATCAGAGTTTACTGCAGAGCATCATAGCTCACCAAACTGTATGAATTCATTTCCCATTTGGCATGATTTTTACCTCAGTTACGTAGTTTCGTTTGGCCAAAGAAGTTGCCTTACATTTTCTCATTGTCGCGCATTACTTATTTTCCGTTTATGATGCTGAATTCGCTAGAAATTATGCATGCGCTGTATTGAAGAAACAGAAAAATGGCGTAAATACAAAAGTGGGCTACAAATTGATTGACAGGCTACCTACAAAGGAGAACTTGATGAACTTAAAAAATCCAAAAGTGAATACCAGTCCAAAAATGCAAGTCTCTAGCATCTTGCTCGTCTCATAATAGGTTGGCCTGAAATTGCTCTATTTACTTGCAGTTCCCTTACACGAGAAAGCTTTGCAGTAGTATATGGACAAAGTTTCAAAAAATCAGAATATTGGCTTATGACTCAATTTATTGTACTTTTTTGAACAATCACCCTCGCTTCATTAAGACTATTGCGAAAGAGCAAATGTTGCCGAGTAATATTGACCTGAAACAGACTTTATATTCGGTGAAAACCATGAAATCGTGAAGGGAGAAATGAATGCTCTTTAAAATTGTTCTGAGAACTCAGTAATGAGAATATATCTTCATGATTTGATCACAGAATTGGAACCCGACAGTAGATGGCAATCTGTATCCATCTTTATTGAAATCCTGGTGCCGATCAAATTAATTAGAGATTCATTGATTGAACTCCCTTCATGTCGTATCGCAATATTACCTGACAATTCGTAGAGTTCTGATGCAGATGATTATCTGTGCGAGTTCGTAAATATAGTTCTCAGAAACTTCGCAATATTGTGTGCCAATATTGCGATGATAATTCGTAAAACCTAACTATGGAAAGTAGTAAAATCAGACATTGCCTATTACGTGAAATGATGTCATACATATTTCATGGATATTATAATCAACTTGCACTTGGAAAAGTGGAGGCATGAAGGAAACTAGTGTTTTCCATCTTCCTTGAAGTAAAATTCTTAAAGCTATATTCTAGATTATTGGTACATACAGCTAGGAAGACGGATAATAAGCGTATGAAAAAAATATAATTTTACATTGATAACAAATGTAAAAAGACCAGTTAAAAAATTTTAGGAACAAGTCACTCAGTTTCTCCTTAATATCTTTAAATCGTACTCTTTTCACTTACTAGATAGAGTAAATACATCGTTGTAGTAAATACTATATAACAGGACTGAAGAAGAAAACAGCGAATTCCACTTTCGAAAATAATTCATGTTAATCATTCATTTCATAATCATTAATTTAATACACGATAAAGATAAAGCAGGGGACTCGAACACCCACAAATTTGAAAGAAAACGTTGCATATAAAAAGATTAAACCCGCTTAGTATAAATCAACAAATGCTACAAATAACTCACAAATATACGTCTCTAATCGCCGGAAGTGAAATTTATTCCAAAATGTCTGCCCGCAACGTCATGCCTTCCGATGGATTTTGGGAACGTCATTGCGGATCGGACAAAAGAGTCCCCATTAAGAGTACCTGGAAGGGCATGTGAGCGGGTGGGAAAGCGTTGCTGCGCGGAAGATTCGCCTGCAAGTATTCCAAGAGTCAGTGGGAAGGCTGATTAATTCCGTGAAGGGTGGGAAGTAGGCAATTGCGCCGACGATTGGGTGGGCTGTAGGGATTGGAGCCCTCCGGGAAAGTTGCTTCTCGGAACGGCAGGTTCACAATCAGGCGCTGGCGCGACCCCCACCCGAGAGCCGTCTGCCTTCGAAATGAGCCTTCTCTCGAACCACCACAACCACAACATCGCGCAACACTGGCTCGTCGGAGCAGATTGTTTTCCCCTAGATCCGATCAATACAATTAACTTAGGATCTGGGCAGAATTGAGCGTATACGTTGCTGTCAGTACGCGCAAAATTATGAATGTTGCGTTGGTTTTACGTAGAGAAAGCTTGTAGCTCAAAAAAGAGACAATGTATTTATGGTAATGTTGAAAATAAAATGTGCATCCAAAAACGTGAAGATTAATTACCTTTCAACTAATTTTCTTTCATACCGTCGGATATCAATGTGCATATTTGGAATATATTTTGTTATTCCTGAAATTCGGTATTGCATCACGTTAACCATATACATGGCATATATGTATGGTATTAGTAATAAGAAATGTATGTACGATTTTTGGGTTTGCCATTGAAAAAGATGACATCTCGTTATCATTGATGAAAGACACACCATCGTAAACACGATTTAGTTTACATTTATTTCGCGAAAACACTAAAAACTCTATGCGGCATATGGAGGCGGACATTTTTTGGGGGCTCCAAAATCTCTACCAAAGCGTACAATGTATATCTGGACAAGCTTTAACTCCCTCATGGAACGAGCCCGAAAAGGCTGTTCTAAATAAAATATATGTTTTGTAATTTCTTGTGACATTTGTGTACCCTCCACTATCACTATCAAAACCAAACGTAAAAATTAACACGGGATTGTGGGAAACAGCTACGCCTTTATAAAGATATATTACGGCTTTCTGTCGGTGAGTTCTTCCGTTATCAGCAGCCTTTGATTGATTTTCCGGCAATCGCCTCCGTCGTCCCCATCCAACCGCAGCTACGACCATCACCACCATCGTAACCACCTCCCATTCTGCCCTCGCCGCCCGCCCCGCCTCCCACCACGCCGCCTGAAACGCCCCCGCCACGCCCCCGCCACGCGACCGCCCCGCCAGCCGCCCCTCTGGCCGCCCCTCCCCGCCGCCCGCCCCGCCGCCCGCCCCGCCGCCCGCCCCGCCGCCCGCCTCGCCACCCTCCACGCCTCCTGCCTCGCCGCCTGCTACGCCGTCCGCCACACTGCCCGCCAAGCCGCCCGCCACGCTGGCCTCCACGCTCTCCGCCACGCTGGCCGCGACGCCAGCCGCCACGCCATCCTCCACGCCGCCTGCAACGCCGCCCGCCACATTGCCCGCCACATTGCCCGCCACGTTGCCCGCCACACTGCCCGCCACACTGCCCGCCATACTGCCCGCCACACTGCCCGCCACACTGCCCGCCACACTGCCCGCCACACTGCCCGCCACACCCCGCCACACTGCCCGCCACACTGCCCGCCACACTGCCCGCCACACTGCCCGCCACACTGCCCGCCACACTGCCCGCCACACTGCCCGCCACACTGCCCGCCACACTGCCCGCCACACTGCCCGCCACACTGCCCGCCACACCCCGCCACACTGCCCGCCACACTGCCCGCCACACCCCGCCACACTGCCCGCCACACTGCCCGCCACACCCCGCCACACTGCCCGCCACACTGCCCGCCACACTGCCCCCCACACTGCCCGCCACACTGCCCGCCACACTGCCCGCCACACTGCCCGCCACACTGCCCGCCACACTGCCCGCCACACTGCCCGCCACACTGCCCGCCACACTGCCCGCCACACTGCCCGCCACACTGCCCGCCACACCGGTCGCCACACCGGCCGCCACACCGGCCGCCACACCGGCCGCCACGCCACGCCTGCCATCCGCGTAGCTCCGCTCACCTCTCCCTCCTCCGCCCGCTCCGCAGCTCATCGCACGCGCCCTGATGTGCCCGTCAGTCTTCTTGACCACGACCCGAAATCGTTGGCGATTTGCGACTGAAACTTGTCCGCACGGGGGCGCGCGACGCTGAGATACCGCCTAAAAGCGGCACTTAATATTCCTCTTGAAGGGTTAGCGATGGGGGCGCCCCGCCGGCAAGCGAGCGGCAAGCCGGGAGACCGGCGGCGGGCGGCGGGCGGCAGGCAGCAGCCGACGTAGTGGCAGGCGGACGGCGGGCGGCGGGCGCTCCCCAGAAAGTGTCAAAAACTCGGAATCGATGGCTCAGAATGAAGATTGGTTTAAGTTGCGATCGATTGCCGAGTCGCAGTCGATGATTGAGCGGATTTGCAGCGCCGTGAGGCTGCGTCGGAACGACGGCTGTCGCGATTGCCTGGGCCAAAATGTTGAGGGGAATGCGTTCGGTTGGGCCGTTCGTCGTCCACAATTCATACTTTTCGCCTAGCGCTGTGTGTATGCGGAGGATGACTGTGCATGCTGGACGAATTATTCCCATCTAATTGATATTATTGTGAATGCATTCATACGGACCCTTGCTATTTAATTATTTCAGTTTTGTTGTGATTTAATTATTTCAGTATTTTATGCATCCGTAGTATCAAGAAAATGTGTAACAAATATAACGACACAGTTTCCTTAAACAATTTTACCATCGGCAAAGCGTGGCTGTTTCTGAACGACTGACCTTTAAACATTATTTTGGAATGCAGGGGTCTATAATTATAACATTTGACGTAGTAATCAGATTCACCAAGTGTGAATATCAACAGATCACTACAAAAGATTCACTTATAATACATGTAAACTATTTAAAAACACATTGACAGATGACATTAAACGATTAAAATCGAGTCACAAGTTTAACCCCCAAATAACATATTTTTTGTTAAATATCTGATTCTATACAATTAGAGGCTAAATCGATCATAAAAGGGGAAGTAATATTGATTTTAACAATGATATTTGATGTAATAGTTACAATGCTGAATAATTCTAGAAGAATAAATACGCCTGTAAGAAGCGTTGTACCTCAACTTCTCGGCCAATGACCTCTATCAGGTTTTTGTCCAGTTTCCCTGATTCTTTGAGGGAATGCTGAGATGGCTCCTTGTTTTGCTTCAGAACGTAAATGTAACTTCACTATTTCTTGACGTTTTTAGAAGAATTTAGGAAAACGCTCCCAGAATGCACATCTCCACATAGTAAGTCACACCATTTTTTGACGTTAAATAAAGAAGAAAATAAATAAATTATATAAAATTTGATTAATGTAGAGTGAAGACATCGAACGCTCAATGAATGTGAACGAAACATTAAAAACTTTAGTGATACTTTCAGATTGTTGTCGGCATTGGAGACTGCTCCCTAGTATCTTTGTTATATAAAACGAAATCAAGATTAATATCTTGGTAGATGTTTTTGCATTCACTTGTATACTAAATTTATAACATAAGTTCTTAATGTACTCCAAATCAACATTTTAAGTTTTAAAAACTTTTCTGTTTGTTTATTCTCACATATGTACAAGACAAAACTTTATATAACGAGATAAATCTACTTGTACTTGCAATACTCATTCTATCTTTTAAATAAAAGTTCTTTACTCTTAAAGTAGAAAAGTGCATTCCCATTAATATAATTTCATTATCCAAAATGAAGAGTTTGCTTGTAATTTTACTTTATTTTTACCTCTTTAATTTTGAAGAAATCATGTGCAGAGTGAACTGGAAATAATTTTTTCAATCACTCATTTCATGGAGTCACATGTTCATGGAGTTTCATGTACTTAAATGTTACTTTAATAGTATATTACAAGAATGCTTTATATTAATAATAAAATAATATATTGCATATTGGAGTTACCTTTCCCCCTCTGATAAAAATTCTGTATTTTTAACGGTTTACTTCTGAGATATTCTCTTCTCTCCTTGTTAAATTATATGTTTATATCACAGATTTGACCTGGTTGCGCATGGCCAGTAAATCGATGCGTGTACTCTATTTAGTGAGTTTAGTTTCTCTGAATTTTCCCACCGCTTTTCAAGATTTGACATGAATTCTGGCGTCAAAATGCCTCCAATGTGAATCAAACTTGATATTACTCGGGTAAAAAATGAGGTTTCCCATGAGCTATTTGCCAATTTATGTATTGAAAGCCGTAGTAATTAGAAATTGCAATTATTCTATCTAAAGATGACTACAACAGAAAATGCATTTCAAAACAAAGAATTGATTGGTTCCGCCATACGTCGTTCAACGTATGAAAACGTCATGAGAACACCCTGAATGATGTAAATAAAAAAATGTAATTGAGATTTAATTCCTTAACTTTTGTTGTTGCGATTACTTTTCGGTTGATATTTTTGGATGAACTGTTTTATTTGTTAAAATTAATTTATAATAAAAATATAATATATGTGCATATATAATTTAATATACTATGTATAATATAAATCAACATATCACATTTTATTTTATATTTTACCCTCTTTTACGAATTTAGCATTTATTATTTACAACAACATAAGAACGAAATAACTTACGGTTACGATTACGATGGTGTTATAATGAAAATGTAATAGTTTTTAGAAGAAAACAAATCAATCTGATTTTATTTATTTTGTCAAAGAACAGTATAACTGTACGTGACGTATGAGGGGAAAATACAATCCGCGAACGTTTAAGCAAAATAACATATGTCCCATTATTTTTTACGATTTTTATGAAAGCGGCTTAGGTATAAATGTTTCAATAAACGTTATTTTAAATTTATGTTTCTTTGAGAAAGGGTATACCGTGTTTTAATTTAACTTTGCTCATAAATGAATATTAAGGTTTGTCGTTATACATGCATGCACTGCTGGTTAAAAGGAAAAGAAGCGGTATATATTTTCGCGCGTACCTCGACATCTGCATAACTGTTGAACTGTTGTGAGATTTTGTATTTATTCGTGGGTTACTCTTTCTTCGGCGTACTTGCAAACTATTTAAGCAATTGAAAGTTGAATTATTGTTCACATTTAGTGTTTCGAGCAAACGTTTATCCTAGAACTTATCTGTGTTCTCTCTTTATAAAGCAAAGTGTTACCTTATAAAGAGAAAGTACAGACAACCATGTGCTTTGAAGCACATGGTTGCGACATACGAAATATATTGAAGTTTTTAGTATTTATCGACTAATGAAATTTCCCTCCGACCTCTCTCCTACCTTTAACGGCGGAGATTAAAGTTCGTTACAGCAAGAATATTAATTTCATTATTCTTAACTCTCCATATCATTCCTGTTCGGCCAGCTTCTGAAATGTCATTTCGGACGATCAAGTAGTTGAAGCGCAGGGCTTAGCATATGGTGATTGTAGCGTTGAAATCAAGTTATAATTGAGCAAATTTAGGATTTACACGAGTTCATAAATATCAGATCTCTGTAAATCATCAATGTTTTCAGTAATATATTTCCACTAAAAACTTTTATACTAAAATTCAGAAGCAAATATTTTAAAAAAACAAATAAATATATTAAATAAATAGAACCCAATAAAAAATAAAAACATGCAGAATAACAGACAAAGCATAAACTACTACGCAATTCTACGGGATGTCCGGAATAATATACAGACAATAAACTATTAAATACAATTGACAATGTAACTCGTATTTCTAACCTTTTCCTAAATGCATACTATAATTAACAAATAGATACAAATGTAAAAGTTACAAATACAAAAATGTAGGATGTGAAGGCGTATTATTTACTTTTCTCAATTCCATTGCATTTTGCTATCTTCCGTTCATTTCGTAGCACCTCACTTCGTTACTCGGTATATTATACATTGAAGTCGATAAATGTTTATTTTAAATACGTCACTGTTCTTCACTGCCCTGTACACTTACACTGTATAAGGACTCACGGTCGCATATCTTGCGTGCTTCTGGGAAGTAACAGTAACATATCTTAAAGTAAATTTTTTCAGAATGTGTTGTCCTATTTACAATGCTGAATTTTTCAATAACCGTTATTTGTTTTCTATTTTTTATTCTGAAGGCAAGCCCCTAATTAAGAAACATGACATTCAATTTCATACTGATACAATTCCATTCGTGTATGACTTACAGGGTGTCCTGCTTACTTTGTGCTTTTGTCTAAATGTTCTAAATTGGCATTCACAGTCATATTTGTATTCACAAATTTGACCGTTGTATTCTGGTTAATGCTTTTAATGTGCCCTTCCCTATAAGGATCCTAGATTTCTGAAAACTTTGATGATTCCCTCGGTTACAAAATATGTGTCATCAGTTTCATGTACATTTTCATTCGTTCTTGTTTAAAGCTAAACTCTAATTGAAATTAATGAAACGGAGAAACTGACCGAAGAACAATATCTTTGCTGGAATGATACTGGTGCATCGTAATTACTTATAGGATAGTGTTTGTATTGTACCTCACTTCTTACTTGAACGATATATATTATGCCTTGTTACAACAGATATTTCGCACTGGCTCGATCGAACACCCCACCCAATTTTCTGTGCTTGTAATTATCTCACTTCACAAATTTATTATGTGTTTTCTCTTGATTGCCTATTGTCGTCCGGCACAAGAATTGAAACTCATATTTCGTACTATGACATAATTCAACATCCATATGTTTTGCAACGGATAAGTGCAATATTTTGCGTTTTATAAAAACTGGTTAATAATATTTTATCAATTTAAGTATCAGTTTCAATTAATTATGTCGCTTAGTCATTATAATACTTTGTCATCCGATAAACTAGGATGTCATACGAGATCAATAAGTATTGAAAACAATGTGCGCATTATTACGTGTCTAAATTGTGGTATTTTTAACTTTCTGGCCTTGCTTCGTAAGTAGAAAATGTATTGCAATCGTTCCCTGTAAATTGGCGATTTGTCGACGCATTTCTGATAGTAATATGCGATTCCTTGAATTCTAAATTATGTCTTAAAATAATACGCACATAGAATCATTTTTCAGTGTTCTATTTCCCCTAATTTGCTGAATTAATATTCGTCAAAATGTCTTTTGAAAAAAAGGGAATGTTTGAGCAAAAGGCCACGGAACAGTATGCTTGCGGTCACCAATTAATATTCAAAATATTGATAGACATTGATGGATAGGTAGTTATTCAAGGCATTTCTCGACGTTTTCTAGAATGCCAAAACAAATTTTGAACATTACAATCGGGAATCAACATTTGGTTTGCTCATCCATTTCCGTCTTTTGCACTTACTTTACCATTAAAAGAATCTGTAGCTGAATAAAGCTTAAAATTCTTAATTCAAATCCCTAGATTCAGAGAGGTTTCAGCAACTTTGTTTGCCACCACGTGTTAATATAGCGGGGGATAATGCTCTCAAAAATGAACTTCTCTGCCTCTCTCATTGTATCTCTTTGATATTCTCATGCAAACTGCAAGTGGTGAATTCACGGGAGCGCCAGTTTTTCGCAGTGTAATTTTCCAATTTTCTGGTCGTTTAAAATATCTCATTATATACTTGGATAGGCTACTGAAATCACAATATGCGGCATTTTGTATTACGTGTTCATTCACTTTAATTTTGATGACGCCATTTTGTTAGTATTGTTTTGAAAGCACACGTCGAAATACGTTGTTAATGACTCCTGAACATTGCCTAATATTAACATAAAGTAATTTTTCTCTGCACACAAAGCTTTTTAAGTCGCTACATCTACATTCTGAACTTTGTATATCGTAGTTTTGAAGATGAAAATAGCTTCATACGGTATTCCAACATCAAAAGAAGATCCCCAACTGTAGATTTAAGTATTATAGGCTCGTCACGACGTACTATTGACTAACCAAATTAATTTTACATCGATTAAGATTGTCTGCTCGTTTTTTTTATCAAGGCATGGTATGGATTGTAAATACCTCAGAACAGATAAACCTAAAAAATGTAACAGAAGGGTCAAATTGACGTAATTTGTTGAATACTGCTTAAGAAATCGCTGAACAATTACTTTGTAAAATTCTGTTTGTTTTTAATGCGAAATAGCTTCACACTGGAACCCAACTTCCACATTTTCTGTCACGCACACTGCGGGGTGCGAGGTATTTCCAAAATATTATACACGTCAAAAACTGTTTAGTATATTACAGCATAAAAACCTAAGTCGTGTCTATGGAGCACGAAAATGATTTTATGGCTACAGGATTTATCATTTTCGAGTTGTGCACGACGGTAATATGCTTGGTCGGGTAATGTGCGATATAAGTTGCATGTGCACGTTATACAATTACTAATTAATTACTAAATGTAGATGGATTGCAACACAATTTCGATCACCGTCAACTGTTGTCAGTCAAATACACTTTTAACGACACTGTACTTTTCTAAAACGACTCAGTACCGCGGCAAAAAAAGGATATATCTAATAAAAATAACATATAGGATGTATTCCCTTTTATAGTTTACTGTCAGGCAATGCTTACTACACTACATTATTTCATGTAAGTGATGCGACGATCTAATAGGCGTTTATTGATTGAAACACTTAAGGAACGCTTCGATCATCACACCGACCTTATCGACCTTCGATCACCTTCACCCGGTACTACTGTAACGAGGAAGATCCAGACGAAGTTCTCCATGACCATTCGCCTTTTCTGGAGGTCTTGCAGGAAGAGCGAGCCTGGTGGACGGTGGAACAGAAATCTTAAAGTAAATTTTTTTACAACTGTGGAAAACGCCTTTGGAGATATCCTTATTAAAGACGAGACGGATGTTAATTATGAGCGTAGGTTTAGTATATGCATGTCGTTGGTTAAACTACACGTCAATAGTTAGAAAAAATATCTTACTGCCACCTGATGTTTCGTGTTTTTTGTGGCATGTTTAGGGAAGATGGCAATTAACGAGAGGCAACTGCTAGTTGACTGAAGCCCAACAAGTATTATAGGTCTGTGATACATTGTGGTCAACTATTGTATTAACGTTTGGTGTGAAGTTTGATGTTGTTTCTTTAATATTTCCAAAAGCGAGATGTTTCTCATTGTTGTATTTGCATAGTTTTCGGTCTGCGTTGATTCAGCTGTTTCTTCAGTTTTATATGATGTGCGTTACGGTAACCTTAATAAGGCTTATTTCCGCAATAGAACTCTATGTTTTTAATTATGTCAATATATAACAAATGTTCCGAAAGTTTACGTCAATAGGAATCCGATCACACCACAAAAAGTGAAAAGCGATGAAACATGTTTTCAATTTTGAGAAAACGTTTGTTTGCCATTAATTTCAAATAGTGATTTAAATAACAGCTCAATGCATTGAAATCGCAGTGTTTTAATTCTCTTTCGTGTTTTGCATTGCGATATTACAATCACGTAATTGTGCACATATTGTAATTTAATAATACTTTTGGCGTCATGTAAATAAATGTATTATTGATTATGATTCAAAAAATGTGCTTCGACCTTTGCTGCGGTATGTTATCATTCCAACGTTGAAACTAAATCGTGTTATTTATTTATTTTCACTACCAGCTTCAAAATAATGTGGCGCTATTTTGGTATTACGAAATATGCAGGTATGAACTTTCCTTTTATGACGAAGTCAAAGTTACGTGTTTAAAAATCATTGAAAGTTTTGTAATCTATTGTGCGAACCAGAATTCCAGTTCATGTAGTATGAAAGATTTCATTGGACTCATTGATTAAATTTTATTGAGAAATATCCTGAAATCATCAGCAAGGCATGAGCTTCATCATCCCAGTTTGTTTCGTGTTGTGTGACCGTTTAGTCCTCAGAACTAGTCTGCTCTACATGAAGTCGTAGGTTTCTGCGGCCAGAGTCATGTGCATGATCTTGGCTGTCCGGGTGACGCTGCGTCGAAGGTTGTGTTGCCGACGTTTCGACCATCTTGTCGTGGTCTTCATGCCAACCCTGAGGAAGACCACCACAAGAGTCGAAACGTCCGCAACACAGACTTCGACGTGGCGTCATCCGGACAGCCAAGATCATGCACAGGCTGCTATACATTTTTCTACATGCAAATACAGTCAATATCTTGCTAAATTTTAATATTTAATTTGATAATATCTCCGAAACATTTTCTGTTATTATTCATATATTTGCTATTTGTAATTAATTTATACAATATTTTTAATCTAATCTAATATGTTGGTGTCGCTACTAAAATACTGTTCCATTCTTTAAGTTTGTTTTTAAAATATAATAATTTTCTCGGGATAAATGCTTAGTACATTGACAAATAAAAGCTCTTAACCGTTCTAAAACACCCTCATACTAATCTACTAATAACTGTCTTTGACTTCCACTAGTAGAAAAATGAGTTATGATTTTTAATTTCAGCCCATTTACCAAATTTGCACCCCGTTTTTCTCTCTACGCTGGTATTCGAAAACACGTTCTTAGAGTTATCACGCAATTGTCATTGCCCCTACACCACCAGCCTCGCAGTTAAAACTAACTTTTCCGGCGCTTAAAAAATGATGGTCATTTTCAATTTCAAAAATTCAGTGATTTTTATTTACTCAGTAGTGAATAAATATCTATAATCAATATTGAATTTTGCGATAGTAATTTTACTTTCTCGCTTTATTACATACTTATGTAAAGAAGTGTACATATTTTTGCTACAGAAATCGGCTATTTATCGAACTTTTAAAGAACATTTCATTAAGGAGCAACATCTTAATCTATATTGTACATCCCATCTCCATCAGGGTTTGGTCCAGTTTCCCTGATCCAGTGATCAAATGCTGAGATGGCCCTTTCGTTTTGCTTCTGGACGTAAATGTAGCTTCACTACGCGCACGTTTTGTTGAACTCTCCTTCTGCTTGCAATCGTAGGAGTAGAGGGAAGAGCGATTTACTATTTTGTTAGCAATTCAGAAAAATCATACCTGCAATTCGTTTACCGATGCAAACAAGTTTTCTATAACTCGTGACCGAAAATGTCTAGTTTTTCTAATGTAGCTAATCTCGAGCTTTAAAAAAATATTAGTATTAATATTTTAAATTTGTTTTTACCTTTTACTCATCTTCAAGTATTTGTAGTTAAAATGACGGGAAGAGAATTCTGGAACTCAAGAAAACGTGCGCAGATAACCTTCTTCCCCATAGGTCACATACCGTTTTACTGTTTTTTTGACTAAATAAATAAATTTTATATCTAAATATACATTTGCAATGTCAAGTTTCTTTGACATTTCGAGAGTTCTTTGACATTACAGAGAGTTCGCCGAAAATGGGATCAGTACCAATTTTTAACCGTTCTTTGAAACATTCGGGGTGGAAATGTTAAGAAAATTGAAGCCGTGGTTGAGAAAATAATTGTTTAAAAATTGGTTATATTTAATGAAAATTACTTGAAAAATTAACATTTTTGAAAAATTATGTATGATCTTACTACAAGACCTGTCTTTGAACATCAAATTCCATTCAAGAAAAAATCTTTAACACTGTAATTGCCTTTAATTTTTTTTATTTTTTCGAAAAATCAGGGAATTCCAAAAAATTTGACCTGCGCAATTTTTTAACGCTCTCTACGTTATCCGAAGAATTTCAACAACAAAATTTGGAATCATTTTTTAAAACGTTTTTACGCGTTATGTAGAGAACCCCTAGAAGTCAATTATCCGTTTTAAAACCACAGGGCCGCGTTCTATATATCCGTTTCAAACCCATAGGGCGTAGTTGGTCCTGGTCAATTTAGGAACACAATTTTAGATAAAACGGTTTAGGCAGTGACAATGACCACATACGAACGGACAGAAAGACCGACAGAGACAAACGGATAGCCCGACACACACATAGTTGTTTGGCGAAAAAAAATTATTCGTTATCAAACACCCACAAAACGTGGATTCTGACCACACAATGTTGGAACAAGTAATTTACTACATGGTGTACGAAAAAGATATATCCAAACCTCGGACAATCGCCAAGGCCTCGCCATCCATTTTTCTATACCAAGGCCTCGCACAATACGGATTTTTCTGTCTTAAAATCGTCAATTTTTGCCGCAGCGTTACAAGGCATTCTTTTTACTACGTACGTGGTAAGACAAGAAAGTAAAAAATGAATTCATTATCCTGCAGTAAGTCCGTTTTATATTTTACAAACTTTAAAAAAACTGTAATTTTCAATCCAGCAAGAAAAAGAATGGGAAGATTATTTCCAGCTCTGCTTTTCACTTCAAAGACAATCGTTAATTCACATAAATAACTGAGGTGTAAGACTCGACCAAATTTCAGTCACATTTGCTTAAATTGTGTTATTGACCCACATTGTACGTCAAAAGTTAAACCGTGTGAGATGGCTCCGGGCATCAACTGATGTCAATGCCGGGAGACAGGTCGGGACCCTACAGCTTGTACCGGCTGGGGCAGTGCCCAGCTGGTGGGAGATACCTGGTAAGGGAAATACCCTTATCCGTCGGTACATCGGCGCCGGATATTGCCATCCAGCGGGGGAAGACCACCGCCACCTTCCGAACAAGCGCATAGACTACACTTTCGGGACAAATAACCATAGTAGTTGACGCGCCCGGCATCACTATCACTCAATCAATCAAAAGTTAAAGTACGTTGATACATGAGATATTGTGCATCACGACCCTCTATGAGTAAAAGTTGAGGAACAGCTGTGTATTTTGTGTAAAAGCGAATGAAGGTGAGTTTTCGAATGAAGGTGAGTTTTTTTTGACTTTAGGATAAAAGTATTAATTTTTTTATTTAATTAAAAAATAAATTTATGGAACATGAATTCCATCAATTAGGCCTTACTATGGTGGATCATCTTTATGTTCAACTGTGATTAGCGTACCCCAAATCAAAGCGACCACGCTAGCCTGAGTTATCCCGCAAACAAGAGTCCACGCGCGGCGTTGCGACTTCAAAATCCGCCCGTCTTCTCCTCTCTGAAATGTTAATTTACGGAAGCCCTGGTGAGTTTCTGGAGCATATCATCGCTGGCAGCAGCGGGCTGGCCGGAAACTCGTTGACAGATTTCCGCATAGAGCGGCATGACGTGAGCCTACCCTGAGCCCGAAGTCCATTTCGCGGTGACCCTCACAAGAACTCATTAGCAAACTCAAACCCAACTCGCCACAAGTTCGATTATTGCTCACAACGTGTAGGCGTTAAGTACGTACAAACACCTAAAGGTGACGGACGCATCGAAGAGGACTTTCGTTTCGAGCAGAGCTCTGTTGCGGATTGTCACTTTATCAGTTCAACGGAGCTTGGGGTATCTCCGTAAAGGAAATGTGTCCTGATATTATTAACATGAATATGAAGAGAACAAACCCGAATAAAAATGTTTTTCGACTGTGGCTACTTGTGGAAATTAAGATGAAAGTATATCTAGCATTCTACATTGATAAGAGTAATAATAATGAATCTCGCTAAATGCAACAGCAAAACAGATATTTTGTAAGAGAAGTAAAGTCTAACAAATACCGTTGAGCTCGTAAATCTCACTTCTCTTACATTCCTTTTACTATATTTCATTTAATAATGAGTAAAAGTAACAACGAGCGTTTTATTAACGTTTGATAATAAAAATTCACTCCTGTGTAATGGGAAGAAAATGCATAGAGACTGCAAATTTTATTACATGATACTGCTCTCAAAATAAATAAATTACTCACTATCGCGGCACTCAGCTCAAGAAATCGTTCACAGATAGTATTGCTTTTACTGTCGAAAAGCAAAGAAACGGAGGAGAAAGAAAATATCACGCACGGAACGTGGCCAGTTTATAGTAGTACTGCTTCGGCATTTCCCTGGTGTTGATCGAGAACCTCATGGAAAACTATCGCTCGGAGCAGCCGGGCACTAGAATTCTCGTGCACACAATGGTGTAATTCGATCTAGCGCTCTAGCTGGAGGGCAATCGCTGGAACAATAGAGCCTGGTGCATGGATCACCAGAGGCTGGTGCGAGGAACACCAGCGACTGGACTGTGGAAATTTAGTGACATGGGCGAGGAATACTAGTCTGAAGCATGCAACTCTAGAGGCTGAGGCACGGAACTCTAGAGGGTCGAGACTGGGTTGAAGCTGAGAAGGCAGAAGCTGAGAGAGAAAGCAGGAGAGACTGGCAGTAAGCACTAGGGAATGGAGTGAGGCACACCAAATGCTATGGTGAGGAGCACAAGACGCTGAAGCAAAATAAAATAAAATAAAATAAAAAAAAATGGGGCAGGGAGTTATGCTAGAACGAGGAACACCTGAGGTTAGGACAAGGAAGACCCGATACTGTGGCGTGGAGGCTGGGGAGACGAACACTAGTGGCTTGTACAGGAAAGACGAGAGACTGGGGCAGGCACGGGAGGACGCGGGCGGGCGCGGGCTGGCGCCGGCGTGGCTGTCGGCCGGCGGCGGTGGCGTGGCGGCGGCCTCTTTCGTTGTCCGCGCCGGGCTGCGTTGCTTAGCGTGTACGCTCGTGTGTTATTGAGCGCGCCCGGAGGCCGGGTCATTCCGGGAGGCCCGGGGGGAAATCCGGGCAGCTCGAGCGGCACGGCGAGCTCGGGGGCGGGGCGGGGCGGGGCAGGCGGGGCCGGGCGGGGCCGGGCCGGGCGGGGCGGAGCGGAGCAGAGCGCCCCAGGCGCGGCTGAGCCGGCGCTGAGCTTGCCTATGCCTTCACCGCCTCTCCGCTTCGCCCTGCCCCGCCGCTCCCCGCCCCGCCCGCTCTCCTCCCCGTCTCGTTCGCCTGCTCCTCCCTGCCGCCTCGCTCCCCTCGACGCCGGTAGCGTCACGCGGCGGATGACCGCGTTCTGGCATCCGCCACCGGATATTCCCTTCTTAAGGCCAATCTGCAGAGGAGTATGCAAACGCCGCGAACATCGCTTTTATTACTCGCCGACTAGCTCTTCTCTGCGGAGAGGTAGCTTTTTTACTCTGGTCGCGTATTTAAATGAACGGAAGAAGGGCAGGGTTATAGATCTTTGAATTATATGAAAATTAATTTAAAGATAAAGTATTCTGAGGTTTTGCCTTACAAGATTACTTTGCTAGTATCTATCTTCTAAATCTCGTCGACAAGCTTCCGCGTAGAGCGAGTGAACGGGGGGTCGCGGGAGCGGCTGTTCCCACCCCCGTTCGGCCCGCCTGCGCTCGCGGCTGCTCGCTTGCATTGAGCGGGGCTGCCCCCGCCTCAGGATGTCCGGGGCGTCCGTCTCCGCCCCACCCAGGCCCGACCACCCACGCCGGCCGCTGCCGTCTGCGCGAATCCCAGAGTTGGCCTTAAGGCGAGGCCGGCGGGCGACGCGTGCTGGGCGTCAGCTGCCGCTCCTTGCCAGATTCCCGCTGCCCGTTCACCGCTGCCCACGAGTTGCCCACTGGTCCCTCCCCGTCGCTAACTGGTCGCTCCTCATTGCTAACTGGTAGTTCTCCGTTGCCCACTGGTCGCTCCCCGTCGCTAATTGCACGCTCCTCATTGCTTACTTGTAGTTCTCCATTGCCCACTGGTCCCTTCCCGTAGCTAACTGGTCGCTCCTCATTGTTAACTGGTAGTTCTCCGTTGCCCACTGGTCCCTCCCCGTAGCTAACTGGTCGCTCCTCATTGCTAACTGGTAGTTCTCCGTTGCCCACTGGTAGCTCCCCGTCGCTAACTGGTCGCTCCTCATTGCTAACTGGTAGTTCTCCGTTGCCCACTGGTAGCTCCCCGTCGCTAACTGGTCACTCCTCATTGCTAAGTGGTCGTTCCCCTTTGCACACTGGTTGCTCCACATTGCTCACTGATCGTTTTCCGCTTCCCACTACCCACCCTCCGACGTTCAACATCCACACCCCCTTCATTGCCGCTCCCTACCCACTACTGCCCAATCCTCTAACAGATTCCCGTTTCCGACTCCCCTCCCGCACAATGTCCGCTCCATTTTACTCTCATCTCGCTACCTCCTGTGGATTCACCACTGCCTCTTCTCCGATGTTCTCATCCCGTAGCTAGTTTTCCATTATTAGCTACCGTCAGTCTTCTGCCCGATGCCCACCGTTCGTCCATCGCTTCTTGCTGCTTACTGACGCAACCCACTTTAAACGGCTGACTGCCCCAATCCCATTTACTATTGCCCACTGACCTCTCACTTTGCCATCCCCCACTAGTTTATTATTTCCGGTTGCACCCTGCGAGTCGCCCGCTACTTCCACTGTCAGCTACCCATTGCCCACCGCCACCACTAACGTGTCGGCTGTCAATCGCCCGAAGGCCAGGGCTTGGTGTCTGTCTTCCCCCGTCCCGCGCTAAATCTATTTCTTTTCGCGTGTCCTGGTGGTTGTTCGTCACCACCGTTCTGTTCTGCGCAACCCGCCTCTTGTTCTTTGTTGGCTGTCGCTCATTGACCTGTACCGTTTATTGCCAACCATTTTTCTCTCCCGAGTCATTTATTTTCCGTCGCCCGATCATTCTCGCATGTTACTCGTCTTTTGCCCGTACCTATATCGCCACTTCTCGCTGCCTGTCGCCTGAACACCTCTTCCCCCAGTCGTCGATGTTTGATGCCCATTCACCATCGCCTAATCCCCGCTGCCCTCATCGTCGATGTTAAACCCCAACGATCCGTCGCCTGAACTCCACTGTCCTCGGACGCTGATGTTGGATGCCTTCTGTCCATCGCCTGAATCCGACTGACCAAGGTCGTCGATGTTG
The DNA here is from genome assembly GCA_038098605.1 of Gryllus longicercus. Lineage (NCBI taxonomy): Eukaryota > Metazoa > Arthropoda > Insecta > Orthoptera > Gryllidae > Gryllus > Gryllus longicercus. The sequence goes on along the minus strand of JAZDUA010000452.1, from coordinate 744,605 downwards.
GATACCTACTGTCCTGAATCCCACTACCCTCGGTTGCCCTCTGCCCGTAACGCAAATCCACCGCCTTCGGTCGCCGATGCTTTGGCTGTACACTGTCCGTCGCCTGAACCACGCTATCGCCGATGTCGGATAGCCACTGTCCGTTGCCTGAATCCCACTGCCGCTCGGCCCTGGTCAGATTTCTGTCCCTCTCTCTCTGTCTCCCTCCGCCTCGCCGCCCATTCCCCACCGTCCACCACCTGTTCCCTGTCGGCCGACGCAGCCCGTCACCTGGCGTCCGTCGCCCTTGCCCCGTTTTCCGTCGTGCCCCGTCCGCCGCGCGTCGCCTGTTTCCCGTTTCCCGTCGTGTCGCGAGCGGCCCGGGGCTCACGGCCCATGGCGCCGTCCGCCCGGCGAGAAGCCCCCCGCGCTCCACGTCCAGGCCGCGCGGAGGCTCGCAGCAGTCGGGGCTCGAACCCAAACCAACCTAAGCGGCAGTTGAGGACGATGAAGCGGATTCGAGGCAGATTTGATTCGATTTAATTTATTCTGTCAATGAACAGTAAAAGCTATGTGACGTATACGTGAGTACCATCTGCGCACGTTATCTTGATCTCCGGTTTGTTTTACGGTTCTTCTGTTTCCCTTTTCTTACTCCACCTTCTTTTCCATAGTCACGCTCGTTACGTCATCTTCATCAACCTGATAATTATATTATTATTATTATTATTATTATTATTATTATTATTATTATTATTATTATTATTATTCAGCATACACGCTTTACCGAACACAACCGACGACCACAGTATCGACGTTCTAATTTCGGAATTCTATAGACTTGCAAAAAATCCATGCAATACGATGTACACACTAGCTTCAAAAAGTTCCCGGAAAATGTTAAAAACTCAGAAACAAGATACCATAACGCAATTTACACATTACCTTCAAAATAGTTCTTTCACAGTGACACTTCTGAGAGCGCATATAAAGTGGCTGGAAGCCTTCCTGGAAGCGAGACTGGTCGTAGTGCTCTTTTCGCATTTGCTGTAATTTCATCAGCGTTTACGAATATTCGACTCTTCAGAAGAGTTTTAGGTTGAGAAAAGAGAACGAAGTGACAGATCTGGAGAGTATGGAGGATGTTCCAATGCAGTACTTCCTGGCATGGTTATTTTTTACCAATACTGATCGTTGTGATCATTGTGATGGTGCGTTTTCATGCAAAAGAAACCAGGAGTTTTGTGCCTTTTTCCGATGTTTTCGTCTTATTGTGTTCCTGAGGTGACAAGGGATTTACCATTCAGTTTTGTTACAGAAGGATATTCCGGAATAAAAACTCACAACGGAAGATACTCTGTGCGTCAATGAAAACTTTCAGAACTATGCCTCTGCTAGTGTCCTTAGGAAATGTTTGTTTCCTAGGGAATGTTTTGGAATTTCACTCGCATGACTGTCGTTTAGACGCCGGGTCGTGCAAATGATAGTGTTCAAAAAATTATTTTTTTGATCAGCAATGCTTATCAGATCGCCTGAAAGAATCATTCTTGTTTCTTTGTTTTCCGCAGACATTTTGGGAACCAACTTTTGCGATATGAAATTGTTGAAATGTTTGTGAAGAAACTAAAATTCCGACATCTGCTGATATCTCCTCAACACTATTTCTTCGGTCACTCCTCACAACAATACGTCCTTGCTAAATGTTTGCTTCATTTGTCCCATTTGTTGGTCAGTCGCTCCGCGGGTCATCTTTCATCCTATCGCTACCTTCACTGAAACGTTTATGTCAGAAATATACATATAGTTTTTCATTGCTGCATCTCCATACGCTTCTTCGAGCATTATTAATGTTTCTGGCGGATATTTGTGTAATAAAACACACACAACTTTATGTTAGAACGTAGCTTTGTAGCCTACTTTATCAAATACGACAAACACGCACGGACAATAAAAACTAGTTGCTATGCACACACAACAATCGGTACGAACATGGAAATTTTACTGAAGTGACAGCATGAACGTTACCAAAATCTAATAAAGAAAAATTGGCTATGAAATACATATTAAGTAAATAACTAAATATTCAGGGAACGTTTGGAAGTTAGTAGTAATTATTATCGTCATTAAGCTGTTATTTCTGATATTGGTTGTGTTGTTCAATACTTTCCGTGAATATCTTCTTCTTACCCGAAAAGTTTATATAAAAAAGTAGATTTTATTTTAATAGGAGCAATCATACTAAGTCTTTGATATTGCAACTAATTTATTTTGATTGTTTTTAACTGACGCCGGCCGTTAAGAAGGGGTTTTTGTTCTTCAGTTTGGTTGCGTTATGGCGTTATAGTAATAGAACAATGTTCCAAACCACTGCTCTACTCCCAACATTGGTTTATCCGTGTCACATTCTTCTGTCGCTTGTGGGCCCCATCTCAGATTATCCATATCGCTCTCAGTTAACTCCTACTGCTAATCTGTCTCGTGTGTGCATTTGTTTACGTCTAACCAGCATTCATATAATGCCCAGGGCTCGCTAATAGCCCACCAACTGCTTCAATTTTTCTTCTTCTCAGTCTACACAACTCATTTGTCATGGAAATCGTTCTACTGATTTGACTCGTGGTGGTAGTGACGTGAAGAGTCGTTAAGACGCCTTTGGTGTACATCGTCGTTCTATTAAAAATACACGTAAGTAAAAATTTTTGTGACTATCCAAGGATTGCCTTTTTAGTGAGTTTCAACATAAAACAAATAATTCAGTTTTATAAAATTAAATTAAATTAAAATAAATTAATATAATAATTATTATAAGCCGTATAGGTGACCGAAAACGTTAGGGCAGTAGTGTCTCGGACCAGAAGACCGCGAGTTCGAGTCCCGCCTCAGGCATGGGTGTATGTGAGTATGTGTATATGTGTGTGCCGTCCTTTCATCCTTCGCCATCACCGTATCATTTATACCCCCAGGGCTAACAACCTTAGGGGATAAAAATCGGGATTCAGTTAAAATGCCCCCTCCAGATACAGGTACTTGCACCTGCTGCTTAAGCAGGATGTACGCGCGGTCAAAGTCGGCCCACGCGCGAGAAAAATTAATAATAATAAATAATAATAGTAATAATAATATTAATGTAATAATAATAATATTAATAATAATAATAATTAATTATAAAAAGGTTTTCTCTCTTACAATGACGGTACATAAACACACGTGGTTTCTTTTTGTGCCTGTACGGCCTCTTTTTGCATCAAAGCGGCAAGTGTTTTCAACTTTTAGCCTTGAATATTGTGACAAACAAGCTTTTCCTACTTAAAGTTAAATAAAACAATTTTTGAAAAATTTTGTCTTTTGTCGTTTTCACACTACGTCATCGATTTTCTATTTGTCAAAATTTCCATCATTCCCTGATTCCTTCCTTTAAACTGGTAGGAATTCCCTTTTCCTCGGCTACTTCTCAGCTTTATTTTCTGTTTACCAGAAATAAAGTATTACTGCAGAATATGTTGCTATCATCCAGGTTCCGACACACCACACACTAGTAATGATAGCAAAAGAATTTGAAATATAATTGGACATTGCTAGAAAAAGTTAACCTTATTTTTAGGCAACATGTTTTGTCTGAAATTATTAAAAAAGATACAGAAAAATCTACAAATTGACATGGTTAAATATCTTAATATCCCGTTCACAATGACATCTATTACAGTGATTGTTCATGAAAGCACTTCAGGCAGAGATAAATTTTTCAACTGTGTACAAGATACGTTCTAACATACCTACAAATTAAATTAACCTCCAAAACTCAGTGGTGTTAATTTGACAATTTGCCGTTCGAATTCCTTTGGGTCTTATTTACTAAAATGTGATTAACGATAACGAACATAAATTTATTATCAGGAATATCATTTAAGAATTAATGATCTTCGTGATGGATATATATCATTCAACCATTCGGGAGCGTTTCCCTTTGCTTGAGACGCGTTCAATTTAGAGTTCTAGTCGATTGCATTCGATATGCATCTCTTGCGCATAGATAGTCCCGCCTAATCGGTCATTGATCCGCACCGCCAGCAACACGCCCCCGGCTACTGCCACCTCAGCCACTATCACACCGAGAGAGGTGGCTCGATGTATCAACTGATGTCACTGCAGTGCCTCAGACAGGGAAGTCCTAGGTTTGAGTCCTGACAGTGGCAAGAGTTTCGACACTAGCTTGTTAGCTAGGTCAATTTCAGTCGCAGTCTGGAGGAGAATTCTAGCGGCCGGATGCTCTGATCGGTAGTTTTTCATGGTTTCTACCCCAGGCGAATGGCGGAGCGGTACCCTAACAAACGGACCACGGACCGCGCGCAATCTTCCTTGTCCTATCCTCACTCCTTACACTCACGCACACACACACACACTAACATACTCTACACTACCGCACATCCCGGAAGACAGGTCGGGAGCTTAGAGCGTATCCCGTCTGGGAGCGGTGCCCCGCTCGTGGAGAAACCTGATTGAGGAAAACCCCGCTAGCCGATGGTAGGTCGGCGCCGGATCTCAGCACCCAGCTGAGGGATATCACCGCCATCTCTTAAGTAAAAACATTCACTACACTCACGCGTCCAATGACCTCGCTAAATGACGCGACCGGAATCACTTACAACCAACCAACGAGCAAGCCACAATCGGGATGACGACTGCAACCTCCGCCGCCGCCGCCGCCGCCGCCGCCGCCACCGTTTCCGGCGCCCTCGCCCCGCCTGCCGCCGCCCCCACGGCGCCGCGTCCGAGGAAGCGTACGCCAACATATTAACGTCCCCGGTTTTTTCTTGCCGTCCTTTGTGCGAATATGGGTTCTTTTTTTTCTCTCTCTCCTGCGGCCGCGGCGGTAGCTGGGCGGCGGGTTGCAAGCTAATCACGTCGTATCGATTCGCTTGTGACTCCGTAGAAAGCGTCGCGACCAGCTACCGCCTCTGCCCCGCTCCCCGCCCCCAGCCCCCTCGCCACTGCCGCCGCCGCCGCCGCTGCCGCCGCCAGCGCGGTGGCCGTTTCGTGTGCGTCCGACTGCGCAGACCCCAGGCCTCGATAAATCCGCTCATGAGCAGCGGCTGCCTCTCCCGCCCCGCGCCGCCCTCCCCGCTCCAACCCCCTTAGCGGCGCCCCCTCCCACGCTCCTCTCCGCCCCCTGCCTCTTTCCGACCCCCCACCCCCGTTCGCTGCGCTTTGCCCGCCGACGACCCTGGCTTTCTCTCGGAAATTACGAGGAGCATTACCGCAAGAACGGGAGGGCGCGGGCGACGGGCCCGGGAGGCGGGGGATGACGGGGGGGGTGGGCCTGGGCGGGGCGTGATGCGGGAAAGGCGGGTGGCCGCCGATGAAGAGGACGGGGGCGACCGGCAGAGGCGGCGGTGGTGGTGGCGGCGATGGTGAAGATGGGGTTAGTGACTGGGGCAATAGCGGCGGCAGCGGTGATTGCACTGGCGGTCGCGGCAGCGGTAGAGGTGCAATGGTACGGTGGTGGCAGTGATAGCGAGGGGATGGTGCTGGGGGTAGCGGTAATTTGAGTGATTATTATGACGATAGTGTTGGTGCTGGCGGTGGTTAGATTGTGATGGCGCTAGCGGTGGCGATGGTAATCGTGAAGATGGCGGCAGCGGAGACGGTTCTAGCTGTGGCGATGGCAGGCGCAGTGAGAAGGGACGACGACGCAGCAGTGGATGTGTGAAGGAGTCGAGTCCAAGTGTCGGTATGCTGGCATGGAAACGTTCAGCACAGAACCGCGCTGTTTTGAAAGCCGGAGTGGCCACCATGCGGGATATGGACCGTGGCTAAGAGCACGCGGACCGACCTACAAATTCTGACAAAAGTAGAAGGCGCACGGTAATGAGAACGATTCGGAAGCGTCGGAGACGCAATGTGGGTCAATGATGGTTGGTCGGGCGGCGGGGCGCGAGATGGAGGAAGCGTGTGGCAAAAAGCCTGAAGAACGAGACGTGGTGCGGGGAGAAGGGATCGGAATGTTTGATTCAGGACCAAGAGGTAGAAGCGTTGCTCAGGAGGGTACGCTCTAGGTGAGGTGCGCGTCGGAAGCATGGTGGGGAGAACTAAAATATCTAACTTTGTGTAACTAATTAACTGGAGTGTAAAATACCTACTTATTATTTTATAGACATTTCTTATTTTCCTCCACACATCTCTGCTTTGCAAACCTTCATTACAGGGTCAATGATACTGGAGAGTATTATTCATGTACAGTGATAATTACACAACTAAATTAGATTAAAAAAACATGTTGTTTACTGCAAAATGCCGGTGACCAAACACATGGAAAACGTGTACTTTGAGCAGCGTAGTCTGCTGCTGGAGACGGGTGCTAAGGGTGGGGGATCTGGCGCCACTGCGGCTTCGAAGGCGTGGGCCTACGCGAGAGGGGAAGGGGGAAGGGCAGGCGCCACCAGCGAAGGGGAACGCGAGGGGCCGAGGGGGCGTACCCCTTGATAAGGAGGGGAAATATGTTTCCATTTACGCGCGTTTTTCTCCCTGCACCTTCCCTGGTTTATTTGAACCATTTCCTAATGGATCAGAGAATTTAGGCTGTGCGGAAGGCTTTGCTCCCCTTCTGACGGGAGCGCGCGGGCGGAGGAGGGCGGATTGAGGATTGCGCTGTGCGGGTGACGCGGGGAGGACGGAAGGCGGTGATGTGAAGGGGAGGACGGAGGACGGAGGACGTAGGACGGCTGTGGGTTAAGGCCTGGGGGTGGAGGATGGTGGGCGGTGGGTGGTTCGGGGGGTGAGAGGGAGGCGCGAAGGTGGTAAGGGAGTTCAGATAAATTTCGGCCTGTCCTGTAAATGAGATGGAGTATTATTTATTCGCCTGGTGGGAGCGACCGCTCTGGGCTTGCTTCTGTTCACGAGTTCACGTGTATCTCGCTTCGCTCGGCTTCTACACCAGCCCCTCCCCGCCACGCATTGCCTCGGCCCACTACGATTCACCCGCCCTGCCCCCCTGCCACGCATCGCCTCGCTAGGCATCGCCTCGCTTTGCTTCGGCCTACCCCGCCTCGCCCCGCCTCGCCCCGCCTCGCCCCGCCTCGCCCCGCCTCGCCCCGCCTCGCCCCGCCTCGCCCCGCCTCGCCCCGCCTCGCCCCGACTCGCCCCGACTCGTCCCGACTCGCCTCGACTCGCCTCGACTCGCCCCTCCTCGCCCCGCCTCGCCCCGCCTCGCCCCGCCTCGCCCCGCCTCGCCCCGCCTCGCCCCGCCTCGCCCCGCCTCGCCCCGCCTCGCCCCGCCTCGCCCCGCCTCGCCCCGACTCGCCCCGCCTCGCCCCGCCTCGCCCCGCCTCGCCCCGCCTCGCCCCGCCTCGCCCCGCCTCGCCCCGCCTCGCCCCGCCTCGCCCCGCCTCGCCCCGCCTCGCCCCGCCTCGCCCCGCCTCGCCCCGCCTCGCGTGTATTCAGACCCCACGTTTGCATCTATGCTACCAGATGCGCGTCCATAGTCGCATGTAGAGGTGCCGTCCATGATGCTGCTTGTTTCGGCAACGGAGGGGATCTAACGAGGTCTCCCGTTGACACGCTGCAACTCGTGCTGTTCTCGAGTTGAATAAGGCCGAATGTACCTCGCGACAGAAGTCCGGTAGTTAGCAGGAACTGCTCATTCAATTTCAAAGTTTTAGGGATGAAGTTGGTATGGACTTCTGAAAATGTTTGAGCTATCAAAGCAGCAAAAGATACGAATTTCGTTTGCAATCATTCTCTGCATTTTTCGACAGTGGTTGCTTAAATTAAATAAAAGAATATAATTAATATTCACAGTCCGTAATTAATTTAGGTGGTTCAGATTTTTAAACGTAACGTTACATTATAAGGCCAAAATTAAACAAACTATCAATGTTACCTTAGTTACAAAATACTTAAATATTGAAATACATAAATCCAATTATATTTTAATATAAAATGTAAACAATAAGGGCATTTCAAATTCGTGGAGTATTTTAATGAATCAAAGCTTTTCATTAGATCTTATGAGTGGCGTCAGTTTCAATGAAATGATTTCTTTAACTATTAAGTAGAGTGAGATATATTTATACTTTTTTTCATTGCAGAGTTGAATTTGACTCTTACAAAACAATTCCAACCGAAAATCGAGTAGAATATCTGTCAAAATTATTATTAACAAATACATGTCTTTTTAAACATTCACGTTCTTGAACAATAGTAGAACTGCTGTGAAAAGTTTATTATGAAATGTTCTCTTATATCAGAACGAATTCGTCGGTATCAATTCGGAGGGAGTGCTTATGAAGTAGTAGATTTGTGTTTCACAGAACTCACGAGCTTTAGTCGCTGTAGCATATTTCGTGCAGTATGTTTCTCCAAATTTCGAAACACATTCACTGCTTTTTTTCGCTTGTACCGTACGCGATGATTGAATAACAGAAATACAACCGAATCCCCTTCCCCGCTTTACTTGTATTATTGAATTACACAGCTCTCCACATAACCTTTACAATCCATCGCGCGCGTTTCGAAGACGAAGCGACCTCCCGACAAGCCTTTCGAAAAAAAAAATAATAAAAAGCGCTCGAAAAAAAAGCACTCTCGAAACAGCGGCAGATTTAGCACGATGGCGCTCTGAAAACAAAGGCGCCTCGCAAAACGGAGGCTACGCAAATTATTCTCCTCCGCGCCGCCCCAGTGCGGGCTAAAACATTCGAATAAACTAGGCTCCGATATCCGACACAGCTTCCCAGAAATCCCAAGCGGCTGTCGCCATTTCGGAGGGAGTCTGGGGGTGGGTGGGAGGGGGCGCGTAGGGCGAGAACGGGAGGGGTAGGAACGGGAGGAATATCAGCACCTCCCTCCCCCCTTCAGTGACGGTCTTGTTCCATGAGGTGTGTTGACGATGAACTGGACCTCGTATTTGCTATTCAAAAAGGACATAATTGGGGAAGCGTAAGCTGTGTGTAGTAACGGCGAAACAGTACACAGAAAATACTCCAACTCTCCAAATTTAGGGAATGCATCCGGTTCTTACGTAGTTATGAAGGAAGCAGACGGAGTATTATCAGTCTTCTGTTTTTGTTTTTTTGTCTTTTTTGTATTTTTTTTTTGTACAAAGTCTCGTTATAAAATGCTGTTGTGCTCCGCATATCCGTTCCACGAAGCGACATAAAGCGCTGAAAAACATTGGCCCAGTACCTGCGGAGTTCGTGAGATGGCATCGCTCAAACGGGGCTTAAAACATGAGTTTGAATGGGATCCAATATCTGTTACATCTTTCTAAAAATTCCGAAATTGAGGGATCATGAAGCTCAAGCAAATATGCGCAGACTGTATTTCCCCGTATGTCAACTTCTTTCTTTTTGACGTTAAATAGATTTATAAAATATACATTCATGGTGGTTTCCAAGAAGATGGACCGCAAGTGAGGGCAGTGAGCACAAACGAGACGAGTGGGTGTGGTCGCACGGACAGAGCGAGAGAATAAGACGACGGAAGTTTTGTACAAGAAAGAACGTGTCCGAATATCGGAAGATGGTGTGGCAAACAGACTAGATGAGCGAACCAGATGGATGGTAGTGAGCTTGTTTGAGGGTGTGGAATAAAGACAGCTTATGACGGCGGAAAGGTGCAGCGAAGAGCGAAAGCAAAAGAGAAAGTTAGTTCTAAGGGCCCGTGTATTGCTTTAAGTTTTGGATAAAGGAAATTGCTGCTACGAGAAACACGTGTCAGAATTTCCTCGTAGAAACGCGATTTTTTATGAATGATAGTAGGTATTAAAGTCTAATACGAGGCAACACTCGTATGGATACCCGAACCTGTTAGAAATCTGCTAGTTAAAAAACCTGCGGATAACCGCCAGAAATTGACACCCCAGAAAATGTAGACGTTGCATTCCTGGGCATTTAAGAATTGAGTTGGCTTTTGAAAAATTCTAAGTGCATTAAGAGATAACAATTATGGGTGTTAAATCTATCTGTAAAGTAGCTTTGATAATCTAATTATATTTGAAAGAGACTGAATATTATAGCGCTTTATGAGAATATTTTGTATGGACCTACACACATATTTTTCTGCTGCAGCTGACTGTAATTACTTATTTATCGCAAGCGCGTGATCGAAAGAAGTTGCATGTCATTTGAGTAACAAATTGTGTAGAAATTGGAGCATCATGTAGAGAGGAATTCTGGATATGGGAAACACGGAACCTAGCTCAAAAGAAGTAGTATAAAGGTTAGACGACGGAGAACTTAAAGAACGAGAGATGAAGATAAAGTGCCTGAAGTAGATACCAAAAGGAGTTCACTATACGATGCCCTTATAATTGGCGTTTGCTCTTAGCACGTTGCAAACATCGTCGTCGAAGTAACAAATGCCGACCAGGACATTATTACTTGCACATTGTCATGAGTATTTTAATTTTGAAATTCGTTTAAAACTTTCAGATTTTCCCCGAATGCTTCACCGATACAGAGAAATTAAGGATTTCGATAAACGTTTAGAACACAATGCAAGGTGGTACCTGAGACAGAGGGAACATGCAGTTATCAACAGTGACTGCGAAAAAGCAAAAATCGACAAAATATTTACTTACGCCTCACCGATCGTGTCCTCGCCGAGCTCATCGACCGACCCTTCTCAAAGGATAAAATAATTACAAGTCCCTTTGAAAAATAAGTTTGTTCCTTTTTTCGCTTCGTACGATTTGCTGGGTGAAATGCCCTAAAACCTGGTCAATTTGGACGACTCACTGTTAACTGTTTACACATTAACTTGTGCACAAATCGACGCCGACTCTATCCATTACTTGTTCAGTGTTTTTGTTGAGTGCATGTTCACGAGAAATTGATAATGTTTTCTGAGAGATTTTTGAGAACTACCATAAAAATGTTATGAGCTTATTAATGTTTGGGATTTTTTCAATATATTGTATTTCCCGTATTTACGGTATCTACTTTAAAACATATTGTGAAGATACATGTTTTGCATTTTTTCTTATGGGATAAGTATTGTTGGAAAGTCATGGTATTGAAATAGTAGTGTACGTTTTCCTCCCGAAATGTTTCGAGATTGACAGTTTTCAAATTAGGTATTCATCAATTTTTTCTCGTATAGTTTGTCTGTAATTGTTATCCTGTGCTTTTATTTTAACCCTGCGGTCAAAGCTGACAAAAAATATTTCTACATATGTCGAATTTCGCCTTTCGTTTTTTGTTTGTCAGATTCACTTATATAGTCATAATTAGTAAAACGTCTATGACGCTATAGATACTACGACAAAAATTTAGTAATCTTATTCATTCCGAAATCTTATGTCATGATATACTTCAAAACTTGTTCATCAATATAACATTTTCTGTTTGAGTTCTGGCAAACTCTAGGACTGTGACCATTGCATAAACCCATGTAGTTCGCACCGTGGATCAAATGAATCTGTTTTCCGTTTCTGGCATAACCAAAATGTATGAGATTTAAGAAATAAATTTTTATTGGTCACGTGTGGTAATTGAATATATTTGAACGGGTAAGCTTCAGTCCCAAATTTGGTATTAATCTTAATAATAGATCTTATATATTAAGATGTCCCCTGAACTCTGAACTTAATTAATGAGGCGGGGGAAGTTGCATCAAGCTTATCTTCGTCGAAATAGTGTACACAGCATTATGAACTTTCTTAATGCACATTATCTCTCATATTCTCCTGGTATTAGATATAATGTAGCAAGGACAAGACAAACAGAATTTTTTTGCATTGGTGCCCACCAAATCTGTGTCACCGACTCTCTATCCGATTTTTTCAAAATGACCATCCCAGTCCTTTGTGAGATAAGCGGCATTTTCGTATTGTTATGAATGGAGTAGAAGGGAAAACTCGCTTAAAAATCTGCGCCGCGCTTTTCTTGATCTCTTCGTTTCATTTTGAATCTCCCCTGTGGATTTCTCGTCGTTAGGCCGAATCGAGCCCCTTGCCACAATCTAAATATTTCACATTCTTTTAAAATTTTTATTTAGCTCCACATCTCTCGTCCCTTGCAATTGCAACCTCACTTTTTCCTTTCTTTCTTTCTCTCTTTCGTTCTTCCTTTCTTTTTTTTTGGTGAACGCAGTCGCGTTATCTCTCTTTCTGTTTCTTTTCCCGCTGCCAAAGTAAAGGCGACAGCGGTCTTTAGCGGAGTCCAATTTCCTGAATATGATGAGCTCATCTGGATTTTTCATTTAAATCCCGCCCAGTGGTGATACGATCTGCCGACCTCTGGGGCCGCGCCTCTTCTTCCGAGGTGTTTCTTCTTTAACGTGGGCGTTCGCAGGGGCTTGCCCCGATGCTCCACCGCAACACGCGCTGTCGCCGCCCCCACCCCCCACCCCACCCCCCGCCCTTCGCGACACGCCGCGCTGCGCCGCGCCGGACCGCGCCATCCCCACGGGGGAGATCAATTTGCCTTGCCTATATATTTACGAATCTGTAATATTTGTCAAAAGTGACTTACTTAACGGTGGAAACATGTTTTCATTCAAAACTGATATTTATAATTACAACACCCGTCGTAAAAATCACGTTCATCAAGTGTCTGTATCAACAGCTCACCATCAGAAATCCACATACAATACATGTACGTTACTTTACAACGCACTGCCAGATGCCATTAAATAATTGAAGTCGGTTTACAGATTTAAGTTAAAAGTAAAATATGTTCTGCTGCATAACTGTTTTTATACAATTAGAGACTATACTGGTTATCAAAAAGAAAAATAATGTTTATTTTAACAAAACAGTGATATATAAAGAATTAGTTTACATTTGTATTGTATATTTTTCTTTAAAAGACTTATTATGTTTGTAACAAATAATGTACTTCAGCTTCCGGGTCAATGACCCCCATCTCGATCAGGTTTTTGTCCAGTTCCCCTGATCCATTGAGAAAATGCTGAGATGGCCCCTTGTTTTCCTTCTGGAAATAAATATAGATTCACTATGCGCACGTTTTGTTGATGGTAAGAGTAGAGGTAAGGGCGAGTTGCTATTTGGTTAGCAATGCAAAAAAATCATACTTGTAATTCGTGTACCAATGCAAATAAGTTTTCTATAACTGAGAAGCAAAAATGACTATTTTTCTGATCTTGCGATTTTTAAAATTTATTTTTAAAATTTAATTATTTATTTATGTTTAACTTTTACTCACCTTTCAACTATTTATAGTTAAAATGATGGGAAGATATTCTGGAACTCAAGAAAACGTGCGCAGATAATCTTTTCTCCCTTACGTCACATACAGTTTTTACTGTTTTTTCACTGAATAAATCTAAACCGCCAACCTACACACCACGCCCCCTCGACGCCCCTGGCTGCAGTCTAACCTAAAGATTTGATTTTGTTTGATTGGATTTATTTTCGTTAAAAAAAGGTGAAACTGTATGGAACGTCTGAGGTAGACGTATAATCTGCATACGTTTTATTGAAATTCAGAGTCTCGACCCCATCTTTTGCCCTCTACTGTGTGTAGTTGAATGATGAAGAAAAGTTCAAACAAAACGAGGTTAGATAATAGAAATTGGGACATTGTTACTCCGGAGTTATAGAAAGTTTGTTTGTATTGGTGAGATAACTACAGTTTTGGTTTTAGTATTAGAAACAAAATCACACTCCACACCTCCTATTCTACTATTGCCATAACTAGCAAGAGATCAACAAAACATACCCATTGTGAAGCTAAATATTTTGGAATGAAAACATTAATAAATTTAAGTATTTTAATACGATTTTAATGGAAAAATGGAAAAATGGAAAACTGAGGTCTAGTAAAATCTTGTTTGACATTTTTCTATATTTCCACAATGATCCACACCTCAAAACTTATAATATTAATAAATTTATTTTAATACGATTTTAATGAAAAACTGTCATATTTAAATATAAAAAATGAGGCGTCTTAAAAATTCTGGCCCAACAGGCCTGTTTTTATACTACTACTAATAAGATACTAGCAACCATGTTCTCGCGTGTCATGTCAAAATAGGCCTCCATATTTTCAGTGATGGCTCTGGTTACATGTGATGTATATGAAACGTTTTAGATGTCCGAAAAAGACTGAATGTTAAAATAATAAATAAAACAGTTTTCCACGTCCTTTTAGCCCTTGAATGTTAAACTACGCAATTATGAATACAATACACTAACATATTACAGTAAGCCTATATAAGGATTCACATTACAAGCGTTCTTTACCACCATGGATGTGGAAAAAGTGCTATTCCATAACGCTACACGGAAATAGGAAATATTTTGATGGCTGAGAACCAGACTGTTCTAAATCCATTTTACTATATTTTTCAGAGAACTGTATAAAGTTTTCATAACATCTTCCTTAGAGTCTTGCAGTTAGTGTCATTATCTACGTCATAAGCAGTGATACATTGAATATGGGATTGCAGCCAGTACGGGCAGTATGAGAATAGGCGGAATAAAATATTTGCATTTTTTCAGTCCGAAACGGAAGTTTCATTGTATTTTAATTTTCCACGAGTTCCTGGGTTTCTATCCAAACCATATGCATGTCTCACATGGCCAGTGGCTGCATTGTTTACTTTCAACTTATGCGCGCATTGAAAGTTAATATCACAGACTATTGAACATAGCCGCGCGTAGCTCTGCTATAAACCATATAAAATACTTACAAAAAATATAAAAGACGTCACTTTCTAGGTTCTAGGTTATTTTAAAACATATTTAAATAGTACTTTAAGACTTTCAAATAAAAATTTTAATTGTTGTTGACGTTGGCTGGATGGTGGCAGCTAGGAGACGTTGTACATTTTATGGGAATATTGGAAAGGAATCGCGTGGGTACAATTACATTCAAAATGTTCAGAAACACACGAAAGCTTTTAAATCATGTTCATTTATTTACGCCGGAAACAGACGCAAATTCTATTGAGAGAAAAAAGCAATGTCTTCTATCTAGAAGAATAATGTGAGGTCCGTCAAAGTATTATCTTTATTCATTCTCCATGGATAAAGAGAGGTTTGACAAAAATAAAGAGACTGAAATAGATAGAATTTATTATTAACGCATTTCCTATGCCCTTTTAATAAAAACGGTATCGAAGGAGACATTTAAGATTTTCTGTTTATAAGCAAGTAATCGAAAAAATATATTTATAGAAAGTATTAGATGTGTGTGATGGACTTATGGGGAGACGTGTATTCTGTGCACGTTTTCTTAAATTCTGGAATTTCTATCCTAATCCATAAACAAGTTGAATTATGAATACAGATTGAAACGAACCTTTTGGCAAAAATTGGTAAAAGAATATTTTCTCGCCTGCAATAAAAACGATTTACAGACGAAAAAAACTACAGAGTTTAGCTATTATTCCTTATCGTTCCCTTCGTGAAGAAATCTACTTACAGTCGGGAGAACATGGAGAACAATAATTTCAATAACAATATTCCCTAAGAAACGTTCACAGTTAGCGAAGTTACATGTAATTTGATGTTATTTAATTAATTTTACATGTATTTTCCATGAAAAAAATAAACGTTGTGGAAACAACTCATAATCGAATAGAAAACGAGGACATTGAACTACATGCAATCGGAATCTGTCTGAAGACGCCTAGTGGCAGCGGAAGTTGCTCTGGTGATTCCTATGATCGTACAGACGGAGATCAAGCGTATAATTGACGTTCGTTCAAATATTAACTCTGGTAAGTAAATTGTGGTCTCCTGTAACTCGACATTGATCGCGGTTGAATCGTTCCTGCGGTTGGGTAGGGGTGAGCGTGGCGGTCGGACCAACCGCTTCACGATCCGCCAGTGGTTTCCGCTCACACTCGTAGAGTTAAGGAATTTCGCTTCGGTTGATTTCCAAATCATTTGTGGCCTTATATCGAGTGTTCATTAGAATCGTGTTCTCGACAGCGTGGCAAGATATATTTCATAGAGACAGTTACATGTTCAAATTGATAATAATTCATAAAATTTAAATACTGATTAATGGTAATCAATTTGACAAAACGTTATGAAATGTGACAAACGATGTGACATTTCATTTACTTTTTTATTATATTAAATTTCAGTATTATAAAATGTTTATTATATTCCAAATTGTTCTTATTTCTAAATCATTAACAGAAATTTCCCTTAAACTCAGCATTTGAACCTAATAAAATGCTTCAAAACAATATTTAGTACTTGAAATTCAAGTTTGTTTTCAAATCTAACAAATTAACTAATTTTTTTTGTATGTTAACGTAAAAACACGTACGGTAATATTTGCTTTGTAAACTTCCTTGTGATAAAACATTTTGAAATATAATAATGAGCGAGAACAAAATTCAGTTGAGTTCCCTTAGTTTAAAAACAAAGAATAACACGATGGAGGATTGAGGAGAAACGAAATAAATACGATCTCCTCGTCGAAATGGACTTGTTCTTAATGTGGATGTGCCTGTTTGGAATTATCCCTCCATGCTTTATCAAACAGGGTAATCTTTTTATTTCGTCATTTGAAGAGGCTTCTCAAGCGATTATAACTAGTGCATGTATTTGAGAATGAGCACATTTAACATGGTTTGAGAAATCAGTATTATTCTTACACTGATGTGCCACCGAAAACGGAGAGAGAAAAGTGGATGGGAATGGGGAACTTCTATTGCAGAAATAGAAACATACTTCTTTCTCAGGATATATAGAGAGATGCCTCAATTTTTAAAGAATTAGGAATATTTGTAGCAATTGTTTGAACTATTAAAGGAAAGGTGCTGGTGACTGAGAAAATAGATGGTAGTGGAGAGAAGCTTATACCAATACGCATGAGTGCACTGTTTGCTATGTGTGCACTGTGTGTGTATGCGGTGAGTGACTTGTGAGTGGGTCTTCTTGTGCGTGTACGTCTGGCTGTGTGTGTGTGTGTTTTAGTTAGGTGTATGCGCTGGGTCGCGGATAGATTTTCTGTGCCGTTGTTTTGCTTCAAGTGCTGATCGTTGTTTGAAGCAGGAAAATATAGAACATGTGATGGCCGTGCCTGACTTTATTAGTTGTCTTAGAAATATTTACGTAGATTATAGTGTATCTCTCTCTGATGACGGCACTGTTTTCCCTTTCAGAGGCATTTTCTTCCAGTGTATCACACAATTTTTTTTCCGGGTCTTTAATCCATTAGAGAGATGTTCTAGACGATATTCATTTGTAGTGACTCGAAGGTTTTTGAACGTGCCGTACAGTACTATTAATGTGATCCTTAAGAAGTAGTGTATTATATAATGTAAAATTTCAACATTTGCAATAAATGAAGTAAATTGTTCAAAACAACTTGTAAAATACTAACTCTTGTCGAGAGAAATGTATATACAAGAAGCAATGAAGTTTATTGACGTGTTTGTTATATTTTATAGATGCATTTTACATAATGACTTTTTGCGAGGATAACTCATAATTCTAGTATATTGGTATTGTGGTGAGTTGGCATTTACAATGAAATAATTATGAGTCGTCATTGCCAACAATATTGTTTATTACAATAGCTGCTTTCGATGGCTTAGCCATCATCATCATTATCAGTTTTCTGCTGTGCGGAAGCCACAAAACGACTACCTAGAATCGTTTTATCGTTTGTCGTATTTGTGGCTTCCATACAGCCGAAAACTGATGATGGTTCACCCATCGAATGCCATTGTAATAAACAATATTGTTGGCAATGACTCATATAATTATTTCATATTTCTAGACCTCCTAATATTTGGACGCTCCAAGCGACTGCTTAAGCGAAATTTCAACATACGTATCTCCATTGTTACAACTGAACTGCATTCCAGGACAAGGCGAAATACTGAGAATCGTTAGCTGTAAATTCTTGAAATAAACGTAATAATAATCCCTTGTTAAGCAAGAGACTTTTGAATGCGCGAGTCTCAGTGCTTGAGGGTTCCGGGAAATTCATTGTGCACTTATCGAGCGCTTTGCTCTCGCCTACATTTTCTGGGATCACTCATCGGGAACTTCTGCTGCGCCATTCCGCATACCAGCACGACGGTGCCAAACAGCTTTATTGCTCCGTTCTCGACAGAAAATCTAAACTATCCATGCGAAACTCCAAATCTGGGAAAATGACGAATCTATTAATCTCCATGATTTTTAAAATAGACCATTCTAAGCAGTCTACAAATTTGAATTTTCATTATCTATTTATTTTTACAAAAATGTGTTGGCTTTGGGGCTGTTGTTACACTTTTAGTTCTCACGACTGAAACGCCACTTTGTGTGTAAAGGATTTGCCATAATTATAGCGGGTTCGCAGTAGGTTTCCTGGAGGTTTTTCTCTTTGTTTTGCTATCATTCATCCAGAATTCTCCTGTTTCCTGTTTTCACAACAGCAGCACTCGTTCCTTATCCGTTAAACTAGTGCGTCAGGCGAACTGTTTGCTTTCGATAAATTCTTGCAGAATTCTAATTTTCTTCTTCGACTTCATCAGATTCTTCTTCTTCTTCTTTTTCTTCTTCTTCTTTTTCTTCTTCTTAGAATACTCCATTTAACCTTCTTCTAAGAATACTGTATTTAAAAACAGAATTATTAAGAAGTCAGCCAAATTGTTTGGAAAAGACCACTCACTTTGAAAGGATTTTCCAACGCAAAAGTCTCATATAATTGAATTATTATCGTTTATTAAATTTGTGTTTTCGGCATTAAATTCCCACATTATTTATTTCTCGGTTATACGACCTGTTTTGTGCAGAGATTGAATGCAAAACAATATTGATGTGTGCAATACGTGTATTAAAAACTGTGCGCCCTAGTCTCCCGGTTTGAAAACACTACTTTATTGTGCAGATACGTAGAAAAGCTCATCTCGTTCTCTCCCGGAGCAAGAGTAAAGGCAAGCACCTGTCGATCAAGCTCTGTGTCTACCCTCCATTTTCTTCCCGCAGTTGACCTGCGGCGCGTGGTATCATAACCTAAGCAGAAGCTGCGCTCCTGACGCGGTGGTTGCGTCAGTGGCGCTGTCGTTCCGCAACTCTCCCCGCCGTCTTCGCCTTCTTCTCCGCTGCCTAAGCCTAATAGCGCGCAAGGAGCGGCCGGCGACGGTGGGGGCGGTGCGTCGTGGTGCGTGGCGGCGCCGGGCCGAGCGGAGGCGTGACGGGAGCGGAGCGGAGCGGGGCTGGAACAGGGGCGGAGCAGGCGGCGGGCCGGCGCGCCTGAGAGGGGAGTAGGAGCGGCGGCGGCAGCGGTCGAGACGCAGGCGGTGGCGCAGGGAGGACGGGGCGATAATCCTCGGCAAACATGCCCAGCCTTTCAGGCTAATGCACGGCCGCCCCGCCCGACGACGCCGCCCACGCGCCGCCAGGCACGCCGCATCGGTGCCACCGGTCGCCGGCCACCCACGCGCCCACCGCCGCCGCCGCCTTGGCTCCGCCCGCCCACGCGCACCGCCTTCGTTAGTTGGCGATCCCCTGCACGCGCCCGCATCCGCCAACCCGCCGGCGTTCATCCATCCGGCGTGTCGGCGGTGCCCAAGGAAATTAAAATCTCGTTCATTCTCATTTTCGAATCAAGTGCGGGATTATGTTTAGAATTACTTTATTTTACTATTGGAAAATTCTGTAACTTACTATTAAAGAGTCGGTTCATGGAGTAAATTACCAAGATATGTTAAAAAACCTTTCCATTAAAATAAAACTTTTTTCTGTGAAATGAGTATTTTGAGATATCCCTTTCTTCGTGCGTCGATAATGTGAAAGGTTATCAAATGATGTCAGCTTTGTTTTCCAGGAAATCGACTTATTCGACATCTGTGACCGTTTACGTTGGTTTCTTGTTTGTTCGTCATCGTATCCTCGCTTTATTCTATTCTTCGAAATATTGTTTCTCTCATTCGATCGGCCACCTTCAGTGCATCTATTCTGCATTTTCTCTCCCCGGAATGCTGGTATTCTGTTATCACCTCTTAGAACTTATATTTATTTGTTCTCATTGTGTTTCATCTTCTCTCTTATCTCACAGACCAAATATGAGCACAACGTTAGTTGATTTAGCTTGAGGTATCAACCAGACCCATACACATTTTCTTGGCCTTCCGTAGTTATGCGGTTCAACATTGGCTATCTTGTGCCAGATTTGCTATATTCCTTGATAGCTTTCCTTACAACGTATTCGTTTTGCCTTCATTTTGATTCAATTTCCCTTGTTTTGCGTACACATTACACATTTTACATATTTATATAACCTTTCCTGTCTTCTTCATAATCTTCTATTTCTTCTGATTTTTCACGTTCAACTTGTCATCACTACGAACTTTACTTCTTGGCTGTAATGAACTCATGCTGAGGAAGCTTACGTTTACATCACTACGAACCTGTATTCTGGACATATTAGTTAGGTATCAATGTACATATGTTTTTCTACATCGCATTGCCTTTGCAGAGAGACAAACACAGTATTCCGTTTTCTCTTATCGCACTCCACAGATTGGCTTCGTATCACTTTCCGCTTTGGCTCAACATCGCATGTCTCTATGCTGCCCTCTCCTTTTGCAATCCTAGACTATTAGACCTCTTCTTCTTGTACATGTTCTCAGCCACACTGAACCTCGATATACTCTTTGCTACCTCCGCCGTCTTGCTGGCCTCCGCCCAGTTCCACGTTCTTCACAACACTTAATTCTCTTCCGCTCACTTTGTGTTCAAAAATTTGTTGAAATATCTATCTGGGAGTCGACGCGTCCCACACAATTGCCAATGTGTTTGCCGTCGTACTGCGGCCTTTCTAAGACCGAAATGCTGGCGACCAAAACGTTAGCAAATAAGCCTAACACACGACATATCGATAACTAAGAACAATATTGTTTTCAGTCCAATTTTTAAAAAAAATTGAAATTGTTTGATTATGTTCCATGTCCTCTACATATGCCCATCAAACCAACTTTTAAATATTCCACTTCGTAAACTTGCAACAAATCTATTCCAAACTAACACATAACGTACTTACCCACTTCACACAAAAACATGAAATGGATTACCTGAAAAAATTAGTAGAGTAAAAACAGTCCGGTTCTTAGCCATCGATATCCCGGACAGCCAAGAATTGATTCCGGCTGCGGAAGCTTATGTACAATTAAGCTATTAGTGTAATATGTCGCCTTCACATTGCCACTCCTTGCTCCTCCTGTCGCTTACGCATCCTTTACTCCCAGATGTGAACTCCTCCCGTTTCTCTCCCCCGTTCCTCGCCCACCCCCTCCAGCTGCGTGCGTTGCTTCCGCCGCCGGCGCGGGGGCTCGCTGGCCTCAGCGCGTTCTCCTGCAGCCTCCCGCCCCCGCCACACACACATCCCTCCTCCGCCCCATTCCCAAGCCGCCCAGGAGCCCCCCGCCCCGCCCTCCGCTCCCCGCTCCGTCGCCGCTGGCGCCGAGTTTATCCCCGCGCGACCGAGGGGTGGCCTTCCGGCGCCCTAATTGCCGGGGCCGCCCCCTATTACGTGTTAAATAATTGAAACCTGTTATCGGCGGCGCATCGGGCGGGGGAGTGGGAGAGGGTGGGAGGGGTGGGGTGCGGCGCGGGTGCCGAGGATTTGGAGCGCGTCCCATTGGCTGTTTCCGAAGTCGCGGTTCCTCGCGCCTGCGTCAGGAGGCGAGCGATGTCCCAGGCCGAGGATTCGTGGTCCCTCTGGCGAACGGTTTGAAGAAACCTTCCTTACCAACATTTTTTTTTTTGGTTTGAGGTATTAGATACACAGGAGAGCATTTCTAAAGATTTCTAATTTAGCCGCTGGAGGTTCAGCCAAATATCAAGATCAAGCCAACAGCTCTAACCTCTGCAACGTCTCTGACCGGGTCTTAGGGTTCGAGTACTGGCGGTGGCGAATTTTCGACACTAGCGAGAAAGCTATTTCATTTATGAGAAAAAAACTAATCGTCCTAACTAAATGGCCTGTGTCGAGGTATTAACACTCTTGTGTTAAAAGAATAATCCCTTTTACAACGTTTCGAGAATTACATAATGGGGTGAGCTACCTGTATCAGTGGATTTGTGCGATTCCGCTGCCCCGCCTCCGCTTTCCCGGTACTCGATTGCGTTTCGAAGCGCGAACCCATTCCGCTGCAAACCCACACTCCCTCCGAGACGTCGCGATATTCCGTGATGAAGCCTCGCGAATTTCAGGTAGAAACATAACGAAATACCGGCTAAATTCGAGAACTAAACGAGAATGACTGCCCGACTACAGCTGTGAATGCATACCCTTGGATGCTGTCTCAATAACGGTTGACATTGCCCATTCCCGCCACGTCAACGTAAATAAGTTTGATTCCAGGAAGGTTGAATATCGTTTTGGTATACTAATGTAGGAAATTACGTGTGCGTTGTGCTTGCATATTTGCTCTGTATACAGCTCGCTAAATTATTTAGAATCAAATGTAGAGTTGCAAGCAAATGTATGTTCAGTTGAATGGGATTTACATTTAGTGCGATTTTGATTTTAAGTTCTAGGAAACAATACACTTTTACTAAACACATGATTCACTTTTCTTCAATTATCATGACTGTTTTACTCAATCCCTCTCATTAAGTGAGAGATAAAAAAATTTCATGAAATGGAATGTAGCCGGGTATTGTTCACTATTAGTGGGGCAAAAGATCTGATAGTAACGTTTGTAGTTAAAAATTAAATCATACGTTATATTAGCAAGAAATTATTTTATGAAAATATTTTTAAGTTATAGCATTTAGTCATCATCGCAACTAATGATGTGGTTCGTTGAATGAACGATCACCATTGATTACCCACACGTACCATTACGTAATGTCAAAATTACTTATTTCACGTTTTCTTTCTCGTATGTGTATTGTAGAAAACGTTTTGTAATAATGCTGAAAAAACGTCAATGTAGAGATTTGGAAAGATACATTATGGCATCTCTGCTGTAGTTGTTCTTAAAATACATTTGTCTCTCCGTTTCTATCCGTCTGTGAATCACACAAGCCCTAAAATTGTACACAGAATTGTCCTCAAAGAAAGTATCCACGATTAGTCTAGAAGAGCTCGATACCCTGAGAATTTTAAACGGATATTTCAGTTTTCTGGGGCATTTCGTTTGAAGGTAGAATATTTCTATAGGAAATTTCTCAAAATTACCGTAAATATTCTCTTTAAATGTTTGCTTAAACAGAGCAAAATACGTTTATAAATACAATAAATTGAAAATATGATTATCATTAAACCTGCAATGTTTCTAAAATTTCAAAGACGGTTTTGTTTTTTAATCTGTCGTTCAACTTTAAAATTGAAACAAGAGATTTCTTATTTATTACATTTATTACATATTACTTATTATCAATTTATCTATATTAACATTTTAAATCATTCCATGGTCTGTGTTTGCAAAATATAAGTAGATTTCGCGCAGTTAAATCATATCGGATTACGTTTTCAAATATACCTGCACAAAATTCTCTCAAAAACGTCTCAATTTTTTTTGTTACATACTTTTAGTGATACTGCACAGCACACTCAATTATATAGCACCAACGACTCACCGAATGTTGAATATAATTAATTATAGTTTTTTGCGAATATTCGAGCTTCGATTTCTAAATGAGTTTTTCAAAAGATAGTTGAATAATTAGTAGAATACATGTTACAATTCATAAAATTGCTTAACTATTACAAATAATAAGAATCAACTTCTGCTCTTTTAGCACAACTAGTTACCTTCCGGTTCAACTTCAGCAAAGAATATTCAGATATTCAAAACATCATTTTAATGCATTCCAGCTCTGGGAAATTCTCTTGCTTAGAAACACGAAAGTCACTCGAAGAACCTGTTGCGCGAAGAATCAATGAAACATTACCAGAAAGAACTTTGGTAGTGGTCTTCGTGAAGACGCCCGCACAAGGATCGTGATTAGTTAATGGTAGAAACCAGTCCTGGAAAGTTGGTTTCATGTCCCTGTGGGTCAGTCTTACAAAGTTTACACCTGCACTATTTCAGGTGGTCACCTCTGAAAAATTAAAGAAATTAGAACAGCACCTGCACATACTAGAACTTTGTGGGGATTTCCTTTTTCAATGGAAATATCACACGTACACTCATCAAAAGAATTGTTCTTTACATAAAGCTTTTTTTCACGCATTACTAGCGTCAACAGTGGTACAAGTAAAAAAATGTAATTAAGAATTTAATATTATGTTATGTGTAAAATGGGGAGCAAAGACGTAAATAGACAGAAATATAAACATATAAATAAATTTATTCGCTTATGTGTTTGTCGAATCCGAAGTACTAATGTTAATTATTTTAGTCTGAAAAGAACTCTCTCAAGGGGTAGAAAAAGTTAGGTTAATCTGAATCGTATTTACTCAATATGAATCGAAATATTACTAAACTGAAGTAGATTCCTGCCGGATGCGTAACTTCGTAATCTCTAGATCTTGATAAGAGTAGGCAGTTATTTGTTAGAGGAAGTGAAAGTGTTGTAAAACATAAACTTGATGTACAATAAAAAACACCAAGAATGCCTGAATCCAACATTACTGTATCCAGATACTACGCCCTAGGCGGTTTGGGTTCTTCATACTTTGGCACTTGTTTCATTTCAATTAAAAAGAAGTCTACAAAATTGTCTCAACGGAATATTTTAAAAAATAACAGGTGGTTTCGAACAAGTCTTGTCTGATAAGTATTGTATCACATTTTTACAATATGCTCCACTATTATGCAATGATTTGAACTTTTAATTTCCCTGTAATGTTATTCTGGAACGTGCGGATACATATTTATACATAAGGGGTGGATTTTGATGACATGAAACATCTCCAAATGATCAATAAATGCCTTTTAAATGTTTTAGAAAGTCTCTAAGAGGAAAGAAAAATGACATAAAAAATTCATCAAAGCCAGTTCAGATGAACAAATTAAGCTGTTGGATATGATACTGATGTAATCGCGACTTCTTCCTTTCGTTCAAGTAAACAGAACTTGCAAAGTTTTGGTTTTGTCTATTCTTTTCTAGGAAATCTGTTTTACAATTCTGACATTCTACTCTAACATTACAATTTCTGAACAAAGAAATCGAATTGTTTACTAAAGAATTCTGTGGAGAACATTTTTTGCATCACGTAAATATTATTTTAAGCATGGACCATTAAAATACCATTAAACTCGATAAAATCAGCGAAAATGCTTTAAAAATTATGAAAAAAGAAAAATTGCTGATTAATCGAAATCCGCAAAAATGCAAAATATATCATTATAGGGGTATTTTAGATTGATCATAACAAAATAAATGTCTGTACTGAAAGACATTGCTCAAAAGTGAAAAGAAAAACATTACATTTATTTTAAATCCACCTCCTATTTCTAAAAATAATATAACCGAAATGGTGTCTGAGAATTCCGTTCCTACATGGCAAGCTCTTACAAAGAAATGACACTCTAATGTGCTAAGACTCCAATTCCTAGTCTCCTTCATTTCTCTATATTAGTTGCTGTTTCTCACGAAAGGCAGATAAAAATCGCTTTCAGCAAAATGTTGTTTTTTTCATCCATAGACAGCAGAAATAGAATCTGAAGAGCCCGTCTTCCCTGCACGTTTCCATTGTACTTCCTGTAAAAGCCCCCACACTTCGGGAGAAGCGACGAGAGAAATTCCGAGATTAGGACTCAAAGTCTCCCTAAAAAGCCCTCGTCACACGCCGTTCCACTTCGCGAAAGCTTGGGAATCGTAATTCCAGAGTAAAAAGCGCCCAGTAATCTTTTGTCCGCTTAGAAATGCGAAGGATTCCATGAAGAAAGAGGGGAAACAGGTCAAGTGTGCAAACTGTACATTTTAACATTCGCAGAGCAAACTATAACAAAGCTGAGGAAGTAACTTCGCACGGAGGTTGAAGAGGCGACCCGTTGTTCAATAGCGACTGGTCAAATCTTCAACCCATTTGTATCCGTGGATTGAATTTCAGCCAATGTTTAAAGTATTTCGTGAAATGAAGATCGTGTGCGGGTAAAGTTATCGGAACGAACATATATTTCTCTGTAGTATGTTGGCTGTGTAACATCCAAAGATCGAAAGGCTAAATTTAGAATGCATGCAACAAAATACGAAATCTACGAATATTCATCGTTGTGATTTTGTGTTTGTCCTTTCAGCTACTGTTTAAATTGTGTACCATCCACTTCATTAAAGTTTATATTCGTATACTATCATCGTTGACTACAAGAATCACTTTTGTAATTATTCTCAGTTTTTGCAGTAATAGTAGACAAGTCTTCACCTGAGGAAAAATTGAGAGGTAAAAAAATCTCTCCTTTTTTAAATTTAAGTTCAACCGTTCAAATAATTTCGTTATATCGGTCCCTGGTGTCTTTCCGTCATTTGTTTCGTTGACATAGCCACAGTACATACCATACACCATAGACAATTTCCCTTCATTTGTATCATCACAATTACAATGAGGGAACACATTTTTTCCAACCTCCCTCAGCGAGCACAGTTAGCCAGGGTCAGAAAGCGCCACGAGCGAACTCCGCGCGTACATTCGCAGCTCGATGGAGACTCCCGCGTTGCCGCCCAGAGGAGATTAGAGATTCCGAGATTAGAACCCGGCATCTCGCAAACGCCACCGCCGCCTCTCCGCTCCTCGGGCCACTCACGGACCACTCCGCTGGCCAGAGAGCCAGAGGTGGCAGGAGCAGAGCGGAGTGGGTTGGGGCAGGCAGCGGGGACGGCCCTGGAAGACCGGTCGGCAAGGATAAAGATGCAAAGATGAGAGCGCAGGAGCGAGAACGTGGGACAGGATAGGGTGGGACAGGCCGCGGAGAGGTTCAGCAAAGATCTAATGGGAGGATGAGAATGAGAGAGAGGAGTGCAAGAGACAGGGACAAGAACCGATCGGGCTGGAACTCGTGGAAGGTCAGGAAAACTGAGCTGGGACGATGAGGGAGTTAGGAGGATGTGGGTGGGTGAGAAAAGGCGCAAGGAAGCAGTTGGAGTGGTTTGGGTCGCGGAGAGGGCCAGGAATGATTGAAATGGGAGAATGAGGATGTAATTGTGAGGCGGTGCGAGGAAGGGCGCAAGAGACAGCGACAGTGGCAGAGGGCAGAACAAGGGCAGCTGGGCAAAGCAGGATGAGGTGAGGAAGAACCGGAAGGGGAGAATTTGAGAATAGGGGCGAGGCGGCCGCAAGAGAAGGCAGCGACGGAAGAAGCGAGGCGGGGCATGGGAGGGCCAGGAAAGACCGGCTAAGGAAGATGAGGACGTGAGAGGCGGGTAGGGGGCGGGCGAGGAGGGCGCAAGAGACACCGGGGTGGGGTGGTGGAGGGTCAGGAAAGACTGGTAAGAGAAGATGAGGACGTGAGAGGCGGGTAGGGGCGGGCGCGATGGCGCAAGAGACAGCGACGGCGGCGGTTGCGGGATCGGGAGCGGGAACTGGAGCGGCGTTCTCTGAGCTGAGGGCTGTGGCCGTACGCCCACTTTGCCGGACAAGGGTCTCCTCTTCTGAGGCCGAGAGGGATTGGGCTAATTCCCCTCGGAGGATTACTCTGGTGCTCGGCGTGTAGGTGTTTAATTTCATGCATTGCACAAGTGGAGGGAAGGAAGGAAGCTGCGAAAGGACCCCGGAGCTCGGGCCAGGCGAGGACGCGTCGACGGCCCAGCAAGTGGTAGTTACCATTCTTTAGCGAAACAGTCGTAACACTCGCCCGTTATGAGAAGGAAACTCCCTTCCACTTTCTTCTGCCTTTTCTGTTTTGTTTTCGTGAATGAAGGCTCCTGCATCTGCATTCCGAAGCTGTGTTTTCTCAGCTATCCGAGTGTTGCCGGGTGCTGGACAGTATTCCCACCATTCACATTTAATGACTCGTGAACTTCCACGATGGATCTTTGGTGGCCTGACTAATGAGATGATACGATGATACGCGTACTGATTCAAAGCCTTGAGTTCAAGCTTCGCGGTCCCAATCCCGCGCTTCGTCTCTCTTTGTCCATTCCCGTGTCTTTCGTGTTTCATGTTTCGTGAGAGGCCTTGTATTCTAGTGACAATAAATGATAACCTGCATGTCGGTTAGAACCTAGTGTATGGTGCACGATACATCCTATTGGGTTGTAGTGTAATTAACATCGGATTGAAATCCTCATTAAATAGATTGGAACAATATATATTATAACACTGATTTTTTATTTTATTGCTGTTTGTTAGCCATGTGTGTGGGGAAACCTCCGTGTAATGGTGTGGCAATGTCAATCTAACGTAATTAATTCTCACATCTCGACCAAGCAAGGGACAACCAGCGTGGGTCGTGGTTACCTTCCCGCCCCGACTTCGGGAAGGAGGGTGTGGGGAGACGTTCGATAGTGTTTGCATTTCGTGATTGCTGTGCTCACCTCTGAGAGATGTGTCTAGGGGTGCTAGTTGTGGGTTCTAGGGGTACGAAACGCCAACCAAATTGAGTGTGTTTGTTAATTCTTCAGGTCATTGCTCAGGCATAAATTGCAATGTCTTAATAACAAGACTGACTTTTAGCACATTATACAGCTTAGCCATTTTATAGTTTGCTGACATCTATGTCATAAAAATGGAAATGGATCCACGACATTTTGTTCCTACCATGCTCTGTACATGACTGATCTCAATATGTGATGCATCTAACAACAGAGAGTACGAACTTGTAATATAGTCCCTTATACACCAAGAGTGTTGGAATGGTTCTGACGATCGAGAGGTGACAAAATGCCTGAGGATCAAAGACCAAGATCATTAGAACAGTTCAACAGCCGGGGTTCATGCAAGATTTTGTTTTTGCCAAATGTTAATTCAGTATTACTTATTTACTAATTAGATGTTAACTGACTCGGTGTCAAATATCTGGATTTTCATCTGATTTTTTCATATTTCCCTCTCATTATTTCCTTTAATAATTCTCTCTCATAAGAGAACATGTACCGTCATTGAACGTTTTTTATATTTCCAATGTAACCACGATCCTCTCAATCCAGATAAGTTAAGGTGCGAATATCGAGATCCGTATGAAGGGCAATAAAAATAAATAATGCATCAAAAAAATTGTTTAGTCAAAAATGTCAGAACCTTGCCGTTCTGAGGTCTCGACTTGACAACTGGCGTATTCATTTAACATTATGATCTGATTTAGAGGGAAAACAGAAAAAAATGTATTTGTTCACTCACTGAAACCAAATACGCCCAAGAAAACAAATTTATTATACTCTACGGTTTTCATTTTTTTATTTATTTACTTCTTTATTTTACATTAAAAAACAGTTTAAAATGTGTGTGACGTTCTTTGGGGAGAAGTGCAACTTGTTTCCGTAACCGTTTCTTTCGTTTTGGAATCTCTGTTCTATCTCATATACACATTAATTTGAAATGTGAATGCAGGAAACAACGAGCGTTTTGCCAAAATTTGTTACGAAAATATTCGCTCCAGTCTAATAAACACTATTGCAAAGTCAAATCAGGTTCACATTTTGTCTGTTATGCCTTAATATGCTTTTCGTGGCAGAATCAAATTACCGCCGCGAGAAAATGAAGAAAGATTATTTGAATAACCACATTCGCCAAATATCTCGAAAAAAACTTGCACAGATACTGAAGCTACATTTATACCCAGAAGCAAAAGAAGGGACCACCTCAGCATTTGCTCAAGGTATCAGGGAAATTGGGAGGAAACCTGATCGAGATGGGGATCATTGACCCTGAAGCTGATGTGCAATACCTGTCACACGCATAGTCTTTTAGAATTGCACAAATAATTATTAATACATTAAATATCATTGTTAAAATCTGTATTTTGCTTCTTGATGCTTAGTATAGTATTTCATCGTGTCTAGGAGCATTTATGTAAAAGAAAATATTTATCAACGGGAAAAACAGATTTATCAATAAATTTGTCAATGGAAAAACGTGTACGAGAGTGTGAGACACTCTAATGGCCTAATATACAGATATACAAGTATACGTTGTTCAAGTGATGTTGATACATTCACAAAGGCATTTCGAATCTAATGGTGTGTATCACAGAAGTTGCAACGTAACGTCGTCTCTCCGTCCTCTCAGCATCGCCGATGCGTGGTTCTCCTCTCCATCTCCTCGTCTCGTTTTCGGATCCTCTGGAAACGCCTTCTCGCCTGAACGCTTCCAATTGAGTCACAGTGCACCAACAAGACTTGGCTTTTTCGCTGGGTGTTCTGTCTTTGCTATATTTTAATATCCTCAGAAGATTTGTCAGGCCTCGAATCATCCTCAGAAGTTGACACTGAGAGACCATTACTGCACAAATATGACATGTGAGTTCTCGTTCTCTAGATGAACAGTTTTGAGCGGAGCTGTTTGTTTTGCAATCTAGTATAGTGATTTACTCTATATACCGGCTTTCTTGTAACCTGTCTACATGAAACTTTTACTAGTAAAAATTGGCTGTGTGTGCAGTGATTGCTCTTATGCTACGCTCTCTGTTGGTCACGAAAACGTTACGTATCGAAAGAGGCAAAGGTAGTTAAATGTCGCACCACAATCTGAGTGTTTATGAGCAGAGTGCCGTGCAAGTTGGTCTGTGCATCTCCAAGCCCACTACGCCCCACCATGGTGAGATGTCACTGCCCCTACGTCCTCCATTCTCTCTCGTGTTCTCTCTCCGCGAAACCGACCGATGCTCCCCTGTGCTCCTCTAATTGCACCCCGACGCAAGAACAAGGCATTTGCCGCAAGAAATTGTCCATGACTCGTGTAGTACTTCGTTAAGGAGGCTCTTAATAATCACGTCGTTGAATTACAATATAACGCAGAGCATCAGGCACAAAATGTGAACTTTGAGATCGATAATTTTTTCTACACGTTTTTACGATTTTTGACATGTAATTTGAAGATATTTTCATTTTTTGGCCGAGAAATGACTGTTAAGGCAAACAGCTAAGGGAGATTCATCTTATGTGGGATAGACTTCTATTCCAATGAAAGTGTATTTTAAAAACACCTATGAAATTAACTTTTAAAATATCAGTATTTGAACCATTGCGGTCAATTTTGCTCATTCTTGTCTCATACTTGGCGTTCCCAGCATCAGGTACTGTTAGCAGCACAATACCAAGAGTAACGTTGAAACATTGAAATCAGATAGGTGGTGATGTTATATTCCAACTACGCTCCTTGTCGAGTTACTCTAATACACACTCTGGAAATCTGTGTTCGTGGCGAAGACGCATTGCCGAAACGACCGACCAGAACCGCACGACGAAGGGGGAGGGGCGAGTGTCTCACAGGGGTTGTAGGACAACCTCAGCCTCCCGGTCCCATCACTGTGAGATGTGGGCCCCCTCCCCCTCCCCCTCCCTTCTCCTCCCCATCATCCCCGCCACCTCTCCCGCGAGGTCGCGCCACACGGGAGCTCGGTGCTCCCTGCCCGGTTCTCCCCGCCCGCCCGTCCCGTCCCTCCCCGCCCCGCCTCGCTCCGCACCCGCCCTTCGCTGCGCGTTCCTCTAATTGACCCCCGGCGCAAGAACAAGACATTCCGCGCCGACAAATTGTTTATTAAAGTAGCCCATTGTCGCGCCGACAATGCTTCATTACGGTCACCCATAATAAACTGTTTGTTGGCGCTGCGTTCGCGCTGGTGTTGGCGTTGATTAACAGCACCGACTGCGCCATGCCTCGCCTTTTATATTAATGAGTTATTTGTGTTCACGGCGGCTCGCCTGGAAAGTAGAGCCACAACATTTTTCACAACCATATCTGGCTTCTTAATTTTTTTTTATTTTACGCTTTATGCACTATTCTACACAGAGACAATTAATTACGGGAACTATTTTCCTTAATTGGTAATTGAATATTTGGAGTTCTGCTTCTTGTTTGAATTTTCTTTAGACGAGATAAAGCGGGCTGTCTTTTACGGAGTACATGAGGTAATAGTGTGAAGGAAGTTTTTATAAAGTATTTGAAATATTTTTATAGTTCATAAATTACAGGCACAATTTACTTCTCTCAGAACGCGTAACCTTTATGTTAATTACTGACTACAAAATTCTGGAAACAATTTTTCATGAGGATAGACATATCCATTGTGACACAATGGACAATGGAAATAACGCAATAAATATATTTATAATCGTGTGATGTCAGTGTTTGATGTTACGAAATACTTTTGTTTCCATGGTTTAGCGTTTCGTAATTAACCTCAACGATTTAACTATGATTGTTTATATAATGTACTAAAGTATGCGAAATTTAATAAAAAGTACTTTAGTGTGCAAATATTGAAGTTTTAGTTGCAGTTACATTGTTTTTGACGTATACTAATTATTATTATGTCATTTATATTATTATTTTTTTTCAATAAGATAATGTATAATTAATATAATGAAATCTTTAACTAATTTTAATATCACTGTTAAGATTTAGTCTCGGCTCCATTTTTCGTACATCGCGTATTTTTTTAGTTATTTCAAGTTGTCAAGTTATATATAAAATTAACAATGTTACAATTAATACCTAATAGGTATTACATCATTTTGATACATATTACAGGATTATTTGTAGCTGAAACAATTGGCTTTGGCTTTTCATTACGAGGCGGACTTTCGATGATGGGTTTGCGGATAATCGAAGTCGGGATACTGAAGGTTCCACTGTATAATACTTCACACGTATGTATAACATTTGTGTTGGTGATAACACGAGTAGATACAAATCAGAGAATTATGGTACGGCCCGAAATACTTCCCTGCCACGATACCACTATGATATTTTGTGATGATTAATTTCGTATGACTTTCCGGCGGGCTTTGCATTTCTTCTGCATCATGTGCATTCTAAATGCTCTGCAACAGCACACACTTTTATTGATTGATTACATTTTTTTGCGCTGACACAGTACTGGGAGCAACTTTGCCTGCCAAGAATATCTACAATGTATTGTTATATGATTTGCCCATATCGGCAACGCACAATTGGCACGACGACCCTGGCCATTCAACTGCATGTTTTTTTTTCCGTGTGTCGTTTCTGCCTGCACAAATAAATACTGCCTAGATACGTCCCCGATATGTGCGCAGTAATAGTCTTCTCAAGATATCGAAACCCAGGCCTCTGGCATTCGGGCAGGGCCCAGAGTGTACCTGCCGGCTCCCGCGGGATGGCGGAGGGTGGGGCGCTGAAAGGGGGGGAGCAAGAGGAGGTCTGCGCCACGCGCCCCGTGCCACGCGCCAACAGCCAGCAGCCACCGGCCTCCGGCCCCCGGCACCCGACGCTGTTGGCCTTTGGGCGTCGATACCCCGCCATTAGGCTTAAGGCGCCCCTAATGCCCCCAGAGGCCTCGCCAGCGCCGCCCAAGATACCGCCTCGCCCTATCACTTTATCGATACGCACAGCTTTGTGTCAATCTGTAGACGCCACCCCCCTCCGACGGCATCCACGTGCGCGCTCCTTCACCTCAGCCCGCGGGCAACGCCTCCAGCCCCCTCTCCACTCAGGGCTTCAACTGATGTCACTGCACTCCCTCTGACGGGGAGGTCCTAGGTTCGAGTTCCGGCGTTTTTTTCTATTGGTCTCTGTCTATTGGTATATTTCTGAAGGTCAGTGCATAGGGAGTTATTTAAACTTTATATATGTAATTTTTGTTACTTACTCACTAACGTATTCTAAAGTTACATACTATAAAATGGGGAGAAATCCCATTATGGGGTCTCTAATCTGTTTCTAGGCTTGCGAATTTGGTTTGGAATACATGGAATGGATATTTATTTTGGATTCTGGTTCTAGGGATTGGGTTTTTTGTTAGTCTGAATTCGGAGAGTGATAGGATTTCATGAATGTTATGTTAGAAATTTGTAGCAAGGTATATGATGTAAGGATTTAATAGTTCTATTTTGAATTCGTTGTGAAGCTGGTTATTGGAAATGAACCAGGGGCGTTAGTAATGATTCTCAGAAATTGGTTTTGATTTGATTTGGAGTTTGCGAATATTTGTATTGGCGGCATTTATCCATATGAGTCTTATTATGGTTTTATATAGTGCTATGGCAGTATTGTATTGAATTGGACTGTGTTTATTAACGGTTTTAACTGATGGAGATTTCCTACGGTGACAGGATTTTTGACACTGGCTTGTCAGCTAGGTCAGGGTCAGTCGCTGTTTGGCGGAGAATTCTAACGACCGGCTGCACTGATCGGTAGTTTTCCGTGGTTTCTTCCATCAACACCAAGTGAGTACTGGAGCAAAAACATAACAAACGTTCCACGCACCGCGGGCGATTTTACCTTCATCTTCCTTGTCCTATCGTCACCCCTTCCACACACACTAACATGTACTACACTACCACACATACCGGGATACCAATCGGGAGCTTAGCGCTTGTCCCATCTGATGCGGTGCTCCGCTGCTGGGAGATACCTGGTTGAGGAAAACCCCGCTAGCAGACGGTAGGTCGCCGCCGGATGTCGCCATACAGTGGGGTAAGACCACAGCCACTTCCCGAGAGAAAAAATGCACTACACTTAGGGGACTAATTACCTTATACTGATGACGTGCGCGGTATCACTAACAATCAATCAGTCAATCACCAAGCACCAATTTTTACCCACAGTTATTTTCTACAGCAATGGTTGTCGAACTGTGTAATGAGGTGTACGCGGTAGGCTGTAGGAGAATGTGTCTTATAGGGAGTACGCGGTAGACTGTTGAAGGATGTGGTAGGCTTGTACAGAATATGCGAGAGACTTGCACTTGAATCATGTCAGCTACAAAAAATCTCGATTACACTCGTGTATTCGACTCGCCAACATCTAAATAAAGAGATGAATTGCAATTCCCTCAATTTAGAGCTGGACATTTGCTTGAAACTTTCAACTTGAAAACGATACAATGAAGTATAATTTTAGTGATGCAAACCCATCTTTTCAGGAAAAAATTATTGATTTTACAGATAAAAATATACTGTTCTAATTACTATCATTTTAATTATAATTTTTTAAATGTGGTTAAAATCTAATATTTTATAAACATTCATACAAACAAAAAGTCAATGATCTGTTTCAGAAACATACACATTGTTTACTTGCTTGTTATGTCCAGTTATCAA
Organism: Gryllus longicercus; assembly: GCA_038098605.1. Classification (NCBI taxonomy): domain Eukaryota; kingdom Metazoa; phylum Arthropoda; class Insecta; order Orthoptera; family Gryllidae; genus Gryllus; species Gryllus longicercus. Next base: position 709,570 of record JAZDUA010000452.1, on the reverse strand, counting down.
TATGGGTACTTATTTAGTATGTAGGGATGTACTTATTTAGGGATGTAATTATTTAGCATGTAAATTTGAATTTAATTTTGCTTTCTCCCACGTTGTAATTATTTTCTACATAATTTGAAAGAAATATTTCCGTAAAATACAAATTGACTTAATAATTTACAAACATGATATTTTAACTTTGACGTGTTTATTAGTTTCAACGTGGAATACATTAAAGTCTTTCGTAATATATGAGGTTACAATCTTAAAAATGTTTGAAAATCTCTCTTCCAAAGTCTTCTCTAATCCGTTCACTTTCCCCTCTGTTTGCTATGCCGTCTATACCTCAGTCTCCCTTCCTTAATTTCCAAAATCTTTTACGTTCTGCCCCATGCACCTTGTACATTTCTGTCATTCGTTCTCCTGTTTGTTGTTTCATCGAATCTATCTTCCAATGTGCTCTCCTCATAATCCCTTTCTGTTCAAATGTGTCTTTCACTCATGTGTCATAGCCGTCTCTGACTGTGAACGTCTTCTCTCAACTTCAAGCAACCATATTACCCATTCTCATTTTTTATCGTATTCTCTAACACGTTATCTTGGCCCCTCTATTTGTTCGATACTCCATCCACCAATCCGCTTCTTTACTACTCCCTCCGTCATCTCCTCTGACTGTCCGCCTGTAATCTTCCTAAGCCCTTACGTTTTCCCCTACGTCTCATTACTCCTTTGTCATCTGTTGTCCCCTACAGAGTCCTCTGTTCCTCAAAGTGACCTCTCCGTTTTCATTATACTTCATCTCAAATGAGGTTTGTTTGCCCTTTGCTTACACCCGTGTTTCATCAAGCTGCTCTTTTTACCCGCGTTTGTCATTTCTAACTTTACGGCGTCAGTATTTTAAGCAAGAATTAAAGAAAATCAAATAGTTGCACACGTGCGATCTCGCTACAATCGTGAAGTTTCCAATCGGTTTCTACTTTCTGGAAAATGAGCTGTTCAAAACAAAGACAAATTAATATTTTCAGTTTAACTCTGACTGCAGACTTCTGCTATGTACCGAACTTCGCGAAAATGTTGCACTGTAGTATAGAGAGAAAAACGAAACAGCGTTATTGGGTATCTGAATTAAGATTTACGAATCTTAGTAGTTTTGTATGAAATGAACTACATTTTGTTTGGTATTCTCTCCTTTCTTGAACGATGTCTTGACTCTTGTATTAAAATGATAAAAGTGTGACTTAAAAAAAGGTTTTTTTAAATATATCTTTCATTATGAGGAATAATTATTTATGGATTCTGAGATAAAGTGTACAGGTATGACAGGTTTTTATATAATTATCTGCAAAATAAAAAATATTTTAAATAATGAATGCGTTAACAAATTGAATACGTACGTGAATATTAATTACATTTTTTGTGTTAAGTTGTGAATCAATATCAATGGCACGCTCATACAGTGGAGGAGGAATCATGAGTCTTCATTCTCTCCATTAACCAATGACGCATTCACGATTGCAGTTTTCACTAATTTTAATTATACAAAAAATCATTCAATGCCTCTGGCGTATGTTATAAACAAATTTAAATTTACAAATAAAAAATTATTTTTAAGCCAAAATAATGAAGAATGTTTATCCGAAAACTTCAAGTCAATTTCCACGTTCACCTAATATGGTGATTGTAGCCTCACCCGCCAAAAGAAAATCCTAGTTATACCACAGAAAAGTATGAAACGATGTAGTAAATATTAATCAGAGTGTGGATACGTTTTCTGCAGTCGGTATCAAGGCCAGCAGTGTTGACTCCAAGAATGAAATTTCTTCTTTACTCTGCTGCCCTCCTTTCCTCCACCCTTTCACTCAGACCTCCGGTCTCTCACTCCGCTCTGTTCCATTGACTTCCCCATTCGTCTTCTTCTTCTGCTCAATTTTCTAATACTTTCCACCCTATGCGCCTTTTCTTTCTCATGACCCCTGTACCCATCCCTCCGCCTTTTCATCGTCCTTTTATACATTCTTTCTTCCGACCTTTCCACCGTCCTTTTCACCTCGCCAATGGACTGGTAAAAGAGTCTGCTCAGTCATAAAGAACAGGCTGCGAGAAGCTTGAAGACTATTACGAGAAGTCTGTACGAAGCGTACACTCTGTGGAGAAATTAGTTTCCGTTGAGTATACTGTAAAAAGTGCATAATATGATATTGGAATATAAAAGTGAAGGGAATGGAGGGTATTAAAACCGTACATGTGCTGCAAAAATGTCTAGAGACCGAAAAGAGGCCAAAATAAGACATTTCCTTGAGCTCCATCAAGCGAATATTATGGTGATAATGATTTGTTGCAATTATTACTATTTCGATCATATTTTAAACATAGTTGCCGAAACAGTCGCATTACTATCGTAGGCGCTTCGCTTACTTTTAGGTACCTCATCACTAGAGTTAGTGTAGTGTAATACTTAAGTGTGTAAATGCTTCATCAATATTTCATGTGAAGTAACGAGTTTTTTGTTGTTCTATAAAAAAGAAATGAAAAGGAGAAATTAACATCAGATTCGAACGCAGAACTATCCAAACCGTGCTGATGCAAATAAATGTATAGTTTTATAAGTGAAAACGATATTTTCGTCATCAGATTTTCAAAAGATTTTGATACACACATTTATAAACAATATGACTCAGATTAAAGTAATTATTATATTGAGAAACCAGATATTATGTCGTGGAATTTGTATCATCATCACATCTCTATTGTAATTTTCTCTTTCATGTAAAAGAATAAACGTTTTATTGCTTCTTGTAAACATTAAGTGTTTATGTGGCGCCTCGAAAAATATACATTTTATTCATAAGACGGATATTTGTTGTGCAAATGAATTTTAATTGTTTTAATTGGATTTTTGTTTTCCGAAAATATGGACAAAAAAGAACAGTTTATTTTGGGTTCTAATAACAAATGTTGTTTTCTTTTAGTTCCGTCACGGCCGTTCCCCGCCCACGACATCGTAACACAAGATGTTTTAAACCAATTTCGCGATCGTTTACTTTGCACGGGACTGTACCTCATTTTCTGCTTAAGAACCATTTAGTTGCTCTCTGTTAGTCACTGTCTCTCTGGAAGTGTTGGTGTGTGTGTTCGGCTAATGTAGAGAAAAGGCGGCGCTTAAGACAGAGGACGAAACATTACGGAGGGATTGCAGGGATCAAGCAGATGAACTCGCGTCTGGAAAACTCATCTAGTGTGGCCGACCATGAGCGCTGGCGGGAGCGGGGGCGGGGGCGGGGTTAGGGGGAGCGGCGGGGGGGTGGCAGGGGCGCACGCTTCATCTGAACCCGAAGCCCTCGCGCGATGAATCATGCGCCACACGAAGCGATCAAAGGAGAACACGATTGGCGGGGCCCGCCTATATGAAGAGGACACTGCACGGTTTTTTTAAATTTTGTTTACAAGGCCCAAACACTTTCGTTTCACTTCAACATGTCTTAACATTGTCTTAAATTCTTAGTGATTTTATGTGCATAAATGATTAGGTGGAGAATGATTAGGTGTTTTTCCTCTGTATCAAAATATTCTCTTAAGTCTTCAATTTTTAGTATTTTACAACGGCTCACTTTGCAGTTTTTAATATTGTGTTTACGGAGCTCGTTTTCTTCTGTCTTAATCTCAACTTTCACGTCTTGTGTAATTAGTTGTTTGTAGTCTTATACATTTGTAGTATAAATGACAGATAAAGAAATTAATTTATTTTTTCTTCATCCATTCTTTCCATTTGTCATTTAATTACTTTCTTGTGTTATTGAGCTATTTATGTACCTGGTCAAATGTAAATGATAAGATGATGAAATTAAATTTTTATATAAATACTGTCCACAGGGTATGTATAGTATTTCACAAAGAATATTATAAGTAATCCAAAGATTAGTATAATTATACGAATTTCACTTTGATGTCCTTTTCGTATTTATTATTTATCATAAATTTTGTTAATTTTAGTCATCATTCTTTTTGTTCAAGGGTGTTATTAATTTTCTTGAGAAAAAATGTTCATTTTCCCTATTCTTTTATTTTTATTCCTAAGTGTTTGTTTGAATGTTTTCTCTATAATGTATGTCGTCTCTACAAGTTGATTAAAATGAACTACTGTCAGTATATATATATATATATATATATATATATATATATATATATATATATATATATATATATATATGCTATGAGTTTGTGTATTCTTCCAGCATTTTCCTAATCATTAGAGCGTCTCTAACGATGTTGGAATCCTTTGCCCGGCACTTCGTTACCATCATCACTACCTCTCAAATGAATGTGTCCTTTGATACTCAATTAAATTACATTTCATTATATTTTGTTCCGTTTACGCGCGTCTTTCTATCATATTCAGAAGCAAGTTCATAACGCAGCAGCGGCAGCAGCAGCTCAGCAAGAGAGCTCTTCACTAAAGCAGTCCTTTCAGCGCGCCTGCCTCCAGCCTTCGCCGGCGAGGCGCCTGCGCCTTTCCCCGGCGCGCGTTCAGCAGATGCACGTCTTCAGGAAGACGCGATTACAGGGCACGGTCTCCGCCGCACGCCCCGAGCATCAAAAGTAGGTTTGCGATGCAATTGTCTGCAAAAGAACCCCGCCGTAATTCCTGATGCACCCGGTTCCCTCTCCGTCGGCGTGCGCGGCGGGCGTTCCTCACAGGACGGAACTGCTGATCGTATTTCTGCTGTCGCAACTGCAGTGGCAGCCCATTGTCAATAATATGCCTGTTCTCATTCAAGTACCTCCTGCTGTAATTGCCATTCATAATACAGTTTTGTTAAGTTATGGAGCGCGCTCAGTAGCTGAGAAGTTTGCAACGGAGAGGAACTGCTCTTCTGGTGGGAGAAGGAAAGAGAGAGGGCAGGACGAGGCGAACGAGGAGGAGGAAGGGAGAGGGAAGACGTGTTGAAGAGTCGGAAATACGTACGCTCGCGTAGCGGCGTTTCAAAGCCCTGCGGCGTCTTACTCCTAAGAGGTTCAAACTTTTCACAATGTGGAAGTCTTTCTCCATGAATATTCCTCTTCCCGTACAATACATTACGCGATCAGTCATGTGGTATCACTTTATTCACCCTTTAAAGAATTTTTGTCGAAACGGCTAAACAAATTTGGTAAAAATTCCTCTTAACGATAGTATAATGAATGACAGATGTAAAAGTAATCTGTGTAAGATTTTCATAGTAAAACTTTTTAAGGAACTATTCAATTTCCCAGAAAAATTATCTTTCAGAGACCAGTGAAATTCGTCAAATAAAATTCTGAGAAAACGATAATGTTTTCATTCTATTGACTTTCGTTAACTGTTGTTCAAGCGTTATCTCAGTTCATAAAAGCATTCAATAAAGTCTTCCAAAATAAGTGTGCTTTGAATTGCTTGCAATTATAAGACAATTTTAACGAGAGAGCTCAAGGATGTAATTTACCTGCAAATACCTGGAGTTTACCGGTAAATAATGAAAGGATTTAAAACATATAAAACGATATAAAATGTTTCAAATTTTATGCACAATTGGCGATATTAAATATAGCTTATGGTGTCATGTCTCGTGAGTCAAACGTTTCTGTATAATTTGCAAATAATTTTTCACAGAGTTAATTTTCCAAAGTAATAATTCCGTAGCATACCTATAGATATATTCGTAAAAGAACACGAAATGTTGTATAAATATGTTTAAAAAATAAAATGTATTACATCAAGTGTTCAGGTTTGATTGTCTTAAATAGGAATCGATAATGCTTGGGAATGAATAATTATTCATGTAAATAAATATGTACCAAAATAGGTTACACACATTGGCTTGACAATTATTATATTATATTGTTTTGAATAAACATAAATTAATTATACAATTTTGTCAGCATTTCTCTTCCCGAATTTCACTTCTTGATATATTGTTGAAATTCATTTTAAAGATATCACACTAAATTTTGCTGATCCACAGTTTATTTCAGTTTCTCAATCTTCATTTCCCTCTCGATTATGAATAGGTCGTTTAGCAGTAGTAACTTGCAGGACATAATCGCAATTCCTCACAGCCTTCAAATTAGTAGGCTATAACTGCGTCCATTTCCCAACATTTTGTTAATATCTCTTTGCGATACTGTGAATTCCAAAACTAACCGTAAACTTTATCCGTTGTGATTACCTTGAGCCAAAACTCCCTTCGTACCAGCAGATTAGTAGTTCCAAACTCGCACGTGCTCCGGATTTCTCTCATAATTATGGTCTTGCGTAACTTCAATTGACGGTTGTGAGGCTCTTCTCTAATGGAATGATTTTACCGAGAGTTAGAAACAGAACTGCCATGCTCGTCAATACATTTTACATTCGGGAACTTTGTTGGACATTTAGAAATTTTTATATTTGCAATTTCAATGGTTTCTCCATCAGACTGCAAAGTGATATTTTTTATCGTTAGCTGTGTGAAGAATGCTTAAGATTAATTTTCAAAATTGTATCACTTAAACAAATCATGATATTTTTTATTCATTTGTAATTTGTGTAATAAATTTGTAACATTCGTAACGTATATCACAAATACAATGCCACAAGGAAATAGCAAGGTATTTCACATAGGTTAAGAATTTGCGAACCCAAAAATATTTTCATTATTAATTGAATTCTTGTTACATTGTAACCTATGTAATAGAAGCGAAACGATGGATTTAAGAATGACAAACACGAATAAATAGAAACCTGTTGATCGTTCCAATAGCCATACAAAATCTGTTTTTAAAAAATAGAAATAAGAAATATATGGTGGATTTGCATTGAAATAATAAAAACAAATTTCTATTACATAACGTCTTTGTTCTGTCACTATTCATGACGGACTTACGTAATTAAAAGAGGGCAAATATACTTATTACAACTTTTAAAATATAAAGATTAAGATCATTAAATCAAAAAAATATAATATATTATTAAGGACCGAACCATGTTCTTTTTTATCTCTAATGTTTATGGGGCAACTAACGATTGACTTTGTTATATCTCAAAATCATTTGCACAGACGTTCAAAAGAATGATTTAAAAAATGAATGGTTGATTATTATCATGATTATAAGAAATTATTATTATAATAATAACAGAGAATAGGGAATTCTGAGTGTTTATTATTGATGAAACTACTGTATTTTTTAACTGTCTATAGTGTTGTTTTGAGGTCATTTTCCTCAAAATGTACACGAGGTGCATTCTAATTGCACATTAGTTGTCAGCAATATGTTCATATTCCGAAATTCATCTTTTTTTTATTTTCGCGAATCGAGTTATATAGAAAAACATTCCTAAAATGTCTCGAGACATTATTCCCGGTGAAGATAGACTGAAGAAACGTCGCCGTGAAGTCGGGCGCCGTAATCTAAATTCCTGCCCGCGTTGCAGATGATGAATGCCTTCTCGAGAGGACGCGAGAGGAAAACATTTCGCGTGGAAAAGCTTCACAACGACTTTGACACACTCGATAAAAAATGGAAAATGACGCACGTATCCGCCCTCGAGATGACCAACGCCTCGCCATCAAATGCTCGGGTATCGGAAATCAATAAATAAGTAAAATTCGCGGGTCGTAACTTGCTCGGCATCCGCTTCCCCGTCCGATGTTTAACGCGGCCTACGAGCTCACTGGGCCGTTTGTGTTCCTTCAGAAGTAGGCACGTCACATCGTTTTTGTCGAAAGCTCGCGCTCTTGATGGAGAAAATATCTTTCCCCTCTCACTGTATCAAATCCGTATTATGAGGACCGTTTTGCAACAGCTGCTGTACGATAATGGTTTTTGTAGGGTTGGAATTGTTGCAGAAACATACTGTCTTCGTTGAAGGTGATACTTTACGGCTATAAAAATACAGTGTACACCTTTAAAGAAACACGTTTCAATGGAAAATTAAAAAAAAAAACTTTCACCGTTTAAAACAAATTAACTAGTAGATACAAAACCATTTACCGTCAAAAATTGCAATTAAAATGACACAAAGTGACATGAGAATACTTATCTAGTGTGAAACAATAATATCTTAAACGTTCTTAAATTTATCTAAAAATGCTCAATCGAAAATTAACGAATAATTTTGTGTTTGCTGAAATCAGTTGAAACATACAGTGAAATTGATACAAGACTTTAATTTTGTAGTATTTGTTTTGCAAGAGTATAAAGTAACAAATTTTCTCAATGACCTAAATGCTGTAAAAGTACAATTTGCGCAAATTAAATGGAATCCTTCCTTACTGAAAACATGTTTTCTAGGCATTTAGAGCAAGTATTTTCTTCACTAAGCCATATACTCCCTCTCTTTGGGGAATATTGTACCTGGACGCCGCGGGTAAATAGGGCGACGGGATTCCAGAAGGCAGCCCGCTGCCGGTTAATAAACGTAATCCTATTTGAGTGAAAAAATTCCCGGCCGCATTCATCACGGAGTTAATTGGTATCGCAGGGCGTCGCTGCTCCGCGCCGCGTCGGGCAGTGCAGGGCGGGCGGCGCGCGTCTCCCCGGAGGCTTTTATCAGCGAGGGCTGCGACGCCGAGAAGACGACACAGGGCGGAGCGGGGCGGAGCGGGGCGGAGCGGGGCGGAGCGGGGCGCAGCGGGGCGGAGCGGGGCGCAGCGGGGCGGAGCGGGGCGGAGCGGGGCGGAGCGGGGCGGAGCGGGGCGGAGCGGGGCGGAGCGGGGCGGAGCGGGGCGGAGCGGGGCGGAGCGGGGCGGAGCGGGGCGGAGCGGGGCGGAGCGGGGCGGAGCGGGGCGGAGCGGGGCGGAGCGGGGCGGAGCGGGGCGGAGCGGGGCGGAGCGGGGCGGAGCGGGGCGGAGCGGGGCGGAGCGGGGCGGAGCGGGGCGGAGCGGGGCGGAGCGGGGCGGAGCGGGGCGGAGCGGGGCGGAGCGGGGCGGAGCGGGGCGGAGCGGGGCGGAGCGGGGCGGAGCGGGGCGGAGCGGGGCGGAGCGGGGCGGAGCGGGGCGGAGCGGGGCGGAGCGGGGCGGAGCGGGGCGGAGCGGGGCGGAGCGGGGCGGAGCGGGGCGGAGCGGGGCGGAGCGGGGCGGAGCGGGGCGGAGCGGGGCGGAGCGGGGCGGAGCGGGGCGGAGCGGGGCGGAGCGGGGCGGAGCGGGGCGGAGCGGGGCGGAGCGGGGCGGAGCGGGGCGGAGCGGGGCGGAGCGGGGCGGAGCGGGGCGGAGCGGGGCGGAGCGGGGCGGAGCGGGGCGGAGCGGGGCGGAGCGGGGCGGAGCGGGGCGGGGCGGGGCGGGGCGGGGCGGGGCGGGGCGGGGCGGAGCGGAGCGGAGCGATGGGAGTACCGTGGGGCCAGGTGTTTCTAACACATAAAGGTAATTTATATTTCATAATTTTTGATAAGAAAATAAATTTTATTCCTGATTCGTTTATATAAGGAAAATACCTATTAATGATAATTTATGAACAATCATTTGAAATTAGAGATAATATTCTCACCAATTTCACCGATTCACTAGCTTGTGTTCTCTGCGTTTTAATCCTAACAAAATAGATTTTCTCTCTAGTGGCACTCCAGTACGCTTTGTGATTGAACTGAACTAACGCAAAAGCTTCTTAGCATTGAGAAACAGCGCAGTTCGTAGACAAGCCCAGCAATCAACATTTCTTAATAATCTGTTTTTAGCTGTGCTTGATTTATAAAATTTTATATTCCGGAACGCGCCTCAAATTAATTATTAATTTAATAGAAATAGGTATGTATTTAAAATACAGTTTAATAATTATTCCCAAGGTACCGGAACTCCGTTCCGTCGCGTTCTGCCAGAAATCATTTTCTCTCTATTAGAAACTTACTGATTTCTTTGCTCACCTCGTAACGCATAACATACTGTAATTTTTTAACCTTTTTTAATTTTCACTGTATATGTAGTAGGACGTTACGCATAACTAATCCTGTTGCGTATTTCCAAACTTGTCGTTAAAATATTTCAGAACAATCTTTAATACCAAACAGTTCGAATAAAATAGATCATAATGAAATATGGTGTGATTAATGTGTTTCTCATTTATTTGCCTTTATTAATTTCATATTGCAAATGTTTTGTGCAGTTGATATTTATTACCAAATGAAGGTTCCTGTTTGCATTTTATTATATAGCTTCTGAAAATTGAGTAAAAATGTATTTGAAAAATGTATACCTCGAAAGACTATGTTAAAATTCGTTTTTCAGAACGTCGGTCACTCAAGGTGTTTTTGAAGACCAAAAACACAAAGAAGAAATATAGAAGCAAACACTTCAAAAGAAATAGATAGTTTCAAGTTTTTTCTTTTTTACATGATGTAATCCAACGTTTCGAGAAAGAGATTTTTCCTCATCTTCAGGCAACAAAAAATATAAAGAGAAGTTTTTTATTAGCCAACTGAACTACCCATTAAGGGTAAGGGAGTCCTGCTTGATTAGGAAATTATTAATACTTCTTTAACGGAGTGATTGGATGATGATGATGAGGGGTGAAAGGACGATCACAAATACATCCATCCTCGAGGCGCGATTCAAATCCGCGATTCTTTGATCCGTGATCGCCGAGACACTACTGCCTTAGCGATCTCGGATAGCCGGATTGGCAGGAGCAAATTTTTCGGATACTAAACTAAATGGAATGTAAAACGTTTTACAAGATAAGACAAAAGATGTAATACAATTGTAATAGTACTCGATATAAAATATGTTTTATACGAATAAAATACATTTTTATCTTATCTTCAAAAAAGTATATTATTCCAATTAAAAACTATGCTATTTCTGAAAATTTAATATTATTCAGTTATCTTAAATAACATTTTCTCATAATAAGATCATCCCCTTCCCCCAACAGAAGTAATCATGCCCTCAGTAAGGTTCGTGATTTGCCCGAACTGAAATTTTCGCTCATGTTACGACCAAGATAACCCAAACTTTCAATATTTTGATGATTTCAAAGTCCTATATAGAATAATGACACTAAATCGTATTGACGGGTTTATTTGGGCGACATATGTAACTAAAAATACAATTTAAAAATGATTTTACTTATGGCACCCAAATAAAGAAGCAAGCTCAAATTATAGACATTATTCTGTACACAACATTCAAAACAAGGAGAGAAAATACTCCACCTTCATGTAGCCACGACCTCTCGCCACATTTCATCTCACCCGCCGCTCCAACATGCTATTCCCTCACCCTACTGTCTCTCCGTTCCGCCATCTCCGCGTCCAGTCTTCATTGCTTTCCGTAATCTCTGCGTCCTTCCGCCTGTGTCCCCCCGTTTCTGTATCCCGCCGTTTCTGTGTCCCGCCGTTTCTGTGTCCCGCCGTTTCCGTGTCCCGCCGTTTCTGTGTCCCGCCGTTTCTGTGTCCCGCCGTTTCTGTGTCCCGCCGTTTCTGTGTCCCGCCGTTTCTGTGTCCCGCCGTTTCTGTGTCCCGCCGTTTCTGTGTCCCGCCGTTTCTGTGTCCCGCCGTTTCTGTGTCCCGCCGTTTCTGTGTTCCGCCGTTTCTGTGTTCCGCCGTTTCTGTGTCCCGCCGTTTCTGTGTCCCGCCGTTTCTGTGTCCCGCCGTTTCTGTGTCCCGCCGTTTCTGTGTCCCGCCGTTTCTGTGTCCCGCCGTTTCTGTGTCCCGCCGTTTCTGTGTCCCGCCTCTGTGTCCTGCCGCCTCTGTGTCCTGCCGCCTCTGTGTCCTGCCGTTTCTGTGTCCTGCCGTTTCTGTGTCTTGCCGTTTCTGTGTCCTGCCGTTTCTGTGTCCTGCCGTTTCTGTGTCTTGCCGTTTCTGTGTCCTGCCGTTTCTGTGTCCTGCCGTTTCTGTGTCCTGCCGTTTCTGTGTCCTGCCGTTTCTGTGTCCTGCCGTTTCTGTGTCCCACCGTCTCTGCGTCCTGCCGCCCCTGTGTCCCGCCGTTTCTGTGTCCCACTGTCTCTGCGTCCTACCGCCTCTGTGTCCCGCCGTCTCTGCGTCGTGCCGCCTCTGAGTCCCACCGTTTCTGTGTCCCGCCGCCTCTGCGGCCTGCATTCTCTGCATCCCTCCGTCTCTGCGTCCCTCCGTCTCTGCGTCCCTCCGCCTCTGCGTCCCGCTGCCTCTGCGACCCGCCGTCTCTGCATCCCTCCTTCAGCGTCCCCTTGTCTCTGTGTCCCGTCGTGTCTCCGTCCCGCGATCTCTGCCACCCGCCGCTTCTGCGTCCCGCCGTCTCTTCATTCTGCCATTTCTGCTTCCCGCTTTTCTCCGTCCCGTCTTCTCTCCGTCTCACCTCATCTAGGTCTTGTTTTACAATCGACCTCTTTCTGACTATTGCTATCTCCTTCACACCTTTCCGTTCTTTCATCTTTGTTATCCATCGCTTTCTTTCCGCCTCCTCTCTGTTACGTCATTTCATTTATCCATCAGCCTCTGTTAGTTCCTCCATCTTGTGTATATATCCCTATTCCTCCGTTTCGCCCTCTTCCTCCATTTTGTCTGTCTGTCGCTCTCTATCCCACCCACCCCGATTCTGCATCTCGTTTGCCTATCATCCTATTGCCCCGACTCCGACCTCCACTTGCCACCGTCCCTCCCCCGCCCGCGGTCGTCTACGCAGACGCTCCCCCTGTCTCTGTCTCTGCCTCTGTCTTTGTCCGCGCTCCCTCGGCGCAATTCGCAGGCTGGCTCTTGAGAACAAAGGAGCCCAGCTCGCTTGCCGCCAACTCGCGCTCCGTTATGAGTTTTTATTAAATACGCGCGTCTGAAGCGGCGCGACGAGGGGACGCGACCCCTACCCCTTCGTGGTGGCCACGCCCCCTCTTCCACATCCACGGCCTCGGCGCCTGCCGCAACGCAGCCTCAGTCCGCGGTTGAGACAGCGCCTACACACGAGGACGTGACGAGGAATGTTGTTTTTGAGTATTGTACGAGCCATTTTTTTTCTCGTGCAACTGTTGTTATTCTGTTTTCAAAAATAAAGGAAATGGAGCATTGCGTAACTTTTGGAAAAAATGTGATAGAATGAATTAAGCAGAATGAAGACGTGTCCATAAAAATGTCTAGTTTCTACATATTTTTTTAAATTTGTCTTTACATATCCATTTGTAATGTTTGGCCAGGATGATTTGGAAATATGTTATTTCTCAAACATCCCTCTTATTTTTTATAGATTCATTTCACTCCGAGAATATATTCAATTTGAATAATCACTTACCATTTAATCCACTACTTATCCAACTCTCCATCTTCATCAAAGCTATCATAGACTTTTTAATTTTTTCACGGAAAATTAATTTACGAATGGAATTTAAACCATCTCCACACTCTTCAAACTTTAATACTCAATCAACCAGACTTGCTACCATTTATTCTTTGAATTTGGTTTTTACGGTACTCCACCACTTGCACTTGGTTACGGGTGTGGTGTAATATATTGTTCGTGTAGTTCATGTGTGCTACTGGGGAGGTGGTCGGTGAATTCCAGCCCGTTCTTAGATCTTGCACCTGCCTGCACTAACTAGAACAGGTTCTCTCCACCACTAGTCGACTGGGCCTCCCGAATGGTCGGAAACGGCTTCATGCAGGAATACCATTCCCAAGGCACAGCATGCAACTCCCCGGTATAGCGTAGTGCTCCCCAGTGCAGCATACGACTCCCCCAAATTGCCAGTGAATCCCCGTCAGGTTCCGTGGTCTCGGATCTCTCCCTAGCCGATGCACCATCCCTGAGGTACAGTCTTCTGGGCGCCCCTACTGGATATCCAGACAGGCATTCGTGTGTGTGTGTGTGTTTGAGTTTGTGTGTGTGTGTGTGTTTGTGTATGTGTGGAGGGTTACGAAAGGGAGCAAGGTTGATAAAGGAGTACGCGAAGCAAATTGCTGGATGCTTAGAGAATTGCTTTGGGATTTGCCTGAAATATTTTTAGAAAATCATGCATATTTAATAATAGAGAACCTTTGCACTCGGTACGTCGTTCCAGTTGTAATTGCTATCGAAAATCCTGAGCCGTAAGTTCTTTGCTTGACGTTGTCTTCTCTCAGCCGAGTCTTACGGATCAACTCGGTATTTTCTCTCCACTGGTTTTCCCCCCACAATCTGTGATAGTAATGGATTTCGGAACATGCACAAAGAACATGTTTACCGGGTCATGGTAGGGCATTTTTACGTATATAATCTTGTGAAGCATACTTACTATACTCATGTATATGCATGCCGCCTAATACAGTACTGACTAATTCGCATACATATGCATTGTAGTGGAAATATGTCGGGATCAATATACCACTATAACGCAATTATTATAATTACCGGGGAACGATAAGCAAAAACGAATAATCAATAGAATCTTAATGCTGCAGATGAACACGCAGTGAGTAACCATACATTGCATACGTTCGAGAACCCGTATAAAAAAGTCACTATAATTGTGTGACGTGAAGTTAATGGGAGTTCTGTTTTGAGTCCCATTAGTTACGAAGTGACTAATTAAATTCCAATTCTCACCGCCGCTCCTGAAGTCCTGCTTGAAAACATTTTGCTGTATCATCGCAGCATGCCAATTTTAACTGTTAATAGCCATTAGATTGCGGTTTTCTTCGAAAATAAAGTTTCATCGCCCGTTTAAAGACAAACATTGACGAATAAATCACATAAAATCAGTTAACTTTGCGATTTACAATCGCTACAAACATCACCACCTCTTATCGCAACTTATTACTCCACACATTTGATATCATTCGAACAGTATACGCGCATTTTCCACAATCCAACAGGCCTTCCCTTATTCTATCTAATTCCGAGAACATCCGCAATGAGCATTGGTGTCGCAACCAGGCCGCAGCCGTCAGGGCGGCAACCACAACCAAAGCCCCCGGCATCCTCATTCCCCGCCCCCGTCTCCTCTCTTCTTTCCCTCGCGGACCAATAACCCCGCGGCAGCAGAGGCGTTTGGAAACTTCTCGATAACTTGGCGACGCGGCTGCGCCGGGGAAGCGTGATGGCAGTTAATTTAGACGGCGAACGAAACACAATAAAATTTCCACGCTTTTCTCGCTAGCCGCTCTTCTGGCAATCGGACGCTCCGCCGCCCCCAGCGCTCGCCTGCTCGTGCAGACGCAACCCGACCTTCCCCCGCGCTCTCCGGGCGCTCTCCGCTGCCAACCATTCCGCCCCTCCGTTCCTACCGCCACGCTCCTAGGTGCGACGCCGCTGCCGCCCTGACCGTACCGCCTAACCCCTACCTCCCCACCCCTACCGCACCGCCCCAACCGCTCCGCCCCTACCACGCCACCCCTACTTTTCCGCCTCTTCCGCCCTTCTTCTACCGCCCCGCCTCTACCGCCCCGCTTCTACCGCCCCGCCTCTACCGCCCCGCCTCTACTGCCCGCCTCTACCGCCCCGCCTCTACCGCCCCGCCTCTACCGCCCCGCCTCTACCGCCCCGCCTCTACCGCCCCGCCTCTACCGCCCCGCCTCTACCGCCCCGCCTCTACCGCCCCGCCTCTACCGCCCCGCCTCTACCGCCCCGCCTCTACCGCCCCGCCTCTACCGCCCCGCCTCTACCGCCCCGCCTCTACCGCCCCGCCTCTACCGCCCCGCCTCTACCGCCCCGCCTCTACCGCCCCGCCTCTACCGCCCCGCCTCTACCGCCCCGCCTCTACCGCCCCGCCTCTACCGCCCCGCCTCTACCGCCCCGCCTCTACCGCCCCGCCTCTACCGCCCCGCCTCTACCGCCCCGCCTCTACCGCCCCGCCTCTACCGCCCCGCCTCTACCGCCCCGCCTCTACCGCCCCGCCTCTACCGCCCCGCCTCTACCGCCCCGCCTCTACCGCCCCGCCTCACCCGTTCCGCATACACCGGCCTTCCCGCCTCTACCGCAGTTTTCTGCTCTGTGCCCTCCATTCTCACTTTGCCCTCGATTCACGCCCACGCCTTGCTCCCACCGACCTCAGCACACCATTCCAACCTGCCCCTTCTTCCGGCCACCCCAGCTTCCTGCCGCCGAGCTGTTTTCACACCAGCCTGCCCCAGTCTGCCTCAGTCTTCCCCGCCTTGCCCCGATCATGATTCAATCTTGATACAGATTTGCCCCAGCCTGCCTCCGTCTTCCCTCCGCCCTGCTTCCGCCCTACTTCCGCCCTGCCTCTGTTCTGCCTTTGCCCCCTTCGCCGCCACGCCGCAAACGAAGCTGTAAGGCACGAACGCGCGGGCGGCGGGCTGTGTAGGGAGGCGGGAGACGTCCGGCTGACGACCTCCTAACGGCGACCGTTGGGGTGCTTGACGACTAGCACGCCGCTGCCACCGCCGCGTCCGCCGCCTGCGCCGCCTGCGCCGCCTCCGCCGCCTCCGCCGCCTCCGCCGCCTCCGCCGCCTCCGCCGCCTCCGCCGCCTCCGCCGCCTCCGCCGCCTCCGCCGCCTCCGCCGCCTCCGCCGCCTCCGCCGCCTCCGCCGCCTCCGCCGCCTCCGCCGCCTCCGCCGCCTCCGCCGCCTGCGCCGCCTCCGCCGCGTCCGCCGTCGCTGCCTGTGTCCACTGTCGCCTCTTAAGCGCCCGGGAGCGTAGCCGTTGCCGCGCCAGGCGTCTCCGTCGCCGTCGCCTGCGCCGCCCAGCGTCAAGCGGCGCCCACAGCGTGGCCGCGCGCGAGCGTCCGCCTCGTAATAACGCGGAATTGCAAATGGCGAGAAAGTAGGCGGCGAGCAATTTTATTGTATTTAGGTCGTAATGCCGTCTCGCCGCCGCCGCAACGGCGCTCACGCGCTCCGACCCCTTTCGCGGCGGCTGCTGCCGGGGTGGAGTGGGGGCGGCGCGGCGAGGGTGGGAGTGGGGAGGTATGTGAACCGGTGACGGGCGCGGTGGAAGGGGTCACGCGGCCAACATGTGGAGGTGATTGGAGAAATATTGCCGAATTCAAATGACGCCGCCGCGAGCCTTATCACGGGGAAAGGATCATTGGAGTCGAGTGTCGTTGTATAATCGAAAGAGTTTCTCAAGAACTTTACACGGATACTCTTATAAGTGCTACTTTAGTAGTTTTCGGGAAAATTTGAAAGCGATTTGGGTGCTTCTGTTCAAACTCTTTAAGAACTAATTGTGTACTTTGTACACAAATAGTATTCATTAAAATTAATTTAGTATGCATTTTAATTTTAAAATGTGTGTAAAGTTCATAGAGCGTTGAGATACCTAACGTACTTGGTTCTGTCAGAAAATAAAAGACTACAAGAAATCCAGTATTGTCTGTCAGTCAAATTAAACCTGAAACAAGTTCATGTCCAGTCTTTTAATATTTCATGTTTTGTGCATTTGCAATGTTACTTCTCAGAATTCTTAATACAAAATATTAAAACTTTTTTTCACCTTTAACATTCTACCACTACAGGGCTGATTTTCTTTCTCGTTTACTACTAGTACATACATATATAGAAAAAGTTAAACCATGTTGCAAGTTGATGTCGAAATCTTCATGGAAATATAAGTTTCGGGGGTCTCTGATACCCAAAATGTGTTTTTTTCTATCATTCTGTGTCAGTAAAACTAGTATCTAGTATTGCGTTTACGTTACACGTCTCATCTAGTATTGCGAACTCTGTTTCATAAATCTCACTAAACATTTCGTAGCAATTGTAATAAGTGAGCTACTTGAAAACTAATTGCTGAGGAATTCGTTTTATGTATACATTTATTACTACAATATTGATTAATTAATGTATTAAAGTTGAAATTACAACATTCATTTAAATTTTTGCAATATTTTGGGCAGCTTAAAAAACAAACGGAAATATTTTGAAGTTATCAATAATTTCCGTGAGTAATATTTGCTATTAAATTATGCTTAAGAAGTATTTGATTATTTACCGAAAGTGACATTCAATTTCCCACCACACTCGTGTTTTATCTAAGCGCTGCAAAATTGGTTGTCATAGCTTATTGACAAATTTCGTTGGACACTATTCAAAAATATTCCCCGTCATTGTAATTTCAAGTGTAGTACATCAAAAGACGCAAAATAGAAGAATATCACTATGGTCTATGCGTGTTCATACCATTGTGAAGCTAGTTCCTAGTGTGATCTATGCTAGTATTCTTTGCCGTACTTCCATGCTCGGAGCTACAGTTTTGGTTTGGAATGTAGCCATTTCCTCGCGTAGCCAAGAGCGTCTTGCGGTGACTCCTTTAAAGTGGTCGTGTTGACTGAATGATTTCCCCGCGGCGGTGTACTGTCTGGGGCAGTTTTTAACTGCGCTCCATTCCTTGGAACACACGCGTAAATGAGGCAGGCAAATGCGGCTAATGGAACATTTCCACTCGAAATAAGATTTGCATGAATGAAACAGCGATTAAAATTCCGACACCTTTTAACAAATAACTACCGCGTGTAACACTATTATAATTTACTATTCCTACAGTTTTGCGTGTCAAAATTGAGAAAATATTTCTTGCACTTTGTGTGAGGTATCTTAAAAAGTTTTTATTTCATTTTACACTTTCGTGAGCGTTAAGTAATTTTCTTTAGAGTGACCTTCGGCTTTCCTTTCAATCTAATACCACATATTTGTCTGGAAGTTACATGAATATGGGTTTGATAAAAAGCCGCGGAATCTGTATCGGAATTACATGCAGTATATGAATGCATTATTCTTGGCAGAAGTGTTTCAAAGATGGAATAGAGAATTACTATAAAACAACATGGAAATTTATTGAAAAGTTCGTAAAGCTAACACGGGGAAAGTTTTTGGGTCTGAACATTTACTTCGTGTAATTTCATCGACGCAAAGGGTCGAGTACTATATATGCTTCCAACGGAACGCATTTCTGAGCATTATTCGAAAAATTAATTATTCGACTAGAAATCGCTTTATAATGCAGCAACGATCAGCGGCGCGTGGCCTGCCTGGTCTCCGCGTCACGTTGAGTTAATACAATTCTCCGCAATATGCTAATTTCGACCGATATTACGCGAATTGAAGTGACCAACTAGACGAAGTTGATTGCATTACCAGTCGTTGCAGTTTACTGGTCACACGCCCATACACCTCAAGGGATAATTGGAAGCGAATTGAGTAGGAAGCTCGCGCTAGGGGCCCCTGCCGCTGCGTCCGCCAGCGGAACAAAGGTAAATGACGGATCGGCCTCGCGGCCCGCCCGCGGGCAGCGCGCTGCGGCCAGGGGCCCCGCCCCCTCCGCTCCCACGCCGCCCGCGCCCCGCCCGCGCAGCGGTAATAGCGCCTCTGGGATCGACAGCCATAGGCGCTCGTGGCCCGCGTGGCCTCCGCTGCGACCAGTCGTCGCCGCTTGAAACAGTTTGGATCTGCTTGGTCCAGATAGACGTTTATTTAGCTGGAGGAGCTAACAGGAATGAGTTGAACGGGTGAGTGTAAGAACAGTCATATTTCTAAGGAGTTCTTTTTCTGATACTCATTGGAAACTTCATGACGCAGTACAACATACTGCGTAATTGGTTGCAGTCTCACTACGTATTTTAAATAGTAGCCCTAGCTTGAAACTAGAAAATGATTCTATCACTTTATTTTTGCAATGCTACTGCTTTTATTCACTCGTTCTTCTATCTGTTGTGAAAAACCATTAATTTTATTTCCATCCTCTATTTAGCCATGCCCGCTCTGCTTGTTCTGGCCTCGGCCGACCCGCCATGCCTTGATGCATCACGGGTTGCCTCTTTTGCAAAATTAGTCTTCATTGCACGTTGATTGCCAATCATAAAATTGAAATCAGTTTATTATGATTAATAGTATCAAAAATCATTAAAAGCGATTTGTCATCTACGCCATCAAATTTCGGTATTTTGAGATTTATACATATTTATTATTTTCAAGTTTATTAGATTTTTAAGCTAGAAACTGAAACGGGTTTGATTCATTATATGGGACCGGCAGACCACAACATGTTTATTTTAGGCTTCAGTTTTGATCTAGGAAAGACTAGCCATAAACGTTCTAATAGAGACAATTTTCATTCATATGGAAATTATCACATTATTAAGAATACTACATTAATGAAAATTTGTTACAAATTATACTTTTATCTTTTTATTTTTCATTAATGTTAAGTGACGGTGGCAAATTAAATGAAAAATTCAATTGATTTGCGGGCGTAACGTTTGAAAGGTTGAGGGTTGACCATTTTTTCTCGAGGATTGTCATATTCTAATGTATGTGTAAATAGTTTTCTTTTGTCTAGCCATCTTCTATTCTATTTTTTGTTCTCATAAGGTCCCTTGAAATATTAGTTGTTAGAGAAAGGCGTAGGAATAAAATATTTTTGGCGTACGAATACAATATTGACGGACGATGAGACAATAAGAGCCGAATTCAGCATATTCAAATGAGTACGCCAAAGACACTTTCGTACTAGTTACGCACATAATGTTTTGGTCGGAGTTCTAGGAACCAATATACTCTTAGAAACATTTCGAGTAACCGAGGCTGTAGCCATATTAATTCATGACGTCTCTATGTTTTGTTTGCTTTGCGGTACCCAGTTGTTGCATATGACCGTGTCTTTTCCGTACGGAAATGTCTATTTTGCCGCACGCCTACTTCAAAGTAACACTCTCCAATCAGTAAACAGTGATAGTGTGTACTAGCTTCCATGTATGAAACATATTTTCTACAACTGCCTATCAAACAGTTATTTTCAATATATATTTATATATATATATATATATATATATATATATATATATATATATATATATATATTCTTACAAAGTTATATTAAATCTAAAGAACGTCTCTTGCGCCTTTTTTCTCAACACTCACTCCAGGAAACTAGCGTGTAAGCCGCGATAAATCTTCCCTTCTGAAAGGCACATCCCAGGGTGCGCGAGCGGAGTGCCCGCAATTCTCGCCAGCGACGCAATAGCCCGAATGTAAAGGGGCCCCAGTAAAAGACGAACGACTAAAATCTATGATTTCGACGCGACATGGGCGCTCCGCTCGCTTTATTTCGAAACTCCCATTCGTGATACGCTCTAATTCCAGCGGCGGGACCGCGGGCGCACCTAGCACTACATTTGTGGTGTCATAAACCAGCAGCGGCGACAGCACACCCTCGCGGGGGCTTTCGGGCGGCGCGCGGACCGAGAGCTGATGGCGCCACTGAATGCCTGCCTCGCACAACGCCCCCGTCGCTCCACAGCTGCGTCACGATGCTAGGGCGGAAATTAGAGACGACGCTTGGTTTTGTGGTGGCCGACCGCGCATCTTCTAGTACCTGTGGGTACCGGGGTTGCAATCACGGTCGATCCATGTGGAAATTGTGATGGGCAATGCTGATTCGGGGAAGGTTTTCTCGGGGTATTCCCGTTTCCCCCGTCTCTCATTCTATCAGAAAAACGAGCTCTGGCCCACGAATAAAATGTTGACTGACGAGACGATGAGCAAAGCCAATCACATCTCCTATTACGTAAAAGGCTTGGAATTAAACATGATAATAATGATATAAGATGTGTGAGATTTTAACTGACTCCAGCAGCGAAAGGATTCCGGAGCTATCCTTGGGCGTGGGAACTGGGCCGCAGAAAGTTGCTCTAGTTGAAACCAGACAGTCGTTGAAGACAAATGTATAAGTTTTAGTTGAAATCAGTAGAATGGACGTAGCTGTGATTGTTCGGTAGTTATTCGGCCGGACCCTTGGCCGCAATGCTAGCCGACATATGCTACGCGTACGAGTCCGAAAGGCACGTATAAAAGACCCATATGACAGTCGTGTGTGGTTTCAAAATAACTGTTGGTAATATCTTTGACTTGTGGTAGAGCTAAGGTAGCTAATCATTAAAGTAAATAGAAGTAAGTTGTAACAGAAGAACTTTATGTAATCACTGACTCTATTTAATATTTATTTCAATAATTTAATTCTAATCTGGTGATCGGATGAATAACACCCCTTAATACCCCACCCTATTCTACTGTTGAGTGTATATA
Source organism: Gryllus longicercus (assembly GCA_038098605.1). Taxonomy (NCBI): domain Eukaryota; kingdom Metazoa; phylum Arthropoda; class Insecta; order Orthoptera; family Gryllidae; genus Gryllus; species Gryllus longicercus. The sequence goes on along the minus strand of JAZDUA010000452.1, from coordinate 687,687 downwards.
ATGTAGAAACGTGAGAGTACTTTTATTAAGGTCTGTTTCGTAGTTCTGTGCTTGGCGATGTGAGAAATATTTGGTCCTCGACAATATAGTCAATGTTTCTACCGATATGTAGCGGCCATTAAACCGTCCGTGAAACGCTACCGTCACGGGCAACGCGGCCAACGCAACGTTTCGACCGACATGCAGTGGCTTTCATTAGGGTTTAATGGATTCATGGCCTCAGCATGTCAGACGAAATGTTGACATATTGCCTAGGACGTGGTATCAGGATGCCTCAGAACCCCACAATGACGTCGCCATGTAGAGTGGTTGCACAATCAGGACGAAATTCGATGGTACTCTCGTTGAACTCTCTTCAATTCAATTGTTCCGAGCTAGTCAGTCTTTGAATCGTGTTAATCTTGGCAATGACGCTAAAATGTTGTCGGACATATTGCGACTTCTTATATGATCTTCATCATTAGGCTATATTTTCTTGGTTGCAGTTCAAATCACGGAATTAATTGTTGGGAATACGTCGCAAATGCTGAAACATCACAACACCGCAAAAAAAGAACCGTTGGAGTATACCAGATCCATGATACAGTATCACGTTTCCTTGTTACATTATCATGGATCTGGTGTACTCCAACAAATCATTTTTTTCGGTGAAAAATTTTATTGAATTAGACCGCAGGGGGCGGCGTCAGAGGGGACTGGGGATGACTCGGGGAGGCGAACTGATAAGTTTAAAGAACCGTCTGAATTTTCTGTATTGACGTTCGTACTTCAACAACCCATTATATTGCCGAATTTAACTTAACAATCCCAATAAAATTTCAAACGAGGCAGTTAGGTGAATAAGCATGCGTAATAATCTGAGTATCACTATTTAAAACGGTGAATTCACATTTAACTGGATTCTGACAGTAGTATATCTTGATTGATTTAGAATGGTAGCGTTGGGAAGGATAGATCTCGCGAATTTTTTTCCAGCGCTTTTAAATCTCAGAGGAGTAATTTGGTGAAGGTAGTACGATAAACAATTTTACTCATTGCTAGAACTTAGTTAATATTTTGACAAAATCCCAAAGTGACGTGCAATTAACAGAGTACAAACAATCTCCTATTTATTGCGAAACGATCTAAAAATATAATTCGTTTTATTCGCATGTAGTAAATGCTTCATCGCAACTAATAAAAAAATAGATTCGGAGGACAGAGGAAAAAGATTAGAGTATAAAAGACAGGAAGTGTGTAATTCATTCTGAAAGCTGGAATGGTTGAACAGTAATAACTAAATATATAATGTTGACTTACTGTCTGAGAATGATAGCTTCCATTTTCGCCTTGTTTTATTATTAGCCTTCATTTCATTTCATTTCCTCCTCCAGTTGTAGAATGCACGAAATCAAGAAGTGTTATTATTAGTGAAGTTGTTAGTGTGTGAAGTGTTTTTCTTCTCTCTGTGCTCTCTTTGTGAAAGACGATTTGAAACCCCTTTGCCTTTCGTAACTGCATTTTCGTCATCCCCCCATCATTGAATCTGCACCTGAAGGGCGTCAAACCGGCCTGCCACCGTTAATGGAGTGGTCCTCAAAGAAGAAGTTTGAAACCGGGGAACGTTCGCTCTGCGGCCCCTGCCGCGGCACAGCGGCCAGTGCCGTGGGTTGCACAGTGGGCTTAGTCGGTACGATGAACCCAGGTGAAGCGTCCCGAGCGAGCCTTGATCTTTCGAGTACACACGAGAAATGGTGAGGCAGAGGACTGAGAGAGGAGAGGAGTTGGCGAGAGCTAGAGAACGAGGAGGGGGCGGAGGCGGGGGTGTGGGGGCGCGGGGTGTGAGGTTGAGGGGTTTGGTGTTGAGGGATGAGTGGCCGGGGGTGGATGCGGAGATGGAGGAGCGCGGGGTGTGAGGTTGTGGGGCGAGGGTCCGAGGTTGGCGTGGAGCGTGAGAGGGGGAAACAACCAGAAGGGGTTGCCGAGCAGCCTCACGCACAAGCCTTCGTCCGCCTTCCGCCGAATTACACATCTAGGTCTCCTTTCGCGCTGCGATCTTCACAGGTCGTTGTTCCTTATTAGAGGCATTTGGCCCACCTCCAACGCCCACATTCACGCACAAACAGAAATAACAATGATAGTAATAACGTAATTAAACTAAATAGCTCCCTTCTAATTTGTGTGGAATGTAGTACAAATAAAACTGCAGCGCGCTCCCTCACGCAGTAACTATACCGGAAGAGAGTGAATTTCATGGTTTACCTAAGACGGCAGATAAAGAAAGCTACGCTTAAAAAATCTATTCTAAAGCAAGACTGATAAAAAAGTGAATGAGCTGCGTCGACTAGACGATTGTTTTTCAGAATTACTAAATACTAACAATATGAGGGCTTGAATCTGATTCTTAAGCAATGAATGAAAATATTATATGCATCTTTTGAATCTTTTATTATCAAAGTGTATCGTGATTTAGTTACTTAAGATAGATCACTTTCCTCACTAATTTGCGACACGAATGGTAAACAAATGTAATACTGAACACTAATCTTATGATCGTCTCTTGATTATATCACATTTTTTAATGTAATGAATGTAGCATCTTCAGCATTGTTTTAGAAGATTCAACGCATTTAGTATTCATACACATATTTGTTGATATTTATGTATTTGAATCACTGTAAGATAACTGAATACTCAGCCTTGAAATATTTTGGAAGGTTATAATTGAATTGGAGTGTAAAAAGTTGCAGAAAATACACGTTCTCTTCAAGAAAAAGGATTATTAAGGCGCTTCCTCCCTATGTCAATGACTAAAATTGTCATACAAAATCTGCCTCTAATGTCTCAAATACGAATTAAACATTCTCTAAACGAAAATCGTTAAAGGTAAGCATTTCGTGACTTTAAAGAAGAATCGAGATTGTGGCTTAATATAGAAATATTTGTTTTCAGTGGCAGTATGATTATATAGCATAATTATTCATGCCAGCCAGTTAACTTGATAGAATTCAAGGACAGCTTAGTTCGCTCTAACGACGGCGATCGCTTTGTATCTGAAATTTACCCTCTACTCGTGAGAATACAGGGAGAGAGTGATGAGCTTCGCTCCGGAAACTTTCCAAGGGCATCGACGCCAGCGGATAGTTTCCTCGCATCCCCCCCCCTCCCAAAAAAAGTGCAGCGTTTTTTACTACTGAGAGATCCCTCCACGACCTTGCACATGCTTTTCAACTTCTTGTCGGAGAAGTAATCCACATCGAGCGATTCTACGAATCGACTAGAGGCGGTGACGCGTAGGAGAACATAACATTGATCGCTGCACGGTCTTGCTCTTTCTCGCGTCGTTGAACACACATTCCAGGCTCGTACGTAGTACGTGACACCGCGAAAGTTACGGTGTGTGCGTTTTGTGTAAGTTGACTATGTTACTGACACATTCGCTTTCGGTTAATAATTCAAATGAGTATTACGTTAATACTTATCCATCTTGAATAATACTAATCTGTCTTTATTTATTTTAACTATAATGTCCTGAAAGCACTGCCTACAAAAATTCTGACTGGCAAAATACGTAATATGAGAAAACCTCCATCACCCTGAAGAAGAATGATAAAATATAGTTCATTTACCTCAAATATTTAAACTTATAAATCTATGAAAAATGCAACGAAGATAACATAATATCAAACAGATAGCAGTCTATTGTTTGATCTTCAAAATTTTTCAATGTCTTTCTGTGGACACTCGCGTTAGTGAGAACACTATTGCAATCCCCACCCTCTGATTTCTTCCTTATTTCTCCTCTCAATTTTATCCACTAACATTATCATATAATCGTTTCATTCCCATCTCACATTGTTAAGTTGTGTATATTTATTTTATATCGTGTTCCCCATTCCAATCTCATGTTTTTACCGATCGCCTTCTTGCTAATTGCCCTTTCGGTCTTTCCCGGTCTTCAAATTACCTGCTTTACGCGTAGGACTTTGCAAAAACGTCTACACGAGAAGTTGATCCGTATCAAATAAAATGGCGAACAGAGCGATAAACGCGCAGTGCCTCCCTTCTTCCTGCGATTGCTATGATTGACGAGAGGAATTCATCAGAGCGGCCGGCCTCTCATGAGGACGTATGTGTCGAAAGTAAGTAACGGAGCGAGGCCTTCGCACTGCCGCAGAAGATTGATTCTTCCAGCGCAGGCATTCTTCCCGACGGCCCGTGTTCCTCGTCCTCCTCACTGCGCCGGGCCGCGCCGCGCCCCACCCCGTCCCGCCCCGCCCCGCCCCGCCCCGGCCTGCCCCACCCCGCCCCGCCCAAGCCAACGCTAACCCCAACGCCAACGCGCTCACCCCCGCCCTCCCGCCCCCGCTCCAGCGCCATTTCGCCTCACCACCGCTCCCACCCTGTCACCCACGCATTCGTTCTCCAGTCCACCGCCGTCACCGCCACCGTCACATTTTCATTCCCTCTCACCCTCTCCGGTCCCCAGCCCCGCCTCCGCGCCTTCTGCTGCACTGCTTCGTCGCTAATACACCCAACCCTCTCCCACGCGCTCGTCTTCCGCCCCACCACCCACACCACGGTATTCCCGCCACCTTTACCATCACCGACCTCACCGCCCTGAGCCCCCTCCACGCGCCAACTCTGCTTCCACCGACCTGCCTGCCACTGCGCCCTTTAAACTCGTCACTCCTAGCTGCCGACCTGTGTTTCTGCCGTACATCCTCCGCCCAACTCATCGCTTCCACTTCTCTCTCAGCTTCTTTTCAATCTCTCTCTCCTCTCTCTCTCCCTCGTTTTCTCACGTTCTCCCTCTTGCCTCCTGTTAGCCGTTCGACCTCATGTTCCTTATCTACCTTTTGCCGAACCACTCTTGCCGCCGTCATCGCCCGTATCGCCAATAACCTCTCACCTCTTCGCTCCCTCACCCCTCGTCCCCTTGCCCTTTCTTTCTCACGCCCACTCGCCCAGGCCTCCTCTCCCGCTCACCTCTATTCCTCGCTCCATCCCCCTCCCTTTCTCGCCCTCCTCGCCCAGTCGCGCACCGTCCTTCGCCGCCGTTCTCTTCCGCGCGTCGCGGGAGGTCGATGGAGTATTTTGGAAGTCGGCAAGAGCGAGCGCGCCGGGGCGTCGGGCCCCGCCGCCGCCAACGCCGCCGCCGCTGCTGCGCTGCCGCCCCAATGATAGGCATATTATGCGCGAGCGGAGGAGGCGGCGCCCGGAAGAGGCCAATTTCCTCCCGTGCACGCGCTCTTCGACGCCGCCGGGGGCCGAGGAGGGGGTGCGAAGAAGTGGGAGGAAATCCACCCGCCTTGGCGATGGCGAAGGTGATGGTGATGGACGGTGGTGGGCGGTTGACTCGACGACCGGGTTTACCTCGCACGAAAAATTAACAGTTGCTTAGTGGTTCCCATCCATGGGGGGTCCGCCCCAGAAAAAATACCGTAAAATATTCTAAAGTATTCGGGGTGTGATTGAAGCGAGAATAAATATGTATTTGTGGACAAACAATTGACATTATTTAAATAAAAAACATATGTTCAATTGTAGAAGCTATTTGGTAGTTTTCACGTCTATTTGTACAAAAATAATTTTATCTTGGTTTTTAGTAATTCCGGAGGATATCTTTCCGGAGGGGGATTTCCGACGAGTTTCTGTTTGGAAGCCTCTCAGTACCTCAAACCATCGTGGGAGAGACCTGAGAGACCTGGGATTCGAATGTCGGATTATGAAGTGTGTGGGACCACGAATGGCAGAGATGGCAGTAGGGGCTGATTGGCCGAATCCTTGACAGTGAGTAGGCAACAGAGGGCTACCTTCGGAGAGTGGTAGAAATGAGCTTGAAAATGGAAGAAATTGCTTGAGAAAGACAATGGTTATGGCGAAAGAGGTGTAAAGGACTGGAAAATTTCTGTGCACAACGTACGTGGCACGTATGTGTACATAAGTGGCTTTTCGTAGGAAATGGTATCATGCATTGAGAGAGCGATGGAAAAGAGCGATATTACTTTTCAAATGAAAGTATGTGTAAGTATGTCGAAATTTCCGTATTACGTTTTATTTACAAGAGCATGTCGTACCCACCTTTACTTTGTGCCGTGAACGAGAACCCCAGAAACAATAATTGATCCCCTTATTGAGAAACATCCGTCAATAACAGTATTCACGGGCTCCGTAAAACGTCGAAGGATGCTTTCCGAGTGTCCCCAAAATGCGACTCCTTTTTTACCTAGGGCGTATCTAGTTCTCCTGAATAGAAGTCGAGCAGTTACATTGCTTATCGACACTCAATAAAATTGCCACTCTCCATCGAATTTTGTGTAATTGCCTCGGTGAGTTCAACCCAGGGGTTTTACTCCGTGCATCGAACCGGAGCCGACTGTCATTACGTACTAAAGCCCCAAGTTTTCTCGCCCCCGCCGTTTAACATGAAACTCTCTTCACGTAACGAGTTACGTTACGAGTTCAACGTACATTTAGTTACTGAAAAGTGCTAGTCACATCATACAGGCATACTCGAAAATCTCGCTCACATCGTTTCTGGTAGTCAATATATGCATAAATGTCACAAATCAATTCCTGGTAATTATCGATAATTAATTTACGAGCTAAACCCGAGTGTTTGTGTTTAATATTAGAGTGGAAGTGGTTACAAGTACTGTTCTGTGTGGATCTCACCATTATTTAGGGGTTTTACCCTGATGAAGACAAGTTTACCAGAGTCATAGAGCTTTCAATCACATAGAACTGACCCACAAGTGCTTTCTAGTGTGTGACTTCCCCTTCATTCGCCTAATCATTACCCAGTTTCCATAATATCAGCCCGACAATTTGGTAGAGCCCTCGCTGTTCTTGTCAGGTTTCGAACGCTAACAGAAGCTGGTGGCGCTCGCGCTACCCATCACGCTGGCAGTCTCGTGGAGCAACATGTGTATTGCTACGCAAACCTGCCCCGGAAGGCTACCGAGAAGTTGGATTAACTGCTTGTGTGAGGTAATTACATTGAGTGCGGCAGCCTGGATTTCGGAGCCCACCCCGGAAAGGGCCTGAGAAAACTGTGCCGGAACGGAGAGAAGGGGAGGGGTGGAGAGGAGGTCTTCGTGGAAACGAGAAAGTTACGCTTCCATTCGGTTGTTGGTGTCTCACGGAAGGAGGACGCGGGGCGGATAAGGCCCATTGCCGCTTCCAAGAAGCAACCGCCCCCCGCCGCCCGCCGCCCTCGCCACCGCCGCCGCCGTGGCTTCTGGGTCACGCACAGCGGGGTGGGCGAGAGGGATGGCTATAAATGTTAACAGACACCTTGGGCGTTAGTAATCCCACCCGGAACTTTCTGTTAGAGAACTGGGTTAGCGTCTATCCTCTCAACTCTCCTAGAAGCTGGCCGGAAGGTTCGGGGAGGATATCTTTGGGTAGAGGACTCGTAGTTGTTTGTTATCAATTGTTTAGCGAGTTGAGAAGTTTCTCAGGAGAATGCGCCTGCTGATCCAATAGAAGTAAAGTAGATGATGAATACGTCTCATGAGTTCCTAAATAAAAACGGCTATTCGTATTGGTGGAAAGCGCAGTATGCGATGTGAAGTATTGAATATTTCAGTTCAGGTTATGTTGTTACATTTCGTTTACGTTTGTATATTTCTGTTGTCAAAAAATGCTCTAAAACCTTCTGAAATAATTTTAAAATATAAACATAGTGTGTAATATTAAATAATAACAGTAATTATTATTAATGTAAAAACAAACAAATATTTCTACTACTGACATTAAAAATTGATAAAATTAAGTGTTCACTTCACCTGTTATCTGTGTTGCAACGCAGAGTACGTGGATGGCTTAAAAGAAGAAAGAAAATATACTTTTTATCTCCATTTCGTAGAGATTAAATGTGTTTTTCTTTCTATTTTCCAGGACATTTAGAACAAATGCTGGGATAAGACTCCTCGCGCTCGGAGAACGGAGTACTGTTATTTCCTTTCTCCTAGAGCGACAACGTTGCATACAGGAAACCATTTCAGACACATAAAAAACAGTCGTAAGCCTCTCTAGTAGTGCTTTCTCTAAGAAGGATCCAGTTATTGATCATTCGCTCTATCTCCCTGTTTCATCAAAAACCCTTTTCCCAGTGAGCATAAGGAGTACCTGCTTCGTTAGATTATTTTGTTACGACGGGAACACAGAAGTCTTCGAGAAGCAAAGAAGGAAACAAGAATAAATTGATGTCGTAAAAAAGTTCAGTCCTTGGTTGCGACGCGCGAGTCAGTAGATTAGTACCGACGCGATTCAAATGCATGGAACATTTGCTACATAATGCTCTTTACGAGCGTTTCATGTTGCTTTGAGTAAAATGTTCCGACTGTTTATGATGATTTCAACAGCCCGATAAATCACCCCATTTGATGTTTTAGTATTTGCCATATAATTCGGGTTGAATTGCATTGGAACCTGGGATAAAAGTTTCCGATAAAGATAGGGCGATCACGTACTTGAATAATGACTTTGTAATGTGTTACATTAGAAATGTGCAATTCAATCGTAAGTAAATATGAAATCTGTTCGACAGGGATTTGCTAGTATCAGCATGTTTTATTCTCATGTGAATTCCCTTATTTTGCAAAACTGGCGAATTACTTCAAGTTTTTAAAAGGTGATTCTCAGAACCGATTCTGGAGAAAATAACTGTTTTTAAACTACACAAATTTAATAGACATATTCATGGAAATTTCAACGTACTGATCTAACAATTTTTTAATATTCAATTCAAATATAATGTTTGTGTTCATGAAACATTTGATCGTTTTTAAATATTTTCTTTTACAAAAGGACTCCCTCGTGGGACAGATGTATGTGTTGGCAGAACATTGTAAATACTTTTTAAAAGTCTTCAATTTGTGACGAATTTAATTAATCTTTCTATTTCCTTTTCAAATAACACAGGCACACAAAATAAAAAGTTGTTAGATCCAAACACTGACACATATGTACTTGACACTCTATGTATGTCGACGCGCTGAATCCTAATCTAGTTTGCGCCAACACCCTGCAGTTTTTTTAAATCGAAAAAAAAAATCCTGAAATTGTATTTTTTTTTTGTTTTCAGAGGTTGTTGTCAGACCAAACGCTTTGACTAGGTTTTATTAGGTATTGAACAATTTTATTAAGAAATTTCCATCGGAAACCAAATTTGAATGAAGTGATCATGCACTTGGTGTACGTCGTTGTTTGAATTCGTATGATCTACTTTGTAGAACTGTGCACTCCTAATGTGGGTATTAGTTTAGTGATGTGAAATCTGGTCTAACAGCTTACGTGTTGTGCTTATTATATAGTAATCCAGTAACTCCTGCTATTCTATACTTATTCATAATATTATAATTATAATAATATTATAATTATTCATAATATTATTATAATATTATAATATATTTAAATATTGCTCTCCCTTGAGTTTTGAGTTCTCTAGTTTCGACTGTGCTCACATCTGAAGTGTAGAAAATACTAATGTGTTTGGTAAATCATAGTAAGCGTAGACATTAGTAAGCGTTGAAATATGACCCATGCCCAATAGTTTTCGGATATATATATATATATATATATATATATATATATATATATATATATATATATATAGTCAGTTTCAACGGTTGGCCAGATTGACTTGGGGTGTAGTAGAAAGTGAAGAGATGGTCCCTGACCGTCGCACACGCTAAATACAAGTTTTCTACCCAACCAAGCATTATGGAGAAAAAATGGAAACACTATCATTTTTCTGTAGGTTAAGTCATGTAAAACATTTCAATGACTATAATTATTCTTTAATAAAACAGCTTCCAAATAAATAAATAAATAAATGTATGTTTCTCAGTGGCATCCTCTATTATTTATGACTATCAAACCACGAATTATTTTAAAATAAATATATAAAATGCATTTTGTTTGATTTTTTAAAATATTATTTATTAAATATATAATATATGTATTAAATAAATAGAATAAATAGACACATCGAATTAAAAATAATAAAGTCTATTTTTTTTATTTGTTCATCATGCTAAACATAATTTTACTCTCCCACCAACATATTGCGGTGTATACATCGTTTTTAAAAGTTAAATAAGTAAATTCATGAAACTGTTTTTTTTGGGGGGGGGTTTCAACTGCTTGTATTCGTATGTCATATAAACTATATTTTAACCTAATTTATTTGAGCGTCCCGTGGGCGTTGCAGCTCTCGTTTCGCCCGCCGTGACGCCAGGCGCGGCGCCAGCAGACGACGCGCAGCGGGGAGGAGCGGGGCGCCCCCGGAGCAGAACGCGCTCGGCGCAGTCTTTGTACCTGGCGATTCCTGACATCTTGGCTAATGAGAATGTCCTGAAGACAACCGGCGGAGGTGAGTTCGTTCCGGGGGCCTTTGTAGTAACGAATTACTAATCTAGTGTGTAACTGAACTTCAAGGAACTGCGTAATTGAAAGTAGAAGCGAAAACGCCGAGTTAGAGCGAGCCTTCGGAGTGTGCTGCCTGGCGGGGCGGGGCGGGGCGGGGCGGGGCGGGGCGGGGCGGGGAGGGGAGGGGCGGGGCGGGGTGGGGCGGGGCGGGGCGGGGCGGGGCGGGGTGGGGCGGGGCGGGGCGGGGCGGGGCGGGGCCGGGCCGGGCCGGGCCGGGCCGCTCCGGCGCGCTCTCTCAGGTGTCGCGTTCGCCCTCGCCTGCCATCGCAGGGCGTCTGGGCAGTAGACGCGCTCGTGGGTTATGACGGAGAAGTTTACGGTGGTTATTAATAACGTGTTTGAAATAGATTCACATTTGTGTTCGTGTGATTCTGTAAATGCGCAAGTGAATTCGTTGAATTGAATTGAAGTGTGATGCTTTCAAGAGAAACTTTGCGTTGAATTTATATTAGGAAGCGTCGGAAATATGTCAGGTAGAGTGGATGATCAGGGTTCGTCTCAACAGAAACAACAGCTTAAATTCTGTCTTAACAATTCTTCCGACTTTATTTTAATTAAAAATCATAAAAATCATAAAAATTATACTCCTAAATGTGTTTCATTGTTTGAGATATTCTATGCTACATGTACAAATGTATTAAACCATATTTTTACGTACTACGTAAAATTACATGGACAGTTTTACCACAATAACACACGTATTACTGGCTGTTCCCACAATAAAACATTTGTATACCCATGATAACACCCATGCGTTTTCTATCACATAAAAAAATTAAATTTCGTATGCACGTGCTCAGAAAACAAAGGTCTAGCTTGGTTTTAAATAAACAGAACGAAAACCGATTTTGGACGTACAAGGTGCTACGCTGATAATGCTATTAAATAAAATTTTCATGCCATTTACATAAGAAATGAAAAAGACATCTAAAAGTGGTGAGTTTAAGTAGAATATTACAGAAGTGTTAAGGTTAATTTTGGAGGATTTTTTTTAATGAATGAAAGTTGTACTTCGCCGATTGCAGAAATAGCGCAGTACTAAGATTACGCTAGATTTCGCAGAAAGCGTTTTAAAGGGGAAATTCCTCTTGTAAGAGCTTGTTGAATCTGGAGAGTATCTGCATTGGTTAAAACGCACAAGGCAAGAGCATTTTGGAAAAAAGGATTAGGAACTGTCGTGCAAACGTTAGGTGACAGCTTGAGAGAACTAAGTTAACTGTGACCTGACTTCCAAACAAATTAACTAAAGCTTGTTAGTTCTTTCTCTGTCTGATTATTTGCACTCACTGACTGTTCGCGTTGAAATAGGATGTCCGACATTTTAAACCATTAACCAATTTGATTTCGTATCGTATTTGCGCGCTATTGAAGGAGAAGTATCTGACTCGTGGATTATATTTAAAGAGAAGTTGCAATAGCCTCATTTATTTTTACTCATGTTCCTTCCCTTTTATGTGGAACTTAAGTTGAATTATCAATTTCCATCACGAGTATTATGCCAAAAGTTTTACATGCCACTTTTTATAATATCAAAAGAAATCCAAATATTTTACTATGCAGGCATGGAATAGATTTTAAATATAAATAAAGAAAACGCAACTAACATTCATGCATTTTAACATTTCTACTATATCGTCAGAAAGTCAAAATAATTTTGTTAGTTATATTTCTTTTTTTAAGTTATGTAACGTACACTCTTAATGTTCTATTGAAGTCACCGTCGTACGTGTAGTGGAGTAATCCTTCTTTAATCTAGCCAGTTATCTTCAGTGGTAGTCAGTCATTTCCTTTTATCCCTTCGGCCAGGAGCACGGCTATACATCTTTTTCGGATAGAGAAGACTTTCTGGACAGAAATATCTCGGCGTGCAGCTGTGATGTATGAATAAACCGTTTCTATCGTCGCAATAGAGGTGGTTCACAGACGTCTTTGAGTTACATTTACATTAGTGGTCTAAAACGGGCGAAATTCTATTTTGGCGTTTGCGTTCTCGAGAAAATTTAAGGGACCAGCTATTGATAAAGAATGTCGGGAAATATTTACCCCAATCTGTCACGAATGCACTTTGGAAAGTTTTACAACAGTCTCACCGAAAGCGAATTGTCTTCTCATATCTCATGAATAATTTAACATTTTATATCCGCCCTAAATCTATTTTAATGTCCTCAGTTTTAAGGGTCCCCCAATATGACAGTGGTTAGCGTATTTGACTCTAACGCTGTATTTCGTTTCAAAGCCGAGACAGTCATCGGTGCAGTCACGATTGATTTTCTCAGGCATTTTTGTTTACCCTTATGTGATTTCACTGATTCACGATAAAGATCAAGATCAATATTGAATACGATTGATGTTATTTATGAGAAGTTACAAAATTTTAAGGTTCGCACAAACAGAATTGACTCAATGAAGTACTTACAAAGAAGAAAATGGCTGTTGGATATATTTAGAATGGTTTATTAATGCCGTGTCTGGGGAACCGACCTGAATGACAGAGGTGGCTAGAGCGTGTCCCGACTCAACGCCTCGATCCGAAGGGTCGGGGGTTCGATTCCCGCCGTGGGCGTTGTTTTTTACCCGTTGTCTTTCATGTATGTGTGTTGTCGCGGAAGGTCTTGTGAGTCTGCAGACCAAAGACAGAGGAGTCCGCATGCGTGTGAGTGTTATCTGTAAAGGTTAAAATGTGTTACCTTGAGGAAAATAGTGCCGCAGATAGTCGAAATCGGCATCCCCTGATGCTTGAAAAAGCCCCAGAAAAAAATTAATGACGTATCACTGAAAATCAGTGTGAGGAGAAAATAATATAAAGGCCTTCTGTAGATGAGACGGTATTAAAAATTCTAATAATTTTTTTAAAAAAAGTTATCACTTACGAAAGTATATTATATTAAGTACATATTAAATAATAAGAGAATTCATTTTGTGACTTCATATTACGTGTTAATGGTTCATTTGTCTAGTTCGATTTAAACACTATTTACAAATAATTTTTACATAATATATGAAATGATTTGCTCTCATAACTAAATTCTATAGCTAAACAATTAAAAATTAACTTCGTTTTTATTTCAAACTTTCTTTCGTTCTAAATTGTATACAAACTTAAAGAATGGGGTGTGGAATATCAAATTATCTACAAAGAGTTTAGTGTGCTGTTGTTGGTCAACGACCTTCGTTTACTATAAAATTGCAAGAGCATCACGCTTTACAACCCCAGTTCAGAATAATATGCTGTCTGGCTAGAAGTCGGCATTTTAATATCAGAAATTAGGAATTGTTTCCCGATATCAATGCAGGGCGTTCTGTTTAATATTTATAACATCCCTGAGATTAAACCGACTTTTATATATCAACATATTCGAGGGAATCACCTTTCCAAACAATTTTAAAGTCTTAACTGCTATGCAAAAAATAAATAATTTTGTAACTTTTTATATTTTTTAGCTTTCATCTGACATTTAGGGACATAAAACACAGTTTAAGGAAGTAAAATTTTATTTCAAGATACTATACACTTTTTTTGCTTTTATCGTGTGAGAGATGAAATTCCTTATAAAACGATGTTACTTAGAAAATTAAATATCGGAAAGTTGGGTTACAATATCACTTTTAGCTCAAACAAGACCTCCTCCCACGAAATATTTAATGAGAAGCGTCATTTTGTGTGAAATTGCCTGATATTGATTTATATTTCGTCTTGAAACACAAAGGAATTTTTTTAACTTGTCGTTTGTTAAAAAATTATAAAGAAATTTGTAATTAAATTAGGGAACTGAGTTTTTTCTGAAGAATGAGCCTGGCAGACGAATTCCAAACGTTTCTAACACAGCTTTATTCATTAATAACAGAGTGAGTAATGTAATACACATTTTAGAGACCGGTGTCAATGAAATCGGGAAGAATGGATTTCCGAGTACAGCATTCCGTGCAATCGATCGAACACCATACCACATTAATTTGCTGCTGTCATCGTGTAATTGTGAGGACCGATGAGTTTGAAGAGAAGGCCGGCAACCGTTCCGTGCACTGCGCGCTCAATAATCCTGGTTTTCCTATTTTTTTTCTCGCAAGCGATTGAGCTCCTTCTTCCGGCGGGGGCTGTCGGTCGTGTTTGTCCCTGAGCTCCCAAGTCTGTCACATCACTTTGATGTTCGCCTCCGTTAGATTACCACGCTTTTCTTACGATATTCTTTCCCTTTTCGAGGAACGTTTGTATAATTAGCACTTCAACAATTCAATCAGTTTTGTCACTTTTCTTACAGCATTTTAGATTTAGATGTAAATTTATTTAGTCAAAAAAACTGTATGTGATGTATGAAGGAGAATATCTTAGGGTAATGCATTGCGTAAATTTTCCCAAAACACCAATTATCTAATTGTATCATTCAAACGGATACATATTATATAATTATTCTACTGATTAAGTAGTTTTCATTTGTATTTTCATCCTTTTTCTGCAGTCGACTCTGAATAGAGTGAAAACGCAGACAAACAATTTTAGTTAATGAAAACCACTGTTCCCGATCCACATTCATTTTGTATACACATCAGTTATAGTGAACTCTTGACATTGAATATATTGAATACATGAAATACAACTTCCGCCAAAATATAATACGACTCAGGACTCCAAGCTTCACTAACTCTATGAGTTTACAGGTGAAGGTCTCCTGAGTTATTTTTGTAGCATTAACGGCGAATGAAAGGGACTAAAGAAAGTGGTAGTGAGGAAAATATTTTAGCCCATCTATGGACACTCTGTTGAGCGTGAAAACTTAATGGACGCGGGCTTCAAGATGGAAACTAAAACATTTGGCTAGCAGACGCATACCATGTCGTTTCGGTACCAAGATCAATGAGGGTCGATGGTGGACACAAGGATAAATTGAGACCTAATGATACAGTATTTAGCAATATATTACAATACTTTTCTGCATGTTTGTGACAAAATACATTCATTGTTGAGGTACGGCAACGGCATTTATGTTTTGAATATTTTCTGTCCTTTGCTCAGGGACACAGATGGCCGTGGGATTATTTTTAAAATATGTAGTTCAACTTTCACGTTACGTCAACTACCTTGTTCAGCCTGTTCTCCACATCCACAGGTACTCAAATAAGATGTTTACGGTTAATGTGATTATTTGCAGCCTAGCAGTTAGAGAACTGCGCCATTTTCACGAAATGACTGCACATGGAGACGGTTTTAAAGTTTTCTGTATATATCCGATGACCGTCGAAAGACGAAACGATCACTTACAGTTAAGAAGGGTTATAATAATAAAAGTCTTTAAAGATGGAACATTAACTCCTTACCTAAAGAAAGACAGAGGACAGTACTACGCTGGGTTCCGTTCCCCCATTGGTTTGCGACTATTAAGACATCCATAATGCTGTGAAAGTGTCACTCAGAAAAGAAGAAAACGAATATGATGACAAAGGGGATATAAATGAAGATGGTGTTTCAGCAGGGCACGAATCCTTCAAGGTCATCAAACTTCTAAAATATTTTGTATGTGATCACTGTAGAATCAAGTATCTATAAAGCACGGGCTCGTGAAATGGATCTGCAAACGTTAATTAAAAACTACGCAGCCAACAATAATAAAAATTATTATTTTAATTAACATATTCAAATTTTGAAAAATTTGAATGTCGAATGTAACATAAATCTCTCTCTGGAGCGCAATTACATAAAAATGAATATTACAAAACAAGAGCCCTTTGGGCTTCCTTACGCCAGAAATATTGCCGTTCAATACACACAAAAATGCATAATGGCGAGTAAGCCTCTTATGTAGGACGCCACGTATATGTGCTCTCCGGTGCTCTCAGTGTCTTTCCACAAACAAAGCGTGAAGTTTTACGGTACAGTGGTTCTCGAGCTCAGAAATATGCGTGGGGTTACTTCAGCGCTCTTTGTGGCGGCGGCGGCGGCCCCAGGGACTCACCGGAGGCCTTCGACCTACCCCGCGCGGCGGCGTCGAGGCTCAGGTCACAGACCGACTCAGCCGGAGGTGATGGTGGTGGTGGTTGTGGGAGTGAAGGCAGTAACAGCGGTAGTAGGATGGCGAGGGCGTTCTGGAGTAGGCGGAGGTGGCGAGGGTAGAAGCTGTAGGGACGGCAGATTACTGCAGATGCTAGCAGGATGCCGAGGTAGTTCTGGTGTTCAGGGAGATGGTGACGGTGGAATGGGAGGTGGCGATGTTGGAAGCTGTGGAGACGGCAGATTACTGCAGGCAGTAGAAAGATGGCGAGGGTGTGCTGGTGTTGGCGGAGATGGCGAGGGTGGAAGCTGTGAAAACGGCCGATTACTGCAGGTAGTAGCAGGATAGCGAGGAAGTTCTGGTGTTGGGGGAGATGGTGAAGGTGGAACGGGAGGTGACGATGGTTGAAGATGTGGGGCGGCAGATTACTGCAGACGGTAACTGGGTGTCGTGGAAGTCCTGGTGTTGATGGAGATGGCGAGAGTGGAATGGGGGATGGTGATGGTGGAATCTGAAGGGTCGGCAATTTACTGCGGCGCGTCGGGTGGCTGGCGAGGTTTGGGGGCCAATGGAAGAGATGGTGAGGGCGTTCGTGATAATAAAAGTGGAGACAAAGGCGACGAAACAACGTTAGTGATGACTTTGGTGATGCTAGTGGAAATTGGGATTGGGGTGCAGGTCAGTACGTTTAAGGTGAGGTATTCAGAGTGGATACCAACCTAATTGCTATGTACGGTTATTGTCAGACCAATTAGGCGGAGTTGATGAGACAGAACCCGAATTCGCGGTAGGGCCAACGAAGAACGAGGCATTAGTTGCAAGTGGCGGCAGTGGTAGTGGCGAAGCAGTTTGATTCGCGGTAACTTGAAGTTGGAGTGGAACGTATTGCGACTATGCAGAACCCCTTTATGGGAGCGCGTGTTGGATTGAGATGTATTGGATAGCGCAGGAAGTGGGGCTCCCAGGTATACTCCGATTTAAACACAGTAGCACGTCAAGATCACAAGCTGGATGGATACGGGTACACTGCTTTCCAATCGAAACCTGTGTTACGGCTTACATTTTTGGTATTGGAGATCCCTATTGGGTGACAACGTCCCCTTCTTCTTCCAGCTCGTGACCTTGAGGTGCCACAACGTTTAAATTGAAGTATAAAATCCAGTTGGCTGCAAGGTGATGGTGCTGATGTCGGAGGCTCTGCGCGAGCCGGAAGAGACTGCGGAACCTGCACCTCCTCCAGCATATTCTCTTCCACGGCGATAGCAACGCTGACATTAGCATTACCGCAAGGGTGGTAATTGTGGTGGCCCTGTTGGGGAAGGGGGCGGAGGCCGCGGCGGTGTCTTTAGTCTTTTCATCTATCGTGCCGATGTTAATACAAAACGGGCATTGTACATTCTTTGGAAAAATTTAGCTCATGAGGCCATTGCACTTAATCCTGTATTAGATGAAGGTGTTGAAGACGGTGTAAAAGGTTGTGCTCTTGGTGGTGGTAGTGGTGTTTTTCTGGTGGGCATAGAGGAGGTGGTAAAAGTGGTGGCGGCAGTGGTAGTGGAGGTTGCGGTGTTTCTGAAGCTATTATGGAGGTGCTTGTAGTAGTGGTATTTATTTATTAATTTACGTCAAAAACATTTAAAATCTGTGTGTGATTTGCTATGGGGAGAAGTTAATTTGAAGTTACATGTATATCCACAAGCACAACAATGGACCATATCAGCATTCATCAAGGATCAGGGAAACTGGACAAAAACCTGATTGAGATGGGGGTCATTGACCTAAATGCTGAAGTGCAATACTTGTTACAGGTTATTTAGAATGATACAATCCAAGTGATAAATAATACACTAAATGTCAATATTAAAATTTATATTACTTTGCTTTTGGATGCTCCATATAGTCTCTAATTGTATAGAAACAGCGGAAAAGATTTTACTTGGGTCTAAAACGCTTGTATCGAATTTAATCGTTTAATGTCATCTGGCTAAGTGTTGTTAACTAATGTACGTGTATTGTATGTGAATTTTTTGTAATGAGCCATTGATACTGACACCTGATGAATATGATTACTACGTCGAGTGTTGTTATATACATCGGCATTTGCTGAAAATATATTCCCGCCCTTAAGTAAATCATTTTTGACAAAAAAACACTGATTCATATATCTAGTGATAAAGATGAATAAAGAGAGGCTTACACGAATCCCGTGGGTGGAATTGCTTATTATTCGTACAATTTTTTTGTGTGGTAATGGTATCTGAGGCGGTGCTGTTGGTGGTGGTGGTAGTGGTGGTGGTGGTGGTGGTGGTGGTGGTGGTTGTTGTTGGGCTATTGTTGGTAAGGGTTGTAGTGCTGTCGTTTGTGGTAGAGGTTGTGAGTATGTTGTTGTTGTTGTTGGTGGTGGTGGAGGTGGTCTAAGTGCTGTTGTTGGTGGTTGTAGTGCTGATCTTGGTGGTTGCAGTGCTGATGTGGGTGGTTCTAGTGCTATTCTTGGTGGTAGTTGTAGTGCTCTTGTCGTTAGTGGTGGTGGTTGTGCTGCTGGTGGCATTGGCACGTCGACGGCTGCGAGATAAGCCGGGGCGTCGGCAGCGGCGCCTGGGCCTGCATGGCGACGGCGGCGAGGGCTTTGCCGGCGGCGCCGAGCCACCAGCGCGTGGGCGTGTTCGCACGCGGCCGTGCACACACTGGCGCCCACGCGCACGCCCCGCCCGCCCCGCCGCCGCCGTCGCCGCCGCGACTTCCGCTGTGGAAGTTCGCGTGGAGGGCGCGAAAGTTTCCAAAGTGCCGTCGTCTCTGCCGCCGCCACATCCTCGCCACCGCCGCCGTCGCCGCCTCAGGCTCCTCCACTGTTGTCTGCGTCTCTCACTCAGTGGCCCTTTTCGCGGTTCCACCATCCGCCTGCTTACGGGACCACCGACAACATACCACGCTTCATGGTTGCGGTAGCACTTTCGCGGGCTCGTAAATCACGGATGATTGCATTTGTACGAGAGATTCTCAGTGTATCGGGCATCAAAACATTATTATTTTGCTTCCGTTGTCTTGTAAAATGTTATTTGTACTTCGCCGCGGAAATACGCTTGTTAATTTTTCTGGGTTCTGAATTTACAACTTCACTGAAGGAAAGTTCAAACGATCTCCTGGTGTTATTTTTTTCAAAAAACAAAATCTCCTTAGAATATCTGGAATGTTTCTTGACTGCATACCTTAGATGACATGATTTCGATTTCAGTCAAGATTTACGTCCGGTTTCCAGAGATTCAAAAATTGTGAAGATCCGTTTCTTTCCTTCTGGGAATTTGTATCAGATAGGGGAAATCGATATTTCTTTTAATAATTGAGCTGTATTTACTAAGCTGAATTTTGCTACCATCTGCTTTCGCGCTTATTAACGAATTTGGTTTCGAGGGGACTCTAAGATGCTAGTTTTTGTTGCGTCGTAGAATTTTACACACTGCTTGATTTCGCTAGTGAAATAATATATTATTTGTCTACCAGCAGTAAAAACTACCTTTTCTGTTGCAAGAAATCGTTCATAATCGGTCACAAATGATGACGTAGTATTATATTTTACGGCCCGAATGTTTGCGTCATCGTCCATTCAGACAATCGCAGCGAGAGAATCGTAGGGAGGTAGAGCAAAACGGACCACAGTTTTCTCGCACATATGTCTAATACCCGAGACGTAACAAGAAAATTGTTTCTCTAAATGACGTTTGAGTCTCCTATAAATTTATTATGCTGTTATACAAAAAAGTAGCGTATGTAACTCGTTTATAATGTTGTTTTATTGCATTTGCACAAATTTGAAACTTCTCTCCTGACGCCGCTCGTTTTAAACACATGTACTCATGCAATAAAACGTAACATTATAAAATAATTGCATAAAGTAACATAACAGTTAAGAATAGCTCTGTTTAATATCGGAATCATTCCTAAAACGCAATATTTCAGACACAAATGTTACATTATTTAATTTGATTCTTTTTATAGATATTGCTAAAATTGGGTTCTATTTATATAGTTTTTAAGCAATAATTAAAGCTTATATAATTGTAATATGGTAGGTTTATGGTCACATGTTAACTCTAAATCAATTATAGCGCGATAAACGTTAAGGAGGGTTAAATTACGTGATAGGAAATAAGATTTAGATTTGTGTGGCGATTAAATGATTTTTGTTTTTCCAACTCTCGCGATTAAAATAGACAGAGAAAATGGAGAAGAAGCATGATTTGAAGAAGTTTCCATTCCTCTTTTTTTTTCTCCCCAAACTACACTCATTCAATTTGCACGGGCGCCGCCTCTGACCCTTGCCTAATAAGTCTGTCTCCGGGAGGGGGCGCCGCCCCGTATCCCGCAGCCCCAACTCCAGAAACTAACCACCTCCATCGTCTCCCCCGCTGCTCTTCACGCCCATTGCTCCAACGGCCGCCCGCACCCCCGCCCCCGCCCGCGCCGGCGCCGCCGCTCCTCACGCCGAGGCCGCGAGCCCACCGCCGCTGCACTTTTCTCGCTCCTCCCCCCGTCCCTCCCGGACCCCGTCCTCGTGCCCGCCCTCACCCCCGCCGCGCACTTGAGTTCCCCCGCTCGCCCGCCTGCTTGCCTGCCAGCCACCGAAGCCCTGCGAGCGAGAAAGGGCGAGCGGCGTCCGGGGGCGGGGGCGGAGTCGCACGCTCCGCGGAGGAGGAGGAGGAGGAGGCGGAGGAGGAAGAAGAAGAGAGCGAAGTGTTTCCGACTTCTACGAGCAACGTCTCCGCCTCGAATCCCGGGAGGGCGTTTCCGCCGTTTCAACGACGCGGCGAAAACTGGGCCGTTTTCTCACCTCGACCCGCTGACCGCGCGCCCCGTCCCGCGCCGCTCCTCGCCCCGTCCCGCCCCGTCCGCGCAACCCCGCACGCCGGCCGGCGCCTCCGGGACTCTACGGGAGGGCGGGAGCGGGGCGGGAGCGGGGCGGGGCAGGGAAAGGGAGCGGCGTGTTAGGCAGCCCTGACCACTCGGGCCCGCCACGCCGCGCGCTCGCCGGAAGCGGCCAGGTGGGAGGAGAAAGGTGTAATCGTAAGGGATGCGGCTCGCTTCGTCCGCGAGTGGCCATTCCGCTCAGGATTTCATTGCTGCTCGGAAAAATTCAAATGGCGCGCGCGAAGAGAATGGTTTTAAGTTAGGCGATTAATCTGTCCGGTAGATGTTATGAGGGAAATCTCAAATCAGAACCTGTATTTCAGATATTGTTACCGTCCACAAGTATTTTATCAGTACATTTTATCAGTAAAACTAGAATATGAAAATAGATAGGTATGTCGGTTTAATACATATGTGTAGAATTCACGACCAGTATAATCTGGCGTGCGTCTAATTACACCATGTCACATGTTACATATTTTTGCAATAAAACGTTTTTTATAATACACTACACACCAAACATATGGTCTGCATTTGGAATCAATTATTTATATATTAGATTTGTGTGATTTGTTCGCTGTTTAATCTATTAAATCATTTACGAATTTATACAAAAGTTATAAATATTTTGTAAGTTTAGGAACCTGAAGGGTATGAGATGTGTCCCAGAAACGTATTTAGTAATGTAACATCGTTGGAAACAATAGTGTTAGTGTGTCTTTAAATACGACTTCAAATATCAAAACGCGATATCAAAAAATTCATTCAAATTTTGAATTTTTATTGCATTGTCGATAAATTTAAAGGGATTATGAACAATAATTTGCATTTATAGAATCTTTCGACAGAACTGCTCAGAGAAAATTCTCGGTCGTAGCTTTCTGGAATATTAGGAATTTTAATGTGAGAACTGAAAATCCATATTAATTATACAATAAATTATTTTCCGTGATATAGACATATATTCAATTTGCATTCAATAATTTTTTTTTTAAATTATTCGCAAGCGCTCGAAATTTGGTGTATTTCGTGGATGATAATTTTCCTAGTTCATGGACGTAAGATTATTCTTTTTGACGAGTGTTCCATTAAATACTAGCATTTAGAATTCAAGGAGGCTTCGTTTCTTGTTGTTGTTTTTTACGGTGGATTGATGATTATGTAGGCGATACGCAGTTAGGTCCTTGAGGATGGAGGGGGTGGGCGAAGAACCAGTAGGAGGAAGAGGAGGAGAAGAATGTATTAGCCACAAAACATCCCCGAGAGTTGAGATTCAAAAGGTGGTGAAACCTTATTTTAGAAGGTAGCTACGTAGGGTTTGTGTGAAGTTCATGTACATCGGTGTCACTCCTCTGAAAATATTATATTTTTCTTCCTAAGGAAACAATTCTACTTGTGTACGAAAGTCAATGTGCTGTATTTTCTTTGTAAAGGATGTGTTTCTTAAAAATTACTCTTGCAAAATAGGTCTCCTAATATACATTAGAGATATATATATATATACATTTACATATGATTACAATTAATGTTTATCATGATTGAATACAATTATTTCAATGTTTCATTTAACTTACACATATTTGCAATGAGTATTGACTGCCCAAGAACTATACATCTATATATGTATTAAACACGTTATATCTACAAATTAATTACGAAGTTAAATACAATTGTATATATAGTTAATGTGTTCTAAAAAATCTATTCGATGTTTTGTTTCTCGGTGGTCGCAAAAAAAGTAATGTGTTCGAACCTAATCCTGTGACGATACGTATCTTTGACATTCGTGCCCCTATACACCCAGTCACAATTTTGTTTTTGAATATTGTAGATTTTTTCGAAATGACTGCGATATTACAAAAAACTAGAAACAGAAACCATTGAACATTTTCCTTTTTCATACATATGATTAATAGAAACTTTGAAATCAGCCTTTGAAAATAGTTGAAGAGATTTTATGCTCAAGATAGTTTTTATTGCATTTCATTACAAGTTGAAATTCATCGTTGTTTTAAAGTCACTATGAAATTTAATCACCGAGAATGTTAATAAAAAACAAACGTTAACGAAGATAACTTCACTTATTTCGCAACTGTTATTTGAGCCACGATATTGACAATACAATCAGTTTTCAGGGAATTTCCTTCGGAAAATATGAATTTTTCTGGTACCTTCACTGAAAGGCAGAAAAAGTAAAATTGTTCAAACTTAAAAGTTTTTGTTCATTTCTTTGTTTTTTGAGCGGTCATAACGCTGGAGTGTTGTGGATGCTCGCATTTGAACTATTGCTTTCAAGAAAGCAATAAACGACAATTTCGTATGGTATTTCTTCACTTTCCAAACCTCTATGGTCGACATTTTTTCTTTTGTTTTCATCAACTATAGAAAATTCCTGTTTCATTAGTACCCAGTAGTATTCATTTAGTCTTCGGTATTAAACGATTGATATAATTTAATGGATTTTCGTGTTAGGATAGCTAGGTTTTGTGAGATGATTTAACAAAAAAAAGTAATGAAAGTGGTTTTACCCTTGTGAACGTAAAAAACTATGAACACAAAATCATGAATTAGAAATTAACAATACCAGAAGAAATACGTGCAGAGAGTACGTCAAATAAATATTGTATTTTATTTCCTCTATTGCTCAGATTTACTATATTATTTTAATTTAATCTATTGAAATTAGGCTAATGAAATTTTACGTGTTACAGATATATCACCCGTAATTACACTGAAACAATGAAAATTTTGAAAATGTTAATTATTTTTCTAGATTAAAATAGTTTCTCATAATGCAATTTCTTGCCACGTTTTGTAGTAATTAAAGTGCAGTAAAATGGATAACACTAAGGTAATCAGAGAAAACTTGTTTCAGTAAATGTACGAGACTTTTATTAACTTTCAGTTTCCTATTAGAAATCTGAGCTGAAGGAAGATACATTTAGTATAAAAAATATCGACTTTCAGGAATGAGTTTTAAAGACGCAACCCTCAGAACAACCTAATTCTATAATTTCCCTCATCAGAAGAATAATGTTTCAATAACTACATTCTTTTGTCACCTTTTTTATGTTGATTAGCTTCACAACATAAATTTTTCAATTTATTTTCTACATGTCTAAGTCCTTCGGTAATTACCCGCTGGATTGTGTAACAGTGTCTAAAAGTATTGGAGCCAGTACCTACGCTCAATGAAAGGAGGACTTCACATATAAATAATGAAATAAAATACTTGTAAGAGTAATTAAAGAACAATTTAAAGAAAAAGTTATGGAGCGTTATGAAAAATATAATGTCAAAAAACCAACAATTTTTTGATTGCAAATTTGTCGTTCCGTATCGCCTTAAAGCTACCCAAACATTTATCGAACGTTGCTTACAGTATTGTACGCCTTTTTGACGATAAATACATTTGATTTGATTTATTTAGTCAAAAAACAGTAAAAATTGTATGTGACGTATGGGGGAGATGATAATCTGCGCTCGTTTTCTTCAGTTCCAGAGTCCCTTCCCATCATTTCAACTATAAATAGTTGAAAAATGAATAAAAGTTAAAAACAAATTTAATATATTAATAATAATATTTTTAAAAGCGCGAGATTAGCGACATTTGAAAAACTAGACATTTTCGTTCACGAGTTATAGAAAACTTATTTGCAACGGTAAACAAACTGCAGATTTTATTTTCTGCATTACTAACAAAATTGTAACTCGCCTTTACCTCTACTTCTACCACTACAAGCAAAAGGAGAGTTCAACAAAAAGTGCGCATAGTGAAGCTACATTTACGTCCAGACGCAAAACGAGCGGCGATATCATGTGCGCAATGTGTCAGGGAAACTGGACAAAATCCTGATCGAGATGGGGGTTACAAGAGTTTATTTTCTTATTACGTTTGCTTGTTTTCACATCTTGATCAACACAAAGATTTTAAAGTTTGATTATTTGAATCCTCTGTACATCACGGTCCATTCTTCTATTGTTTCGTGAATTTATACGATACAATTACGGCATTGCCTCCCAGAGGTCTAATATGTACAACTTGCACCCATTTCACGAATCCGGAGGGAATTGGCACCCTTGTCAGTCATTAGAGGGACTGTAAAAGCTGCCCGAGCTACTGCAGCCAATATCACGCCAAGGAACACAGACTTCCGTGACGACACGTAACTCCCTCGTCCTTCGTCCCCGGCACTCAAACTGCAAAACGTAAAAATCGTCCGAGTAATTTTCAGCCCCGAAGTGGATACCCGGTGCGGTCGATGCCCGCGCAGACACGAAGCAAAACTAATTACATTATAGTACCCACGTCCTTTGCAACGGCTAGCGCGAAAAAGAATCCAGACTCTTCAGAGAAAATATATCTGTTGTTTATGAAAGAAAAGTAAATATTTTGAAGGCACTTTTCCTTTATTCATGCACAACTTCTTTTTTGCCAAGTCACGCGAGCTTTTCTCTCGGTTTATGTCTGAATAACATGGAGCGTTAAAGTTTATTCGAAATGCATAAATAATTTGTTACCCGTTACTTTATATTCATACTACAATTGTTTTTGCCTCCAAGAAAATATATTGGAATAGGCAAAAATAATAGACGGTTTCATTTCGAAACAACTTTACAGTATTCTTTAGGGTATTGTTTTAATACATTTTAATGTCTTCTAAAAAGATAAAATTAGAGAGATTATAATACCAAAATTATTCGTAAAATCAAGTGATTTCATGCAAAATTAAAAGTCTCTATATAAGTATGGATTTATTTCTTTTTTTATTTAAATATGTTCTGAATTGTAACATTTAAAGAAATCAATAAACATGTTAATTTTAAATCCGAAGAACACGTTTAAATCAATGCAAATGTAATTTACGATATCACGATTTCAAGCATATAATTTGGAGAAGACATTGTATTGGTGCAAGGAAAATAGTGTGTAGATGAGCCCCTCCAAACGATGCATTTAAAAATTCCTTTGACCTTATACTACGCTAAAATGAAATATTTGTATATTGGGATTGTGTTTATTTTCTGGCCGCTCTAAAATGTGCCTCAATATGTAAGCATTCTTGAACTTTTCAATGTAATTAAATTCCAAAAACCAATACTCTTCATTATTTAAGATCACATTAGAAGATAATTTTTTTATGACTAATTCTGCATAAAGCAGGAAAACGTCTATGGAAGAAAACGAAACTTCATAAAATTTACTTGATAAACGTTCAGCGCGAGACCAGCTGCATACATCTCTACATAGCTTTAAACCATAATATATGATACTAAACAACACGTTTTTCTCGATGGGTAATCAGGAGAAATTTCCGAAGAGGCCTTGCGTGATGCGGATGCATAGTTAAAAGATTGTGCCGTTTTGCGCCATAAATGGGGCATAAAATACATTTTTATTAATGCAGAGTAAACCTTCTACCGTAATTCAGGTTACGTGTAGTAGGATGTATAATGTGGTATGTCACGCGACGGTTCCCTCTGACAAACAACCCTTTACAAAAATTTCTTTTTTCCATTATTGTGACTTGTTAAATTCAATCTCAATACTTGTGAACTTTTTAAACTATTGCCTTAATATAAAGGCTTCCGTATTGCTTCGTAAATTTCCTCCTTTGAGAACAGTCAATAGTAGACGTAGTATCTTTGATGTTCATTTGCAATTCCTTTGCAGTAATTATCTCCTTTATCAAATAAATTTTCCCTTCTAATTAGAGAATAATTATTATAGTTAACGTTACTGAATGGTGAGTACGAAATTCGAAGGACAAGTTTCCATCTAAAATAAAGGCTTAGTACCACGATTCTGTACGTGTTCAGTTTTCTTTTTGTTTCGTGTTATTTCCCACATAGAGCGTAAAATTTCTCTTCCTAAGAAAACAGTAACATCTTGCCTTGTTACGCCGTTCTGCAAAGCATGTAAGTGGTCTTATTCACGAGAAAAAATGGAATATCCTCTCTGCCAATTACCGACATTTGGTTAAGCGGTGCTCTCGGCAAGTGTGAAGCTTTCAATATTCGAATATCGATACTTATTGATTTCGTATTGGAATCCTTTGTTGAGACTCGGAAAGTTTCACTTTAAATTCTTAAAAACAAGACACCGATAATAAATATTCATAACTAATCCTCGCACTTTTACTTTTATAAACAGCCCTCACTGAATATCGAGTCTGAGGTTGTTTCAGAGGATTTTTTATTCTTCACAGAAAGGAATTTTTTGATAGTAAAATTATAAAAATAAAAATGTTAAATAAACATTGATTTCTTGGATAGTTTAAAAACATATTAAGTAGATCTATTAAGCTAAATGAAATATATCTCTTATTTAACTTTAAAGTTATACTTAATTACTTACAAGATTAAGTTATCTTATGAAGTCATATGAATCCATATTCTGATATATAAAAATTACAATGTACCAACGAAAAGATTCTGCGTATCCATGTTGGCCACCAGAACTTAGACAGTATAATTCATTGAAGATAAACATAATATTCATACCATAGAATCATTCTTAACCCAGTGAGAGCGTATTTCTTTTCAAATTTATGGAGATTTCATTTAAAGCTAACAAATGTCGTTGCCAGGAAAAAACGAGCAAACGTAATAAATAATCAAAATAAATAATCCTAAATAAAATATGAGAATAAATCTGCCTCTCGCAACAATTATTACGACATCAAGCGTTAATTTAAAAAGCACAGCCCTAGAGATGAAATTCATTGCATATCTCCCAAGGCGTTTGAGTTCAAGACGTACAATTGCCCTTCGAGAGACAAGACAAACCTTAGCGCTGGGGAAAACAAAGATAATCTTCGAATAAATATTCGTAACTAAAAAAAAGTATTAAATTGTCGCTAGCCACTATTATTTCCACATTATGTGCTATTTTGTAAGAAACGGTCCAGAGACAATTCGTGGTGTTTCTTTGGAGATATTTTTTGCACTGAAGCTTTTGCACCAGCTGCTGCCGGACCGCTGCCTCTCCCCCTGCCCCCGTCTGACGGTGTCTTGTCGCATTTTCCCTTTTCTCCTTTTCTTTCCACTCGTTCGTTCATTACCACATCAAACCCACTTCATAAGCCTTGTCTTGGTAAGCAGGCGCAGCAGAAGCAGGTGTAGGGTTGCTTCAGAGAGCGTTTCAAAGGGAAATGATTTTGGCAGTTACTCTCGAATAAAAATCATATTATTTGTGTACGTACTGGGTGCGTTGTAGTTTCAAAGTGATAAAAAGTAACGCACCCCATTTCATTTACCTGTCTTGCACGAAGGAACAGACGTAAATGAATTTTAAAAACAATTATAACACTAGAAATACTTCTATTACATGTCTATTAATAATTCAATTTATTGTTCATTTATTTGTGCTATTTGTACAATTAGTTTTCCGATGTGTTTATGGGATAAATTCTGTGTTAATTCTCTGTAAATGAGTTAGATACATTTTTTTTAGTTATGTACACGATAACATACAAAATATTAAACATTCTATAGTAGCACATGCCGGCGTCGTTAGCCGTCTTGCTTAACTACAATCCGTGAAGTCACGGAAGTTAAGTATTTCGAGACACCACGGATTCCCGGGGTAGACCATCTGAGAACCCTGGTTACTAATGGCGCCGAACCCCTGCCCGAAGGGATAAAAAGCTGTGACTGTTTGCGACGCTGCAAAGTAAGACAAAATTTCACGCAGGAATACTCCGTATTTGGATAGTATGTCAAAGTTAGTAGAGAAAGTTTAACATTGGCAAACCAATAGAGAGAACCTAAAATGTTCAAATTTAATAGCTGATTTCACATGAAAAATAAATATTGACGAATGATTCTCTCTCTCTTATACAAAGTATAGGATATCTCTCTTCCTTGGAGAGGTGCGGTCATATTTTCAAAAGAATGGAGATATACAGTGAATGCAGTTCGCGGTGGCAAATTTTGCTTTTTTAAGCTTTTGTATACCCCACATGCATCTAAGAGAGGACCAGCGAATGGTTTCTCTTTCAATGAAGTTTGACGCCTCCATTTCAAGCTAGATGCGTTTCACAATAACTCGGAGTCTAAATAGTAACAAAAAAGTGAGTTTCTATATTTTCCAACTGCATGGATAAATGCTGGAGCTCATACCGCTATGGATTTCCTTTTTATTTTCTGTCACTGTGCATATGTTTGGATTTATAGCTCACTGACATTTGAATAGGGTTTTAGGACCGCCCAGCTTCATGTGAACCTGAAGATGAAAATGATTTGAAGTCCACCTCTTGTTTCTTTCATGAAATTTTACGTCTGTTTAATGGTTTATTGACATAAGTCAATTTTAATATTTCAGGTAGTTTTGATTCTATTTTTTATATTTCTTCTGTTTATATGTTCATTCGATGCAATGTCAGATATATGTCCATAAATTCTCCTAAACGGTTTCAATTCAGTGGTATATAAGAACTGAGTATATATTTGTGTTAAATAACTGATTAAGCAAAACGTGTATCATTCGTATGCGTAGGTGAGGGTTCATGTATAAAAGTGTGTTATGTCAAGAGAATTGCATATTTGCTTTAAAAACTTCGTGATACGACCGATTTGCCCCTAGTTAAAGAAGCGGAGTGCATGCTGATGTTGCCTCCGACCCAGATGCAGAGCTCTCGACCCGAGCGTGGCGGAAATAAAGAAGGTGAAGCATTATGGGAGATGCGCCATAAAGGGACCAGTTTAGCCAATCGGAGCGTTCGCATACGATGCCACGCGAGACAATGTTTGGGATTAGTAGTCTAAATGTGGGTTCGGCCAGTGATTGCTATTCATTGTGCCGCTATTGAGGGTAACATTGAAAATTCCCGTATGTCTCGTTAAAAATCGCTGTTCTTGTACTGGGGCGCATTCGACGCGAAGAGGGAAACGTATATATTAACCGCTTACTTTAAAAAAATTAATAATCAATAAACTTAGAATTACGCACTAATTCCAGCGTAAATGGCTTCATTGTTGTTTACATTGCATGAAAAAAGCTTTATTTTCTCTACGCCTGCCTCGCTGTCTATTGATTCAAGTATACAGAAACGAATGCTTTGGTTATGAGTCTCGGATAAGGCATGGATTTTAACCATGTGATTGTGATGTGAATTTCGTACCATCACGTAACACGTCTCAACACAATCTACTATGATTCACCGCTCATCATTCACCCCTAGAATAATTCAGAAAGAGAAATTAATGACGTATCACTACTGTGATCACCTTCACAGGACCAGGCGGGGGAGGAAGACTCCTACTCTGCCTATGCTCGGAGATTGAGAACACCACTCTTCATTTTAATCATTTCCACTGTGATGAGATGAAATCT
This sequence comes from Gryllus longicercus, assembly GCA_038098605.1. NCBI lineage: Eukaryota > Metazoa > Arthropoda > Insecta > Orthoptera > Gryllidae > Gryllus > Gryllus longicercus. Next base: position 657,048 of record JAZDUA010000452.1, on the reverse strand, counting down.
ATAAAATTTATATTCGTAGACACGAGATTACAGACCTCGGATGTTCAGGGTAATTCATCATTTTAATCCTTTGCACCCTAACTATCTCACACTTTCAAACAATTTTAGTCTAATAAAGATGATAAAAGCAACAATTATCTTAAATCCATATCAAAAATTAAGTGTATTCTTTTTAGTTAAATATTATCAATTTCTCTTAAACAAGAATTATGTTTCATTGCACGATACTTGAAAAAATAATGTCAAGTCTCGAAAATTGATTATTCATACCATTAAGTATGCCCTAACAGATACTTTATAAAATAATAAAATTGATCCATATCACAGTTTGAAAACATCAGAAAAATACGTTCATTTCACCAATCAATACTTATGAATTGAAATGTAATTGACAAAATTTATTTTGATTTTAAATCAAAAATGCAAACTGAGAATATAAAAGATTTAAACGCAAGGTGAGAATTAATTATATTTCAATGAAACAGTAGAATTGACACACTAATATTCAGGAAATTCATTCTTGCAAAATTGTTGTGAATATGAAGTGTTGCAAATCGTGACAAAAGGCCCAAAACATTTTTTTTCTCGTGCAAAATTCAATGATTTTACATACATGCTTCACATTATGTAATACGTTGGTTTCAGTTGCATCGAACTGCACTGCAATGAACTAAAAAAAATTCCCCACCAGAATCCACTCCATCTATTGTTCCGCCTATTTGCTCAATTTTAAATTGTAAATGACCAGCTCGTCTGGAAGCCTCTGCAATATTACCTTGCATCGCTGGTTCTTCCAACAAAATTCAGTTCTCGTCGCATTTTGTCGCCGCTTCTCAACTCCTCATCGTTCTTACTATCAACCGCCCATATGCCCTAATTCTTAGTTGCTCTTCACAACTCACGCAACAGTGCCTGGCCAGTTCCACCCTCTCTTGCACTCGCCTCTTCTGGTCCCCCACGCGCTCGTTCTCCATCTCGCTCTGGACGGCACCCCGATTCCCTTCTCGCATATTCCTACTGCATTTTGGTGTCGCACCTCTGTGTCGACCCCATTCTTGCCATTGTCCCCACCACTAGTCTACTTCCGTACACGTCTGTCGTCCCGTCCTGTCCAACCATTTCGGCATTTTCCGCCGTCATCGCCACCCACGCCGACTGTCCCCGTGCCTACCACCTCCGCCCCCCCCACTCTTGGCTACCCGCGCCTTCTATTTCCACTCTACCGTCTCAACTTCCTACCTCCCTCAGCAGTGACATCGGAAGCTCTTTACCAAGCCCGCAACGTTTAGTTAGCAAACTTTAATGCCAGTCGCGTTCTTTTCTTCACCCTTGTCATTTCACAGAAATGTTCTATCATCACAAACAGTAGTGTAATATCTATTTGAAGACTTCGTCACCTCTTCCAGCCGATGATGCTTCCCAACCGTCCCCCATCGGTCATTGCGTGCATGCATACCGCCGTTTTCTCACTGGCCTCTCACGTTTTCTTCAATTCCGCTTCCTCTTTCCAACTCTATTGCCCGACCTCTGCTCCTCCTAATTGAAAATCCTACCCTCGCCTCTGCCTCAACGCACCTCCGCTCCCGGCCCCACACCCAGCAGCTACTCCGATCTGCTAACTACATCCGCTCCCCATTTCCACTCCCGAACTTCCACCTCGCAACACGTGCGCCCGTTTCTCGCACTTCTATCCGGAGACACCTACACACACTCACATCAACAACTGCCACACCTCCGACATCGCCACACCTACGACCCCACCGCTGCTAGGACTCCTACATCTACCACCCCTTCCCCCACCGCATCATCGCCCTCGTTCCCACATCACATCGCCTCATCCCCGCTTCAAAGCACCGAACCTACCGTGGCGAGTCTCCTTTCATGCCCCGCCCATCGCCCTCCCCCGCTCCCGGCTCTGCCCATCCCCGTCTGCGTACCTTTAACCTCCCCACCACCACCCACATTCCACCCCCGTAACCGCCACCAGCACACGCCTGCTCTCTCTTCCATCCCCGCTCCACATCCCCCGCTCCACTGCAACCGACTCCTCGCTGTGCTCTCCGCCCCGAAATGCCACCCCTGCCACCGCCACCACCCCTGCTCCGCCCCTCCCCTCCCTCCCCCGCCTCCTCCCCGCCGCGCCCTGCTCCCGCTGCCGCATCTTCGCCCGCAGCAGTGCGCCCGGCCAGGCGGCGTGCTCCCGCATGCGTGGAGCGAGGTAATTAGAGCTCGCGGCCTCGCGATGAATTTTTCAGCGAAATTTAATTTCATTTTCAGGCCGATTCCGCCGACCGGAAGCACCGCGCGGTTAAAAAGGAACACAACCGCTGTCTTTTTCCTCCCTCTTGACTTCCCATTCAAGACGTTGGCATTTTTTGCGGGAAGGAGAAGTTTCAAAGGAAATGACTGCGTGGACTCCGGTTTCGTTACAACGTTACGGGTTTAACGAAGCCAAGTCATTCCGACAGCGTACTTTCATGGAATACATTGGTTACAAACGCTACACTCTTATTAGGGGTGACATGCGATTCAATAATGGTCCAATGTGGGGAAGTTACAAATGAACGTCGTTCTGTTCTTCTGTTCGAAATACGTTGCGCATATTTGTGCTGTTTTCTGGGAAGTTATGAAAGGTTTTACAAAGCAGCAGCTGTTTGAATAAGTTTCCATGGCCTTTTGTGGTTTCCCTTCTTACGAGACTCTCAAAGGGAAGTGAATATAAAAAGCGTAACGACATGAAAAAGAGTCAGATATACCTTGCATAGTATTTGTTTTGTATTTTGAAATTCCATAGGTTACATCTTGTTCATCAATAGTACACTGGGTAAAAATATCTATTTTGACGTCATGATATATTGAAATAATTGGAAAACTTATCTCAACTGACGAAACCTAGTGAAATTGTTGATTACTCCCAATTTACTTGTATAGTTATCTAAAAATTGTAATGACTAAAACAATACACTAACTTATTGTGAAAGACATACGTTTGCTCTAAGGCAGAATTTTCCAAAAGCAATATAAACAGTGCTTCAAAAGAGTAGTTAGCGTATCTTACCGTATCCGATTTGCATTAAAGGTGTTGAATGTATGTAGAAGGGTGTACAAATTGAGGGATACCATCGCTTTCCATCTGAAGTAAAATTAATTTGTTCGGGTTGTCCGGCAGTGCAAGGGAATTGTCTCCTATTAACAGACGAAGCTGTAAAAGTATCAGCGTATTTCGCTCTAACAAATGCATAATAATCCATCATAAGCTCCTTGAGTTTCATTTACTCGTCGGGAAGTTCCTCTCTCAATAAAGTGATCCTCTTTAATCTATGATGTGTGATATATCGAGGATGCTGATCAGTACGGATTTTTTTGAATAGCATTGACATGCTTTTCATTAACCTCCGAAACATTTAACAGTTTAAATCAATCGATCTATCGGTCGTCGAATCATAGTACACTTCATTGATAGAGCTCTGCCTATGTCATATCTGTTGAATTAAGCGATTTGCCTGTATGTTCACCAAAGAGTTTATTTACGTGTGGCAAATTTTGGAATAGTTTTCGCTGCTAAATCTCTTTAGTGTTTCAACATAAAGACAATTTTGGAATTTCTGTTAAAGCCATTAAGCTTTCAAAAAAAAACTCCAAAAAGAACATTCATGATTATAGTGGACAGTTCTCTTCGACAAAACATTCACTCCCTTAGAATGACAAGGTTTTCTGTGACTGAACAAATTTTACGGGGGAGTAATTTGAAACTCTAATAAATATACGTAAAAAAGTAAATGGAACTATCTTTTTGTTAACAGAGTTATTTTTGAAAAATGTGATGTGAGAACATTTAATATGTTGTAGATAGTGTAAATAGTTCAAACATGTCAAAACTTTATTTTCGTTTAAAATGTCAAATTAAGTCTTGTGATTCTGAAACTGCAACATGTCGACATTCAAAGACACAAGGACGAGAGTGCGGAAACGATGGGAAGTAAACGATCGCACGCACTCCGTGTCCAGTTGTCAAAAGTACTGCCCCGGCATCCCCTGTAACTGGTTGAAAGAAACCTTAGAAACGTTCGGAGAACCCGGCCTCTAGAATTCTCAACCATGCAGATTGTTAACATTTCTGTGGTGATATAATGTGGCCTACTGCTCTGGCCGAAAGCGTAAAGCGTGTGCGGCAAGCGAGACAGGACAGTTCACTGCACTACGAACTATCTTTCACGCTGTCTTTGGGGTTAGCTAGCTATACTCGTATGAACGATGCTGACGGATGGGAAATGGAACAAAAAATGGACCTTCAAATATTGCCCCCAGTCAGGATTCAAACCAAGGACCTCCTGAAACTAGTTCAGTTCTTCAAGTTGTGATTTTTGCAAATACATACGTTTAGGCAACAGATGTGTCGTGCAGTAGGTATCAATCCAGACTCAGAGCACAGACAGGACTCAAACCTAGAATCTCCTCATTTACAATGCTTCAGTTACGGCCTTGCAACTACACACAACTTACGCAACAGATATATCGTGCAGTAGGTTTCAATCCAGACAGAGTGCAAAGTCAGGATTCAAACCTCGAATCTCCTGATCCTCGGCGTTTCAGTTGCGGTTATGCAACTACATACACTTACGCGCCAAATATATTCCCCAGCAATACGTTTGAATCCAGACAGGGCGCACCGAATGGGAGGGCAATCCTTCATCCCCCCTCGTTTGGTTAAATATTCGCACCTCGAGTCCTCCATCCGCACCGTGCACTCGCCGCCTCCGCCAATCGCGTGAGAGGAGGCTCGCACGCGCGGTCGTTGTGCGTGAGAAGGGTGTGAGAGATAAGGGGGAATATCGTTAAGTTTTACGGCTGGAGGCGACTTCGAGTGCTGTTGGTCAGATGGATATACAACAGCCGGCGGAGGTGGCTGTGCTCGCTTGTAAGACTATAATTTCTTCGCTCTTAATTCCTCGAGGGTGAACAGATCGGGCGAAACGCGAGCATTCAAGACGGTGTTTTTTAAGAGCTGCTTTTTTAAGCAGCGATGCATGAGTCACCGAGGCATGAAACGGAGGGTGGCAGGAAGAAGGAAAATATACTTGGAGCTGGTGTGCGACGTCTTAAAGGAAAGGAAGGAAGTCTGAAATTGCGGATGGATCGAAATAGTACCACTACATCACTGAATAATGTCTAATAACAGTTGTTCAGGTTTAAGAAGTACCGTAAGTTCTTGCACACTGAAGAGGGGTTTCGATGTGAACCATATGGAAATCTACTGTGCGAAATGACGTTCACAGCTTGTAAATTATCTGATAAGTGTCAAAGAGTTTGTGATCATTTACATCTTCTTAGTGGATAACAAATAAGAGCCCAAGTAACAAGGTCATAAATCTGCGTACATATTGGGATTCAGTTCCGTTGGCATTCGTATCACTTGAATATTTTTATTACACTTACGTGTACAAGTAAGTTGGACATGATTTCAAAAGTTTCAATTTGCTGATGTAGGTAATACACATATATTTTTAAATAACGCAATAATTTCTTCCATTTGCTATGGCGGTTTACTCATATGTACGTTGTAAACACGCATTTTGATTTAGTGTGTTTCTCCACAAATTTATCTACAATATTTCGTTCTAATATCTCTAGTGGAAGAGGAAAATTTAAGTTTTTTTTCTCGTAAGTGCTACTAGTTGTACTAGAGTTCATTGACGGATAGGTTTAATACACATTCCTTGACCACACAAGCTAAAATATTAAATATTTTATCATGGAGCATGTAAATTATTGAGTATTTGCCTGCAGCCACCTTTTTATGTTCTCTTGTTCAAGATACGTGTAGCGTCTTTACATGCATGTGAACTGTGTAGGACTTGATAATTAGGTATTTGGAATTTGTGACAAAATACATTGTTTTTGTATATTTATAATCAATTTTTTTTGTGAAAATAGTTTGTGTAAATCTAAACTTGTGAATATTTCTGAATTAGGTGTTCCCTATGTTGTTTGTTTGTAAGCAGATATCGGCACACTTAGATAAATGAAACAGTAAATAAGATTCGAATTAGGGTAGAACAAAAAAAATTCGTAGTTGTCAGAAGGAGTTACGTCATACAGCAATGCTCTATTAACTTACATAACAATTGTAATAAAATTCCCGCTTACTAATTAGTTTCACAATAATTTAAATGGTAAGAAATGCAATTAGACAATATACTCCTAAATACTTACAATAGTACTGGAAGTAAGTTGTGAACCTTCCGCGTATGAATCATCATAATGAACACCCAATTGTATTGTAATATTAAAAGTTGTAAGGGAAAAGTTAAAAGCAACATGTAGAAATTTGAGTTATAAATTTAAGAATTAAAGTATTTGGTAGTGAAAAAACACACACTTCACGGCAAGCAAGGCAGATTGTGAAGTTGGTATCACAGCGATATCGATTATAAATGCCGGATTAAAAACTGACCTCTCACTTTCGTGATGGATATTAGTACATGCATCAGAACATCTCATGATTGCAAAAGGTATAGAATCACCGCAAAGCTAGACCATATAGACATAGAACAAATTGTGGGCGCCTAGACTCAGCGAATTCACAACTATCCATCTATTGTAGAAACATCCCGCCGAGTGACCGGCCATTGCAACGCCCTTTCTTTTGCAAACGAAGGAGAAATCTGTACATTTACCAAGGGCACGCCACGTGACGTCCTCTAACGTTGCCTCTCGGCGTACAAACCGCCTCTGGGCCCAGTTCCCACACTCGGCATAGCAACAGAACCTTTGAGAGTGTACAAATATTTAAAGAGAAAGCAATACTGCATCCGACAGTCGAGCAAAAGCCTAGTAAAGAGAATGCTGGTTTCCTAACAATATTCAGGCGTTATTATAGTTTTCTTTTGTGCGTTAAAATGTTGAGATTTGTGTTAACATATGGTTTCTAATTAAAACGGAAAAAATAATCTCGCTTTGGTATGTCTTTTATTGTCATTTGTTCATATTTAATTTCATATTTCTAGTCTTCTTTTCGTTGACTGTCCAAAAGTCGAAGTAATCTACATTATTTTAGTAAATATCCCCAACATATTTAATAAAAAAATGTGTGCCTATATTGCTGAATAATAGTAATCTGTTCCTGGTGAAATGGCTTAATCCCGTCATACTTCGAATTATCTGTTCAATTGTACAGAATTACATTTATTTCGTCTGCAAGTAGCCTCTCGTATACGATTGAGAATACCGACCAGCCACCAAATGTTGAATCGAACCCCGACGCTCACCAGCCCCCATAAAAAGGCCCACACGCCTGCCGCAACGCTTGCACGCGTGGCGCAGATGCGTAACACTGGAGGTTAACGCTCAAAGTCCATATTCTTGTTAATACGCACGCTATATCTTTCTGCGAACATACACCTCCCACGCCACTCACACACGCACCCACACTATGACGGGCAGTACATAAAATATAAGCGTATGCCGTTTCCTGATATCGGAGCTGATAGCGCCTATAAAGTTCAAAAATTGCGTTCCTGTGGCCGACGGCTGCGGCTGGACGTCAAAACATAAAAGCTTCGAAGCGGTATCAGTGGTCTCCATCTGGAGGGAGCCCGGCGGTATATTGGGAACTCACGCTCCCGCAACGCACTACCTCCCACCCCACCCAGTCCCCCTCTCCCTACCCCTCACGGGGGACACTGGGCCCCGTGGGCCGGCGGCCCTGGTCGATGACAGTCGTGGTCTCTGCGCTCGTGTTCTCACGAACTGACATCGATCCACGGACCGCCGCGTTCTGCCCACCCAGTCCCGCCTGCCCCGCCCTGCCCCGTCCTGCCCCGCCCCGCCCTTCCCCGCCCCGCCCCGCCTCGCTCCCCGCGGCCCGCACTCGAAGCGGACAATCGATCCATCTCGATCGGTTGACATTTGCCGCTACACGAGAGTCACTCCCTCCTTCGGGAATGGAATTAATGTATCCGCAAACAGCGGAATTTGTGAACACGCACGAGTAAACGGATACTTACAAGCTGGAAAAGATCACAACCAGGGGAGGTTGCTTTTGTAAGACACCAGGGTAAGTTGCTTTGTATAGTTGCGAAATGTAACAACACTGTTTATGAAACATTATTTTCCAAGCTGCGAGAAACTTCAAATATTATTATGAAATAACCTCACTGGATACATAAATAGTGTCATATTTAGAAGAAACTGAGGACAATTGTGATAGAAAATTATAGGGTATATTCGAAACTATTCTTATTAATACTTTTCTACCAAGTTTTCAAAACACGTTTTCCAGAAATCCACTTGTGAGAATCTTAACAACCCAGGGATTAATTTTCTATCAAGGAAAGTCGAAGATGCCTCTGTAGCAAAATGCAGAAAACACATTTTAGGATGCAGAACCTCGTGTGCATAAGTATCCACAAACGTGCTGGAAAGAGAAAGGGAAAAAGTAAGAAATACGTTTTCTTGTTATTTCCATTGCATGTATATGATACCACGTTTCATTCATAAAGCCAGACAAAAATAAAAGGAAAATTAGGTGTCTCAGCGAAGTCTGAACAAATGTTTGTTTTTTCTCCCCTTTTCTGCTTTTTCTGCGAATTATTTGTCGCCGTTCCAAAGCTTATTTTCTATGTCAGAGCTTTCGCGAATTCGCTCTCCGTCTTTCTGCGTCTTTTTCTTGTCGAACGTGCCACTCTTCTACCCCGACACTTGGGAAAGGCGAAACGACCGAGAACATTTCTGGGATAATCGCATTACATTGCCAAGACGCTCCAGATCAGGAAACGACATACGAGATGGAAAGTGCTTCACCCAGCGTGCCCCGAACACATCGGCTGTCGACCCCACCTGGTCGAGACGGCTTCCGATTGCAGCGCGAGACACCGAACCCGCAACGTTACCAACCTCAGTGCGAACGCGATCCGGCCCGCCCACCCCGCCCGGCCCTTTCAAGCGCGATCTCTCCCCTGGATCTTTTTTCTATTGATTCGGCATAGCCTGTTTTACAAGGGCGCTGCCTCGGCGGAGCTGCAAGATGGCAAGTGCCTCCCTCACATCTTCCCTCCCGCCCGCACCCCCGCGCGCCCGCCGTCTTCTCTCTCTCCCGCGCGCGCGTCGGGATACAATGAGGGGCTCGGGGGCCGCTCCCGAAGTACTGGTAGCACTTTGGTAGATTACGAGATCCCGGAAGAGCACGTGAGTCGGATGATCAGCATCGCGCGCTGTCGAGAGGGAAAGGTGCGGCCGGAGGGGTGGAGGAGGGGACGAGAGGGGAAGGGAGGGGAGGGGAGGGGAGGGGACGGCGCGCGAAAGGGCCCCGTGCGGGTCGCGAACGCCTTTTGTTGGGCACTCGCGTCTGCACGCGCGCCCTCCGGAGGCCTTGTCGGGCGGCGGCGGCGGAGGCTGCGAAGCGACCTGCGACTTACGAATCAGGGTCGTAACCCCCGCGAGTGCCCGCCCCTCCCCCTCCACCGTCTCCTCTCCCTCTCCTGCCTCTGCCCCGGCCCCCACGTCTCGGCGTTCGCTCCTTTCCAAGAAACGCCGCGCCTTTGTTAATGAAGGACGCCACTTGGAGTGGATCGGGCGGAATGGGCGTGTTTATTCACAAAAGGATTTGGAAAATTGGAAAAATCTTTTTAATTGTGTTATTGTATTTACTTTCATGCTCTAATGTTTGATTACCTACTCTTGCGGGTTATTTCATGAACTTTAGAATGGCACAGATGATTTTATTGAATTCATATCTCTACATTTTTCTCAAAAGAAAACTTGTATAGAACGCAATGAAGTAAAAGTCGCAAATCTCAACCAACTATTGTACTCAATGTAATAAATATGAAGTTAAATTAAAAAGAAGCTGTAAAAGTAGTACATGCACAATACAATGGTACACGTCCAACTTACCATTATAGTAAGATTCATATTAATTATATATAGTGTTAATATATATAATTATGTGTTATATTTTGTGCTATTCAATTATACACACCATTCATTCACAGCACAACGCAGTAAAACAGTCAGTTTAGTATTGGCTAAAAATATCTGCGAAGGAAACAATCGACTACAAGTTTCATTATGACGGGACAAATAAATATGAATATGAGATGAGTTTAAAAATAGTGTGAGTCAAGGCGAGTGACCGTATCTCACGCGCATCATCACTGCTGCAGTTATATACGTTTGTGTTAATGCCACCGTCATCGGCGTCACATGCTTTTCTCTCAGCTCTTTTAAGAAGCCACATCCTTTTTCCCGTCACTCTCTATATCTCAATCTTCTTGGTCAATGTTTTTTGTCACGATTTACTCGACTTCTTCATCATATCTTTACCCCACCCCCTATTCATTCCCTCCCCACCAATATCGCCTTACTCATCTACCTCGTTTCGGTTTTCTTCGCCCCCCGAATGGCCCCCGTCGTCCTAGTCGCACCCGGTCCCGGTCGTTCCCGTCGTCCACCTCACCACCGTCGCCCCCGTCGCCCTCGTCGCCCCCGTCGCCCCCGTCATCACCGTCGCCCCAGTCGCCCTGTCGCCCCTGTCGCCCCTGTCGCCCTTGTCGCCCCTGTCGCCCCTGTCGCCTCTGTCGCCCCAGTCGCCCTGTCGCCCCTGTCGCCCCTGTCGCCCCAGTCCCCCCGTCACCCCCCGTCCCAGGCGTACCATCATCTTGAAAACCGTTATTCCTAAAGCTTCTCCCCTATCCCCCTGTCGTCCTTTTGGCAATTTTGACTCTATCGCTGCTCAGGCAAACTCCCTGCACCTCAGAATATCCTCATCGACCCCTTAGCTTCCGTTGCGCTGTCAGCCCCATCGTTCCTAACATTTCTATCGCTACTAGCTTCAGTGGCGTCCGCCACCCTCTGCCATCGTCCTCTTTTCCGTCATTGTCCCCACGGCTATCATGCGCTACCGCAGTCTTCTCAGGTTCCTCGTCCCCAAGCCTCACGCGCGGTCCTACCGCAGTCCCACCCTGTCCACAATCCCCGCCCCTCCCCCGGCGGCTCCCGCCGTCTCCACCGCCTCACCGCCGCCTACGTCGCGGAGCCGCCGCCCCCGCCCCCGCCTCCGGCACCGCTACCATCGCCAACGCGGCCGTCCCGCGCCCTTCTTATCGCATCACGGCCTTCATTTATTTCCCAGCTGCCATGTCGGAAATTCAAATGCGAGGCCGACAGTTTTTAAACTTCCTTTTCCTGTAATCGCCGGATCTTTTAAAAGTAAATTTCGAGAGATGAATTTAGAGAGCGCTGTCCACTCCCGAGGGCCGGCGACGCGACCGGAGCGGCAGGGAAACGCCTGCCGTGTTCGCCGCATCCGTTTACAAGAGCACCAAAGTGGGAGGAATTTACCGCCCGATCAACAGGCTTTCCTTCGAAGCGCCGCGTAAGCCCGCCCGATGAGTAATGTGGCGTTACCCCTTTGGATAGCGGGGGCGGCTGGAGAGCATTCGTTTGGAAATCGGAGCAAATATGTTACGGTTATGCCGGTGGAGAAGAATGGATTCGACCTGTCGCCTCGGTTGTTATATTTTTGTCGGATCGCGCAATGGACAGCGAATGGTTTTTAAATGCATTCATGTGGTTCAGTTTCTAATGTTTTGTAATTATAGCTGCCGTTCGGTCGGTGATTCAGTAAGATTCAGTTTGATCAATTGAGCAAATATTTCACAATTTTTCCGGATTTTGATTTAAATTTATTAATTCAAGAGTATATATAAGTTAAAAATATTTTTTTATCATTTATCAAAACTTTGGCATGTTTAAGAAGTACTAGTTTGCATTATTCGAATAGACTTACATAAATATAATTCACCTATATACGCCGCCCTAGAAGGTAATAATATGTGGTGCAAAATTCTGTCAATCAATTAATCGAATTCCTATAACATGATAAAAATAATAAATTATTTGTGGAGAAACACACTTTTTTTAAAAGCTTTGTAAGTAGCATTATTATGTATTGCGTTGTTTAACATAATATTGGAAAATATATTTCTTGTTTATATTGGCCTAATACCAATCTTACGTTAAATAATCTCCATTCTTTGTACACACAGTAACATTCTTTAAAGGAAAATGGACGCTCACGTGCGACACCTATTTTCTATAGCAGAATAGTATGTGTTGCAATGATTACACAGCCTTTGATTAACATACTAACATCCATATGTTCATCATAAGAATTTACTAAGTGTCATACATTGGTTTACTCTTTAAATAATATCAGAAATTCATTGTTTATATAAATATATAGATTATTTTAAAAATAATTTTAAAATAATATTTGCAAATTCATGTTGTTATCGAAATGCTGAGCGATATAAAAGAATGCTGATCTAATAATGAATTAACTCTTTGCAAAATTTTGCCCTGTGATGTGTGCAGGATGACTCCAGCCAGAAAAAAGAGAACACGTTCCACAGCTGTTGTAAGTGAAGAGCTAAGACCTGCGTTTATAATTATTTCTTCTCTATTTAGGATCTCTTTGACGGGCTTCAGGGGCAAAAATTACTCCCACAAAGAGCCACCATCATGAGGGTAGATATAAGTAATAACACTTTTGTGTTTTTACGATGCTCTGTCCATTTAACAACGTCTCGTGGCTCTATCTGTTGGCAGTTCATGCCGTAGAGCTCTTTAATCGCCTGAACGGACATCCCCTGCCACACTATGGAAGGGGTCTCCAAACGCTGACCGCTGCTATTGCCTACAGGTTTTTGCAGATCGCGGGCGTTGCAATTTCAACTTTCTTCTTACATGTGTCATCATATTTTTAGTTTAGCTTATTGTTTATTCACATAAACTTATTCATTCAAATTTTGAGAAAAAGTACGACTACAACCAATTACCAGAGTTAGTATAATTATTCTTTTCTTAACTGTAGTTCCTCGCTTTCCTTATTCGTCTCCATACAAACGTATGTACATTACTATTTCTTTTTTTGGAATGAATTTTATGTTTATTGACTTACATTTACTTAGTATGTGCTATGAATAAGGATATTTAATTTTTAGCTAGCTTCCTGTATCTAAGGGTAATGAAAATCCAAATCACTAGAGTGAAGCAAACTCAGTATTTATTTTCGATCTCATCCGAGGTAAATTAAATAATAGTATTTTCGTTCGATTATTTTCCAACAGCAAAATCCGAATTACAGTTTTTAATTCATCTTATAAAAATAGAAATTTTAATTTAAATATCGTTTCGAAGTACTAAATGAAATTTTCCAATCGAGTCTTAAACAATATTTACGACAGAAAAAAACACCTTGTTCGTTTTCAAACGAAATGTTTGCTCTTTGTTCCCGGCGATGCGTCAAACTGCAGTACGTGACCAGCGGCCCCGAGCGTTGTGGCGACCCCTGAACTATGGGCTTGAATATGGTTATACCCCCTCTCGCGCCGTATATCAAATGGCTCCGAAGTCCAGTCCCACTTCTCATGAAGGCATCGCCATTTCGCGGCGCGCCGAAAGTAGTGCTTATGCGCGCATCACCTCCGTCCCTCGGGGAGCTTTAGTAACGGGGCCCCGCCCCCTCCCCGCCATCCCAGGGGACGCATGGAGGTCTGCGCGCGCGCACTACGCCGTGGTTTTACAGCGTTCTTTTAATAACGCTTAGCATTTCGATAACGCCCTCGCTCGCCCAGGGGAGAGCCCGGCGGGCACGCTCGCTCCCCGACGCGGGGGCGGGGGCAGAGGGGGATAGAGATGGAGAGAGAGCGGGAGAGGGAGAGGGAGAGTAGGTGGCGTGCGTCGGAGGGAAAGAGCCGACCCGGGTCGTCCCGTCGTACTCACCTGTAGATGGGCGTGTCCTCGCGGTACCACAGCACCAGCAGCACGGCGTCGTCTGGGTCGGTGGTGGAGATGTCGCATGGCAGGTACACTGCATCACCCTTCACCGCGGTCACGCGGTACACGGGCACTGCAAAGACAGACGAGAGCGGTGAGACAAAGTACGCTTACCTGCCACTAAAATAACACGAAATATATTCTGATCGTTATATTCTTAACAACAACAAATTAATGTTCTATTAAGAACATGAAAATCATACCCCGTGGTTGAAAACGTTCTGTGTAATGATAAATAATAGTAATTTGAATAATGTTTTAGCTGTCAATAGTTAATGAAAATAACGTTTTAACGTAATTGAATTAATGTTTCAATATCGAAGGTAAATGCGTAAAGACAGCAGGCCAGCAAAAAACGAATTTCGTGAAAGCTCAACCATTTAAAAAAACTTATTACTAGAAAATATATCTAATCTAGACTTTATCTTTCAAATCATAATTCCACCTCAAAGTATGTACAAAATTAAATAATTTGTTCATTGAAATGGTCTTATTTGTGGCAATGACTATAGAATCGTATAGAATCGACTTCAAAAAATTACTTAATTCTATATTTTGAAAAACTATACAATATACTATGCTATACAATGGTGGCGTCTGCGTGAGACTTCTCAATAAACGTTTTTAAAGTTGCCTAAAGAATACAGTGATGTTGACAATAGTATTTGACGTTTCTTAAACGTTTCCTTACGTAATTCTAAATACAAAAATTCCAGGCCCGTAACGTTTTTCAGACGAGTTGAACCTGAAAATCTAGACATTCCCTTAAACAAAAAAGTACCTTATCCTGACTGCTAAGTGAATCTATGGATAGAGTTCGTTTTCTTTAGTACATGAATGCATTTAAAAAAGATTGATTCGTTTGCCTTTTATTTTCTTAAGGAGTATTATATTTCGTTCGTAGTACTTAATATCCGGTTGCTACATGTCTGCGGTACTTAAGTGACAAGGTGAGTTTACTAGCAAGCCCCGTAAAATCCAATGTGCGAACAACAAAGGGATGAGGCAAAAGCGCCTTTGATGACGTGATATACTTCGGTGGGAAGTTCTTTATCCCTTCTAAAGCCCTGCAAATTGCTGGAGAGGCGTCGGTGACGGAGCGCTCAATATTTAAAAAAAGGTGTTCGTTAATCCGCCGCCAGGGGCGTCTGTGCGGAGCCCAGACTAAGTAAACAAGGTTTGCTGATTTAGATGGCCGAGTAGATTAGTCTGGAAGGTATGAATATTCTAAATTTCAACGAAGGCTGCCCCCTTGTTTACCACGGAAACTCCCTAGAGTTGTCGACGTTTACGTAGTCCAAGATATTCAAATTATATCTCTAAATGTGACAGACAACGAAATTTGCGACTGCTAAAAGAGATTAAGAGTTCAGAGCTTTTGACGTATTGGAGGGGCGAGAGCAATTACCATCTGCATGTTCCGGGCGATCTAGGTGTCATTTGTGCTATACACGATAGAACGACTTCATATGACTAAAAGCCAAAGTAATTTTTGACCTGAATGGTTTCTGTCTTTAAATTCCTATTTTTAATAATATGACAACTTTGAATTGTTATGGACCTTTTCAAGAGGAATTGGTCAAAAACGTGAATCACTTAGCTTGTTTCTGAAGTATATTATTTCTCTTATAAGGGCTTGACTTTGAAGTATCGAGTACCTGTAGTCATGTGCTTCTACCAAATGCTTCCCACGAGTCTCTCCTCCACCCAGCCATCCTTCCACATACACAATCACCATGATTTTAACCACCTTCATGAAATGATTATATGACTTTATAATATCTTAGTAAGTAGTAGTAAGTTGAGATCTTAAGATCTGATGACAAAACAATAAAGTTTTAAAACTCCGTCAAACTAAGTCATTACAATTAGTATTGACCTACTCCCCATCAAAAAGTTCAGAAGAATTAATTAATCGGTGGTCGTGAATTTAAGAACATATATTCACATTTTTCTATGTATTTTACTGATTTTTTCACCGATTCTTACTGTTCGTAGAAATTCATAGCTAAAATTAATATAGTAATAAGATATCTGCAGATAGCTTGTAAAAAATGTTTCAAGAGAATACCATCTTATATCTGCAGTCTCATCAGAGAAATAGACTTAAAAAATGTGTAGTTTACTTTGTCTTCATTATTAATTTATTTCTTGGTGTCTTATCATTCATTACCCATTATTATTACGTCAAATCTATAGTGTTTATATTCGAAATTGAATTCTTCCAAGTCATAAAGTAATTTTGTCCCATCTTTTTCATTTCTTTATCAACACCATACCGTTTTATTAATATATTTACCTCGTCATGACTACAACCTTGTTGAGCCTCAGAGCAGTGCCTGATGTGGTGTATTTTTAAACCAGTTCTGGAGTATAGTAATTAAAATAGCAAAATATCTTCGTATGCTATTATCTTGATGATGAGGGATTGGTTCCATCCGCCCTGACGCCACTTCCGCCCTGACGCCACTTCCAAAAGATGACGCGAAAACGAAAAATTCGTAAATTTTCGATTTAGATTTAGAGCAAATATGCTTGTATTGTATGAAATCTGTGCGTACATATCAGGTGCTAAAACAAAAAACAATCCACCTTCGCGACAATAAAATTGAAATATTAGTTTCTTTTTATGTGGATAAAAGCGATCTCCGCCTCCAAGTTTCAGTGCTTTGCAGTGATTTGAAATATTAAATTCGCAATATGAAGATTGTACATTGCCCGTTTCATTGTATATTTCCGTCCATAACTAATAACGATATTTTTAAAACGTTGTGGTGCATCAATAAAGTTTCGAATTCATTGCATTTTCCTTTCAAATGTGTTCATTTTTAATCTCTATTTCTTACATATTTTATTTTGTGCAGTTCCCAATTTTTGAACGTTTTATAGCTTCTCGAACATCAACGATGAAAAGGGAAGGGTAGGGAATTTACATTTATCTTCACGGTTTGTCGATTAAATGGAGTGTGTCTGAAAGATACATTAATTGTGAGAAGTCGTTTGATAAACTTCAGGGACATAAATCCCATAGCAAAAGTTGGGAATTCACGTGATTATGAAGTGGCGTGTGGACCTACACACCAGAATAATCCAATGTTAAAAATACCTAGCTTCATTACAAATCAAAGTTACACGTCTTTCTCAGAACAAGCATTGAAGCAATTATTCATTTACATTGTAACTCATTGAATATTAATAAACATACGAGAATAAAATCGTGTATATAAATATATAAATTAGTTTACATATATATATATATATATATATATATATATATATATATATATTTGTAATTTATTTACATATATACTATATATAAATTAGTTTACAAATAATTAGTTATTTCTATTTTCAACTGTCAAATTGTGCACCAAACTATTAAATAATTGACAAGTAACTATATTTCCGAGAGCTGGTGACAAATCCATCAATCTCCCAATATTCTGAAATTGAGTTATTGATAGTAAAATAGTTGTGCCAACATATTCAATATCAGGGTTTGCTAAAAACGTGCGAAACATGTTATTTTTCTAACTTTGTTTATTTTAATATAACTGAGATATCATTATGACATAACTTAGGAAATTTTCTCATTGTCTCAAGTTACATTGACAATTCTACATTATGATCAGTCACGAACATTAACTGGAAATAAAAATTATTTTTAACTTAGTCAATCAAGATGGTGGCGCTTGTATGTTCAGAATGTTTGTTACAAGAGTACTCCCCCTATCGTCGTTGGGAGATATTTTTCTTTTCAAGCATCTCTTTCTCTTCTCGTTATCTTCCTCAGTTCTTCTCCTCTTCCTTGCCCATTCCTTGGAAGAGCGGCTGCTGATGATCAAACCCGTCCCCTCCACCCGCGCCTCGTAATCTCCGAACGTGCTGTGAGTACTTCCGAGGAGACCAAAGCCCTCCGTGGCTGTGGCAGCGAAGAAAGAGGCAAAGACAGAGGAGAGAAACGACTCGCTCAATTTCACCACTAAGCCCACGAAATTACTTTCCGGGAACCTCGGTGCACGGCGCGCAGCCAACAGGGACCTGGGGGCCTCCGCCGCTGCCGACGAGGGCGGGGCCGGGGCGGCCGGCGCGGCGATGTGGGTGGCTGGACGGCCGGGCGGGGCGGGCGGCGTGGCCGGAGGGGCAATGTGGACTGCGGGGGTGGTGTGGACGTTGTGGACGGCGGCGGGGGCGATGTGGGAGGCTGGACGACATGCATGTCGGGGGCGGTGTGGGTGGCGGACGATGTGGATGGCGGGACGATGTGGACGGCGAGTGAGGTATGGGCGGCTGGACGTTCTGGCGATGTAAGCGGCGGGGGCGGTGTGGACGATGAAGTAATGTGGATGGCGGGACGTTTTGGGTGAGGAGGGTGGTGCGGCGCAAGGGGACGATGTGGGTGGAAGGGACGATGGGCCGGTGAGAGTGACGGAGACTCGTGCGGCGACGTGTCCCCGAGGTTCGTAACACCGGCAGTTTGACGCTGTCTAATGTATTTTCTTTCGCAGGAAAAAAGAATTACTCTTTTCGCGCCTCAACAATACAAAAAATTGAATTCGTGTTGATGAAGTATTTGAGGACTGCTAAAATATTCGACTCATGCAATCCGAGTTGCGCACTTCGTAAGCGAAGTTTGTTCCTCGAATCGAATCCCGGTGGTGGGAGGTTTGCGACTTTAACTGAGCCTTTGGGTGAAGAAATGACACGTTAGTTGACAATTTTAAATTGTACATGATTATTGATCAGCCGTTTCATTATTTAAGTGTAAACGATTCAAATTCCATAGAAATAAAAATAACGAAAGGGAAAATAAAAAACACCCAATCAATCTTTCACCATTCTTTAACTACGACTAAGCTTCCAGTTGGGTTTTAGGTTGATCATATGTCACAGAGATTTGTCTGCTCTGTACTGAGTAAAATCTATCCATTGCACAAGGCGTTGTTGGAAAAAGAAAGAAAATTACGATGTTTCTAAAGGTCCAAACATTAGATGACGATGTTGTTGCTGCAACGTTACTCGGATTTACATGGTTGACTGAACACTGCTGGAAGTGCTTCTTGAATCTCTTGCTGAGGATTAGCGCCAGTGGAATCCTGTAGTTCCTGACTTGATTATGTGCGAGGGGACAGCCATGTTAGCATGTAAAGGCAAACATTCATGATTACGACAAGATCTTAGCGCGTGGCCCTTCAGATCATTACAAGTCATAGCGCGTTTTCTCATCGTCTACTCTTACTAAGTAGTTCCTTGCGGTGAAGCAAGCATCTAGTTTCTTACCACAGAGCTAACGAAACACTTCACTGCTAACGAATGCTTCACGTTTCAATAACAAAAAAATAAAAATAGTATATACACTAATCTGAGATGTAGGATCATTCCAACGGAATTTATGGTAATTACTAAGCTTGATAAATATGTTAAAGAGTATATCCCTGAAAATAATCTAACCACAATAATTGAAACATTAACACAGGATAATTCGTATCGTTGGTATTGGTCATCAAAAGTAGACGCATATAACTCATCTACAAACGGGACTTTGATTGCACAAGATATAGCTCATTCTCCTCAGTCTCCACGTAGAAGACAAGGAAATGTTTGATAATCCGTTGTTGGGCTTACAAGGTAAAGATATTTTTCCTATTGAAAGTCATGTAGGACTATTTCTACTTCAGCTATGTTTAATTTCGGAGTTCAAAGCTCAATGTCCATAAATCCACGGAGAAACGAGTTGCCATTAGAGGAGTATTCGGTGATGTAAATGTGAAACAAACGTGGTGAAATTCTATTTGTTTTACGTTAAATATATTATGTTTAATGTGTTTATAATTTTATTGTTTTACTGATTGTTCGCGTGATTCTCATTAGTCTCAATGATGTTATCAATTCATAAATATGGGTTAATAGGATAATAACAGAGAGCTCGTTAATACTGTAATATTTTAAACGATTACTACCGCAATGCTAATAGAATAAAGAAAATGAAGTACTCTCACAACCTGATGGAGGTACTTTGGCAATATATGCTCTAGCCCCTAGCGTTAGTTCTTAATTAGGTGCCAAATGATCCAGTATATTTGTTAAAAACCTATTTATATGTTTTCACAGCAGTCTCCTGTTATATTATTATAAATATTCATTTTGTATTACAATAAATTTGCGGACATAATGGTTCTAAATTTTATTGAATCAATTAAATTATTAGAGCTTGATGATCAGATAACTGCACTAAGAATCGAAAAGAGTGGGTTTCTTTGGAAAGATACAATTGTGTTTATTATTTCCGTTGTCGTACTCACTATACTAAATAATATGAGTAAAAATTTACCACATATTTGTATCAATGTTGTTTTAGGTTATTTACATGGAAGTTTATCGACAGTAATTTCTGATGACACAGTTTGATTAATACGACATAACCGAACCTCTACTGGATAAGATAAGGTAGTGGGGAAGGGGGCAGAACTTGACACTGCTTGAAGCAAGCTCGACTACTTTAATGTCGAGTTTTAAACGATACTAGTGGACTGCAGCAGCAAAAATGCTGCTAAACACACACACACAATTGTTTTCCAAAACGTCGCACGCACACCGCTTAGGAAAAACAAAATACTCTCGGATAATACTGCAATACATTAAAAATTAACTACTACAGTTTTCATGAATATTACAATAACATAGCTTAGTAAACAAGGATACCCATTACAACAATCCTTTACATTATAATAATATAAACAAATGCTGTTTCTTGACACAATACTTTAATAGCAAATATAAAATGACTGTGGCTTGTTCCTCAGAGGCTTACTGTCGCATGAGGGTGCATGTCGTAAGAAGTGGAGCACTGCGAGTGAAAATGTAGGCGGAAACGCATTATTATAATGGGGGAATAACACAATCAAATAATTTCATAGTTCTGTCATGTCGATACTGTTTCATCATCTTTTCAGTTTCTGTTCCCAGTTATCGAACAAAATTATCTCACATGGTCGGAGGCTGCATAGTTTGCTTTCAATTTCTGCGTGCCCGGGAAATTAGTAATATCGTTTAAATGTTATATTATAATTATATATACATAATATATTTATAATTAAAAACACATATTTGTAGTTTATATTATATACAGTGTATGCATCTGTTTTAATATAAATGCTAAATATTTTTCTGTATTTATGGCGACGGAAAGAAGAAAGCAATTATCCTTCCCTCCTTGTCTGGCGCATGGGAATCAGGGCATCGATGCAATACCCACAAACTGAGTATCAAGGAAATTGGGGATTTGCAATTATTTCTGGATTCGTGTATTGAACCTTCACACCGTTCCAGTGATCGAGCGGGAGGAGAAATTTGAACCTGTAGCCCGAGGGAGCCTGTCCCAAACCCGACGTTAGCCTGACAGAATGTCCAGTCCTCACAAGTTTCAGGCACACGCTCAGTTGATTGTCACCCAAGTTATTCGCATTTCAGTTATAGACCTGAGCCCGCGGCCATAAAGGGACTGAGCGCGGAGGAAGGGGTAGATTATTGACTGTGTAGGACACTTGCCTGAATTCTTTGTGTATCTGGTATTAACAAGAAGATCATCTCTTATATTGGGTAGAAACCAAAAGTTTTCGTATATTGCCCAGCGCTGCGTTAGGCTGTTGTGAGCAGGTTGCTGCGAATTGCAGAGATAAGGAGCCATGAAAGGCTGTCATGAAGTCGAAATTTATACGTCCGAAGGGAGCGGCATATTACTCGTGCCTGAAAAGAGGGCAAAGTGGTTCTCACACGTTTGTAGTCGATCATCAGCAAAGAAACCGAACAATCCTTCGTTCTAACTTCATACAAGTGACTCCGCAACGGGTTTCCTCGCAAGTTTCAAGTACTTCAAACAGCTCACACGATTATCCACTTTATTATGCACTATCTTCATTACACGCTCGCATTTGCTTTAACGACTCCCTCGTCGATCATAAGCGCTTTCATCGAGAAGATTGCACTGATTGCAGACAAGCAGAAGACTGGCTACTGGTGATCAGACGAAGCTGGTGCCGAAATCGAAGGCAAACAGCCTCGACCGCGGGGTCCCTGGCAGATCGAAAGCCGAGCGTGGCCAGGCCCTGGTCGGCGCGTGTGTCGGCCCCCGCGCGAGGAATTAATCATGAGCTCATGGAAAAAGCAAACGGCCGAGTAAAATAATAACACGGTGGACAGTCGTTAGTGACGACTTGATTGGAGCGGCGGTCGCGGCATGCCTGGGGTCACGGGCCGCGCGGCCTTTGGCGTAAGCGCTGCCGCGGGTGGGGGCAGTCGGGGGCGGTCGGGGGCGGTCGGGGGAGGTCGGGGGAGGTCGGGGGAGGTCGGGGGAGGTCGGGGGTGGTCGGGGGCGGTCGGGGGTGGTCGGGGGCGGTTGGGGGCGGTCGGTTGCGGTCGGGGGTGGTTGGGGGCGGTCGGGGGCGGTCGGGGGCGGTCGGGGGTGGTTGGGGGAGGGCGGGTGAGGGGGGCTACGGGGGCCCCGCCGCTGCGATTGGGGCCAGCGGCGGTCGATGCGGCGACGCTGGGCAATTAGCGCCATTGCGCCCCCCCCCGCAGCCGCCCACACCCCCGCCTTCGCCCCCGGCACCGCCACCGCGCCTCGACCACGCGTGGAAAATGATTCCCGCCGTGAGGCGTCCAGCGACGGTGCGCTGGTTGATTTAAAGATTTAATGGCATTATTTGCGTCACGACTGTATAAATGCGTTCGGAGTGGGCGGGGCATGATATACGGTACTTTACTGTGCAGATTCAGATAAGGGTTCTTAAGTGCCGGTTCAGAAGTCGCCTTGGAAATGGGTGCAGTTGACAACAGGTTATAGAGTAATAAATATTCTGAATGACTATTTTCAAATTTTTACGAGCAAAATTGCTTTTTTCAGAATAACAAAATATTTCTTTACAAAATAAATACGATAGGCGAAATAAGTCTTTAAACGTATATTTCTCCTGTTAAATATTAATTTACACGAGAGAAAAAAAATGCTATAAAAAGCTAATACACACGAAACTGAACATTTTCGGTATTTGTGCGGCATTGTTGGGAAGGAATGTGACGAGATTAAAAGTGGGTGGTGGAAGAAGCGATGTTGCAGTCATGTATTATCTGTTAGCAAACGGCCTTGTGGGGAGGGCTGCAGTTCCGCCAAGGCCGTTCGAGAGCGGAGGCCTGCGGCGTGGTGGACTTCGTCCACATTTAAGAAGCGGGAGGAAGAGCTCGCGGAGCGGCGTGGGAGAGTAAACAAAGGAAATGCAGAAGCTCATCGCGCGACCACGCGACGCGACGCGACGCGACGCGACGCGAAGCGACGCGACGCGGGCGAGCGGGAGTGGGTGGGGTGGCCGGTGGAGGCGTGTTTGGGGGCGGGCAGGGGAGAGAACTGGGCCTGCGGGCGGTGACAGACGGAACTGGAGAGGGGCGAACTGAAGGGGGATGCGGATCTTGGCGAAGGAGGGGCGGGAGTGGAAGCTAAAGCGGGGCAAGAACAGGGATGAGAAGGTTGCGGAGAAGGAGCGGGGTTGGAAGCGGAGGATGAGGCGGAAGGCGGGGGACGAAGGCGGTGCGAGGGTGGAGAGAGAGCTGTGGCTGCGCAGTGGTGGGGGGAGGTGAGGCGTAGCGAGATAGGGGGCGCGTGTGGGGCAAGAGCGGAGGCGAGGCGGCAGGCAGCCAGGAGCGCTTGAAAAAAAATCGCCGCGCTGATTGGAACCCTCTTCCAGGGGCGCTGTTATCGCAAATATTCTGGACGATCCACCCTCAGCAAAGTAGCGGAAGAATCGGTTTTCGGAGTTTAAGGACAAACTCTGAAAAATTTTTCTACACAGCATTCTCCGCAAATTTATTTAATATAATTTAGTTTCGCTTGTAATAATTGCATTGATTACTTACGTTGACGTAGATATTTAGGGTTTAGTCTGTGTCGTTTTATTTCTATTTAAGGTAATTGCATAATTGTAGTGGCGTAAGTTATGCTAGTTATTTAATAATACACAAAGATTTCAAGAGAGAATGGAAGGCACGAATTGCGGTTAATTTTCTTATACCGCTGAATATATTTCGCTCCTTTGTCTGTCGTTCGTTCGCTTCACGGCAATGTTCGAGAAACTTCAGTTGTCGAAAGGAACATGTGACTGACAAACAATTTGTTAATACCAGATATGAAAGCTTTACACTGAAAAGTTTCCTTTAAATCCGTGATGTCAGCCTGAAGTAAATTTCGTATCCCATAGGAACGAATTAATCGGTGAAGTATTATGTTCCTAGTGTAGTAATACGTCCCCAAAGAAGTACTAAAACTTACAAATGTATTAACCTAACATGTTGAATAGGTTCACACAGTCTAAAACAAGAGAGCCCAATTAAATTTTCGGCACCCTTTTTTCATTGTACGTTTGTATGCACATTTGCCATATTTACTATTACACAAAGAGAATTCATTATTACTTTAATAGTAAAATTAATAAATACAATTGATTTTATGTGGAACCATTTTGACAGTTTACATATGTTTTTGCGGGGAGCATCTTCCTTAAAAGTTATTTCCCAAGTTATCACGTTAAAAAAGGATTAGAAATTTCACCCATTTGGAACTGTAAAATGTTCTAATGCGTCGGGCTACGGGCCGTTCAGAATGTGTAGCCCCTGCCTCGCCTCCGATGTTGGAGGCATGAGACGCGCTCCGCCGGGCGTTCACCGCCACGCGCGTGCGCTCTCGGTCGGCGCCCACGGGCCTGCGGGCCTTGGGGACGCTTGGGGGCGTGGGCGGGGCGCCGCGCGGTGTAAACACCCTGATAAAACTGTGATGGGATGTGAAATACAGCTCGATCTCACGTGCCCATCGGCCGATGCACCGGGCGGAGCGAGCCGGCGCGCGTTGCGCGGGTTGTTTGCACGTGCAGGACGCTCCTGATAAAAAGGCTTTGGGGGCGACGGCGCTGAAGGGAGTAGAAGCTATTGGTCGTTTTCATGCTAAATATTATGCATAATATAGTCCCTA
Organism: Gryllus longicercus; assembly: GCA_038098605.1. Taxonomy (NCBI): domain Eukaryota; kingdom Metazoa; phylum Arthropoda; class Insecta; order Orthoptera; family Gryllidae; genus Gryllus; species Gryllus longicercus. The sequence continues at coordinate 632,195 of JAZDUA010000452.1, read as the reverse complement.
CTACTCGAATTGTTAAGGTTGGCACTTCATGAAATACGCGTGCGTTAAATTTAACACACAATTAAAACTTGAAATAAGGAAATAACCATCTTTTACATACTCTTTTAATCCAAGGAAACACTTGTTTTTATTTTTACCTCGAGTTTACTTTCGAAATATATTAATGTAGAAAAAATATATTGAACAGTGTATTATAATATTATCCTCCTTACATAAAACGCATCCAAGTATGTGTTTAAAAATTATTTTAAAATGTCTCAAAAACGTTTTAAACATTCACTTAAACATCTAAGTATTTTTTTATACTTATTGATGTATTTTATTTTAATTAGATGATTTCGTTTAAGAACTTCTCAAAGTGTAATTTAAAAACCTGTTCCCGAATTGTTCACACAATTTCGTTCATAACTATAATAAGTAGTGCGTTCTTCATGGTAATATTATATCATGACCAAAATAATATTTTGTCTCTCAGAATAGCGCGTGCGGGTTTTCCTCATAGCTAAAATTGAGAATTTGGACTTCAAAACAACTGACAAACGTATAGATCCGAGGGTCATTAAGACGACAACTATTAAAATCTTCTGGTGTACGTATTACGTCCGAAGCTGCAAGTTGTGATTTACTGCAGTAAAACGACAATTCATTTATATTTACATTCTTCCAACAGTGCAAAAACAGATAATTTGACTTCTGAGAATAGTTTGGTATGGAAATATTTGGATTCTGGAGGTCAAGAAAACGTGGGACGTTATACGTCTCATACGTCAGATAGATTTTACAGGTTTTTTTACGAAAGTAAATCAATTCAGATGTGCACTACCACATCAAGATGACCACTAACACGCGTCTGAGATCTACTAAAATATTACAAGAATGTTGCTACAACAATGTTTACGATTCTCTCCGAATTTTGTGAAGAAGTTACTTCCCTAAATTATTGCTTAAATTAACTTATCGTGAACAGTATTGTTTCTATAGGGTAAGCAAACTTTGAAAGTCAGCCTCTCCCACTAATGAATTCTGAGCTTTTAAATTAAGGCTAAGAAGACTTTTAAGATGTGAATTAATATGGGACCAATCAACAGTGCTATTTACCCGCGAAAATATTTATAATAAATTGTTTTATGTGATAAAATTAAATATTCGTGAAAATTAAGAGAATAGTCTATTTATCAAATATTAATGGATGGAGATAAAATATTTGAGGAATTCGATCATTTTTTTTATTTGCTTGTAGCTTGTTAATAGATTCCGTTTGTTTTCGGCGTGTGTTATGTATTGTTGAGTCGTTGATATAACAATGCTCCGTTAATTGCTGACAATTACTTCTGTGTCCTGCTGTGTCCCCGAATAATTTCATCAGAAAAAGTGTTTCATTGTATCTTTATTACTGTACACTTTCAATCTTGGAGAGTTATAGAGTAGCAATTAAATCATGACAAACGATAGATTTAAAATGAGATAAACGAGAATCCACAGGGCATATCCAATAGTTGAGCATACTCGCAAATGGATTTTTGTCTCTTGTATGAAGTTTTTACTTGCAGTCACAGAATAGGTCACAGAGACTTTTTACAATCTTGCTAATCTCTTTCGATATGCTCATCCATCACGATGAATTATGTACCAAATATCGATTTAATAACATCGCATTCATGTACGTGTGGACTCTGCTGTAGAATGAACTAGGGAATTGGGTGTGGTATTCAAAATGAGATATTGATGTAGTCGCTTTATTGATCGCTCTTTTTAGTTTTTCATCAGTCTGTTTACAAAATAACTAAAGCAATTCAGAGTGTTCGTTACTCTTTCGGTGTTAAAAAACAGCTCCCAGGCAAGTCGTCCGAAACTTACAAGAAAATCAATAGGATCATTATCTTCAAAAAGCGGAGAGTGTACCGTACCCAGGTTTTTACACAATTGCACAATTCCTTCTCTAAGAGACAATTCACAGATGAGGAATAACATCTCACACGTAGCATTAGTATAACTACGCAAATTCCATTTGTTATGATTGTATACCACAAATGTTTCATTACATTGGTGCATAAAATTTTTATTTTCTGACTATAAGAAAATGTTTTGTACTTTGTTCCCATATAGTCTTAAATAGAACAATTTCATTGCCTCAGTGTATTCTATCATCAAAATGCCTCAGGCAAATTAACTTTGATAAATGTTTCACTTTAAGAAGCGCTGCTGTTTGGCAATACCTGCCGCAATGAAACATTAAACGAATGTAAGTGGAGGAGTTTAACTACATGATTGCGCGGAAATGATTTATGCGTGACGGAGTTTCCAGCCGTTTTCGCGCTTAATGGAAAGGCTTTAATTGTAGCATGTGTCGAGTGGCGTGCTTTCGTTCCTCCTCACGCCAGACATTTTCGTGCTCCTAATAATGCCGCGAAGAGACAGCATAACCGACCCACAAAATTCACTTGTTGAGCGCATAATGATGAAAACGCGTTCTCAAACGTCTGCAGGTTTTCCCAGGCATTATTCGATAATTAGGGTAATAAACTTATGGGAGGGGGGTGACGATGAAAGACGTAATCTAATCCTGTCACGGGTTATTCCTGTTTCGTGTCATTATGCTCGCCGAGGGTCTGTAGTTACAATATTGGACATCTGGATTCTCGTTATCGTAGCCATACGAACAATTCAGAGAATGACAAACGATGATATCAGTAACTTAAAAGACGTTCGGGAAGTGGGTGTGGCATTAACATGAATAATTGCTTGTTTCTGGAATGGTTGCGTTATCAGTAATTTTTATCAGTTGTCAGAGAGGTGCAACTTGAATTGTTAGTTTTAATTCATTTAATGAGTTACGCTGAATTACGTAAAATGGACAGGCTTGAAAAGGTCGGGTCAAGTTTAACTTCGCATTAGCGCTACCTTTCAATTGAAATGTTCATCTGGATGACGAAACGCTCGCAAGAATAATTGTTAGTTGCCTCACGCCCATCCGCATCTGGCTGCTCTGGCGAATCGAAGTTTCCGCCTGCATTTGCCCTCTGCGGGTGGCAACGGGCGTTAGTGGCCGCCCTGGAGCACCTGACAGCCGCCTGCGCATCGTGTACCACCATTGTCCATTAGGCGAAAGTGGGTCGGAGAGTTTCTTCCCAGCAACGCGGCTCGCGCGCTGTCCTGGGGCTCGTCCGTCAGCGCCGGCTCCCCCGGCAGGAGCGGGGCGTGACGAGGGCCCGAGAGGGAGGGTGCGCGTGGCGGGGAGGGAGTGGTGGGGCGCGCGTGACGGGAAGCTGGAAGCGGGGGAGGGTAGTGGGCAGCGGATGGCCATGACTGGGGGAGTTGGTGGCGAGGAGCGGGTGGCGAGAAGCGAGTGGCGAGGTCCGAGTGATGAGGAGCAGGTGGCAAGGAGCGGGTGGCGAGGAGCGAATGGCGAGGATCGAGTGGTGTGAAGCGGGTGGTGAGGAGCGGGTGGCGAGGAGCGTGTGGCGAGGATTGAGTGGCGAGGATCGAGTGGCGAGGATCGAGTGGCGAGGATCGAGTGGCGAGGATCGAATGGCGAGGATCGAGTGGCGAGGATCGAGTGGCGAGGATCGAGTGGCGAGGATCGAGCGGCGAGGATCGAGCGGCGAGGATCGAGTAGCGAGGATCGAGTAGCGAGGACTCAAGGTCTGTCTTTCTATCTGTTTCTCTCCTCCCTGTCTCAAATGTGTGTTGATAGGGTTGACGGGAATGACGCATTGCCCAGATTCTGCTTTCTCCCTCTCCCTCCTCTCTCTCTCTATCTCTCTCTTGCCGATCATTTCGCTTAAACGCTATTTCGGTTAAAAGGATTTCTGTTAAGAGAGCATATATTGTATTAATATATAGAGTACCAAAACCGACAACGCGAATTTTACGCCGCCAGTATCAACATTTTATTTTTCACGAATAATTAAACCTATTTTAAAATTTACTTCATCGTTTCAATGTGTTATGCATGCCACAGCCTTCTCGCGAATGCTTCCTCCCCATCTTTCAGAGCAGCCGAACAAACAACAGAAACCGGGGCAAGGTGAGGTTGGATCGCCCGCGTACGCGCGTTTAATCACGATCAATCAAATATAATAAATTATCGATTATAAAATGTAGTAATGCAATACTAAAGTAATTCTCGGATTTATAATTGTTGATATGGTTTGATACATTCCACAACCGGCGAAAATTAAATGATTTGTGTCTTGCGCTTTTTAAAACTCTCACGCTCTAAAATTGCATTTGTTAGTAACATTCTCTGATAAAGTTAAAAATATCAAACATTTTATTGTGCCGCAACTCATTAGATATCTTTGTTAATATATTGCAAGTATATTTATTTTCAATAATTATTTTGTTAAGGAAAGTTTAAGAATGATTTTTCCTAGAGTTTTAAGTCCATTCCGTAAGATTCGGAACTGAGCGTTCGCAATTTCTCAACTTCTAGGATGTCGGCTAGAGATTGAGCAAAGAGCTACGTTATGGTCTCACTGATTTGATGGGGTCGGGGCCGGAGTTAGGAAAGTTGTAATTTATTGGTTGGGACAGACAGTTTAGAAGAGATGAAGTACGTTACGCTTTTTCCGTTCTTCGTAGATAATTAAACGGCGAGAGCCAAAGTAAATCGTGTCTCATTGAAGAGAGATTTTCTCCCCAAAATAAGACGTTTTCATGCAATTTACAAAAGCTTATTTTGTAAATGTTATACATTTTTACGCGAATATTCGTGCGTATAACCACTAGTTGCTGGTATTTATCAAAACAATTTGTTCATTTCTTAGGTTTCTTGACTGTACATTTTTAAGGAAATTTCTCCAAAGAATTAGTAAATAACTACAAAATATTTTCTGCTGTCCCTACAGGTGAAGTTTGAGTAAAATATAGAATGATGACATTTTGAATAAAATATTTACTATTCCAAAATTCAGCTTGCCATTGCTGGGGCGGTGCCGCTGTTAGGAAATTTCGAGAAGAAAAATCCTGCATACCGATATGTGGATTGGCCCCGGAACACCGGGATATAACGTTTATGACACGTATTACACATACGGGTAGTTGACGCCCCCGAAAACCCTACATCCTCGCTCGCTCACGCAGATCGAAAAAGTGCCACCGCGCCACGTGAGGGCACGTGAGGGTGCGCCCTGATCGTCTGGCGCGTCAAACCGGCGGATTCCAGAAGCAACACGTTAATTTCCACCGCGCGGCGTCTCAGTCATTTCGCTACATTTGCACGGAAAAACAAGCACGAATTAGATGCGAGGAGACGAGCTTCACGCCAGATTCCCCTTCGTTTGTGTACACAGCCGGCAAGAGGGCTGCCTCAACTTGCCGCTAGTTCACGTGTACCCAGCACCAAGGCAAACTTTCTTCGGGCTCTTAAGTCTATAAATTTCGGAGCGAGTTCGCGTATTTTGAAATTCCATGTCAGCTGGAGCAACAGCAGCGAATTCATCGCCGCTCTCTCCGCCTCTGCCTTCGCCGCCGCCGACGCCACCGCCACCGCCACCGCCACCGCCACCGCACTGACAGTTCGAGATTCGCGCTGTTTCCGGAATTGTTTTTCTTCCTGAACAGTATGGTGATTGTGGCTCGTTTTGCGCGGTTGAAGATAAATGTCACTCGGGCCGACACCAAAATTGACAAATTGTTCTGTGGAGAAAGAAAAGCTACATTTTTTAATTTCTTTTCTTCTCTCTTTTCGTACTAATAGAGGGGGACGTGTCGTGTCGCGAGGTATGTGAGTCGGTGTGATCTCCCGTTTCTTCTTTATGTGCTGCGTGTTTCGCGATCCAGTCATACTCTGTAAAATTTCACGACGAGTAAAGAAGAGAATTGTTGGATTTTAGCGAGATAGTTCAGATGTTTTTGCAGTGTATTTAATTGCTCCCTGATACATTCTCCTTACTTTCTATTGTATCTGTACATTGTATTTCTCTTTTCCAATAGTTTGGTGATTAATTCATTAACTCATTTTACCCATATTCGAAGAATGGATATAAATCGAAGCTGTAGAGTCTTACAGTAATTCAAAACGAGTGTATGTCCTACTATCGCGCAGTAGTGAATACAGCTCCCGTATCGTTCATTTGAAACATAGTACAATTTTATTCTATTAGTACAGTTTGACACCCCCTATTTTTTGCCTTCAAATAATTGAATGAAAGCGAAATTGAATGAGTGGGTTTAAGAGGCTTCGTGACCACTGGCTCAGGTTATAAAATGAATAGTTCAGTTATAAACTCAATTCGTCACTCTATATGTTTTATTTATTTACATTATTGTTACATTACATTATTGTAAAAATTGTCCTTCAGCAGTTTGAAGATTATATTCAATGAGTTGATATAATTTATAGTTGATTATATTCAATGAAGTAACATAGATTCGTCACCAATGTTTCTGTTATCGTAATGATCAATGTCATTTAGATGGACAAAACAAAATTCTCGGCTTTATATTACAGCTACTTATAAAGATGCTAAAGGGTTCATAAACAATTTAGAAGGAAAAAAGTCTATAAAATTATTCAATCCAAATTTAGTTTAACTGTGTAATTGAAGTAGAAAAGGATGTGTAAACCAGTACTGCTAAGAACCATCACTAAAAACTGTAGATTATCAAACCACGAATACTTAATACCTTTTCTTGCAATGATGTATGCAATAGGTAAATTTGAAGTATACATTGTGCGTGATTATTTTTATATATTTAACGTCAATAAATAGTCTAAACTGTGTGTGACGTAACGAGAAGTGCAATTTGTGCAAGTTTTCTGGAACTCTGGGTTCGCTATCTTACCTCAACACATATTGAGATGAATTATGAATGTAGGTCGCCACGAGCGTATTTGACAAGAATTGATTCGAAATATATACGCTCTCGTGTAATAAAAACTGTTTGCGAGGGCAAATTAGCTACGTATTTTTGCTATTATTATCCGTTATGCCCTTCGTATCTGAATAGACGTATTGCCGCAATAACATAGACGACGGTTATTTGAATAAATATATTCCCCATTGATTTCAAGAGAACGTTATCAGAAAGTGAAGCTACGTTTGTCCTAAAATATATATTTAATGTTATCTTCAAGAAATTTTCAAGAATTATAATAATATCGTTTCAATAATTGCCCTATTTGTGTTCTCACAAAATGTCGATTTATATTGTATTGTGACTGCCAGTGAGGGAAAGCGATTCCCGAAACATTATCATCAAATACCTGTGTTTACTAAAAATATAAAATTCTGCTTTGGACGTTTATTTTTTCCATCTCCAATGCTTCTTTCGTTTTTGTGGCAAATGTAGCGGCATGACGGGGAGCTCGAATGCGAAGTTCCTGGAACGCCTCCACCCCTTCACGCAGGGACGGATCCAGTGGGAGGTTGCAGGGGCCAGGCCACCCCAAAGCTAACAATTTTTGTAATTTTACTCTGTATTATGAAAACAAAGACGACACATTGATGACATCACATCCAAAGGAGTATTCCCGTTATAAACATGTTAGTGTATCGCAAGCTAACATGTTTTATTTTTTCATTATTTCAAAAATATTTACGAGGAAGGCGGCTCCGAACTGAAATTGCCCGCCGCTGAATTACTTCCTGGATCTGTCTGCGCTTCCACATATCAGGGCGGAGCGGCACCGCGTGATGCTGCAGCCCTCGGGGCGCAATTTGCGACGAGGACAAACTGGTGTTGCGGGGGGAGGGAGGGCAGAGGAAGGGGAGGGGAGGGGGCAGGTCTTGCCACGGCCCGCGCTCCTCGCGCCATTTTCCACTCGGCCGCCCGCTCTATCAATCATCACCACTCTGCCACTCCCATTTCCATGTCCACGCCGGGTCACTGGGGCAGCCTATCAGCTCTGCCCCTTCTCCCCGCCACCCCACCCACGCCCCGTTCCAAGCGGCGGCCGATCGGATGAAACCCTGTCGGGGCTCATGACGCGCACCTGAAATCACTGCCGGTCCCCGCACGCGAAAATTGAGTGAAGCTTGCTCCGTTATCGCACCGCTCCGTCGCTTTCATAGATGTCCCACATGGTTGGCGGGCGGGTGACGAAGTAATACGTGTGCGCTTGTGGATTTGGAGGGAAGAGGGAGTACCCTTTTCGTTCCCCGGAGAACATGGGATCAAGTGATTATTTTTATTGAGCGGTATGTGGTCAGAGCAAGGTGATTTCCTCCGTCGAAGTACTTTGTGCTTGTGGTTGACGTGATGAGAGTCACTCGGTTGCCGTGCGTGTGGGGAAGACGGAAGTCTATTCTTTGTGCTCACCGATTTCCAGGGCAGGTGAAACTGTACAGGAAAGTTATGTGACATATGAGCGAGAAATACAACGAGTAATTATATTATAAATCTCTAAATATTATAACTAATGTTACAAGAGAGACTTGTGCACACGGGAAGTTTATTTATTGTTTGTTTCTAAATTTGTCAAAGCCGTCGGTGATAATTTATGCGTTTTTTACCACAATAATAGTAGCACTAATGTACTTAATTGTACAGGCGTGTATTTGCGTTTTAAAACCTGGTCCGTGCAAAGAAAATAACCTTGTCACGTCATCGATCTAGAAACTTTCGTGTTCAGTGGAGTTCAGCTTTCGATGTGATATTTACTTTTTGGACTTCTAATATCTAGGTAATTAAGGAAATGTCGACAAGAAACGAGGAGGCAGTGTATGGTTGGTTTCCGCACATGACATGTAAGATAAAGTTTTGAAAAACAATATTTATCTATTATTGTCCATAAGAAACAGTTCCTGTGATTGAAATATACACAAGCTGTAGCGTTTAATGTAAATCTACTTTTCTATATGACTTAAACTTGCACATGTCAATAGAGTTTATTACACTTGTCGCGAGAACTTGAGACATTGCATATTTAAACTACCCTCCAAGTACAAAGGGTCCGAAGTTATCATCATGTCACTTCAGTGAAATAAATACTGCATATTCACTTTCATGTTTCCGCACCACACACTTCATCATCCTGTTCTAACGTTCTCCACATGGATGGATGTTTCCACACGCGCTTATATCTTGAACCTGGTTACAAATGAGCTGTTGCACTGCCACGTGAAATGAGATATTTACGCACATTATTCATAAACGGTATTATCAAGGAAACATTCTTTCCGGATACAGCAGTACATTCTGTATTCTGAAGTGGTTGTAGAGAGAGGAAGTGAAACTCACTTCCGGTACGAACCATTTGAGTCGCAAGTAAAATTCACATATTCATTTGCACATATATTGCTAATTAAAATTTTAATAGTCCGTGTTCGTTTTAACACAATATTTCGCTAATGAAAATAATCAAATACTTTTTTTATAATCTCCACTACCGAAAACCTATTTTTAAGAGATATACACTCGTAAAAATATGTTATTATCTAGAAGAAATTTACATAATCAATACTGAATATGTTTTTTTACATTTGTAATCATAAATAATTTTTTATATACAGTAATAATTTAAGAAATCAACGACAGAGTGTGGAAAGTATGAATACGACAAATGGTTTATTTTCTTGAAAATAATAAGAGATGAACATACCTCGTTCATTTGCATTTAAGACATCTATGAAATAGTTGTAGAATAAAGAGCAAGAACCTAACAAGAAAAGTATTGCTCTTTTCCAAAAATATCCGAATTTCCCAATTAATGTTTCTCCATGATTTTTATATAAAGATCGATTCCGAAAATGAATTTGTTCTAGGAACCATTTCATTATATCTGGATTCTAGGATATTTGATGGGTCATTTGAATAAGAAATTTTGAAATATGAAGATTCATGTTACTCTAAAATGCAGTTAAAACGTATAGAAGAAAATTGTAATCTGTTTTTCCTTACTAAAATTTCATTATCTCTGAGGATATTTACTGAAGAGTTCTAAAAAACAATTTCTTATTTTTTCATAATACCAGTTAATTCGTGAAACACAGTGACCGCCGGTAGATATAACGACCAGATCTTTAACGGGAAATAGCAAAAGCTGTTATGTAGCTTGTTAATTCATATACCTAAGTAGAGTAACTCGATATATCAGCTCTATTTTAACCACAATATGTAAGATACAACCACTCGAATGCATTTCCAGGCACTGCGCTCCTGCTACAGTCGGTACACAAGTAATTGTACGCGGTTCGTACGTTAATCGTAACAATTCACGAGAGGGGACACGTGGAACTAAACCTGGAAGCTAAATTGCAAGTTCACTCCATGACCTTTCGTTTTATTAGCTTGCATGCGCCATGAAACACGTTGGAAATGGTAATATCGCACCCACTGCACCAACACGCTTCCCTCGCTCTCCAGGGAAGACATGCGATGCCGCGACTGTTTACCTACGCCTGGACGCATAAGCCAGGTATGCATCGACGGAACCATTTGTCGCTACGAGGCAGGTCGTTTTGTTAGCTTCATCAGGCGCTGGTGGATGTGTGTGCGTGTGCTTGTGCGTGCCTGCGTGCTTTTGGCGTGCGTGTGTGCACGTTTGCAAACACGCTGGCAAGCTTTAAGCGTAGGAGTGTATTCGTTGAGACGTGCACGAAAACGTGCATTTGAATTCAGATTCATGCGTGCATTTATTTATGTTGCTGGCTGAATAGGCCGAGACATCACGTCACTGTACGTAGTCAACTTGACCTGCATATGTTCATTAGTTTCCTTTGCTGTATTGTGAGAATGAGGATGCTTTACTTGATCGATGATAAGACACGTTACATTCCATAACGTTTTCATAAGTGGTCTGTAAACGACTCGTTGATTGCCTTATGCTTTGCTCTTTGGAAGATCGAAATTGTAGTCGCGAATACTGGCCCAAGATGATGGTCGTTTATGGATTGTCTAACGAACACACTCAGTTTGTCCAGACTTCTTGAAATTCAGAATAAAGTTTAATCTATACTGTCTTATATTATAAAGTTGAGAATCCGCTCCTCCTTGTGTCCATGGGCCACGTAGTAATTTTCAACAATATTTGTTTTGTTAAATCATTTGTAATTGTAAAACTTGTATGTCGTGGTCAAAGATCACTTTATGTTCTGTTTAATGGCAGGTCCCCTACATCATTGTCCTCTATTCTCTTCCAGGTTTTACTCTTTTTCTTCTTATTGCTAAGAAGTGTCTTTCATCCACCACTTTAATCCTCAGCATTCTTATATTTTTTTGAATGTTTTGCCTTAAGTAATTGTAAAATGTTGCTTGTCTTATTTTTTAAATATAAAACAGCTAATTCTTGATACATAATTTATAGCTGCCACTGATCATGGAAATGACTAGGTAAATGCACTTTTTTGGAGATTTTATAATTTGCTGTGGTGACTGACAAAATAATAATTCACACTTTGAGAAGTTTTGCCACATATTAAACACGAAAATATCATAGATTTTGTTTTGTTCTACTATTGTCACTCATTTGGCATTCGTCTGATCATGTTGTTAAACAGGGACAGGCCTGAGTTTTTTTATATCCAAATTAGTATGCAGTTCTATAATATCAATATCTATAATTTTTCCAATATTAACAACCCTTCCAACATGCATTTTTATCTTTCATGTGCGCAAAATTAAATTACTAACAGTACTATATTTTTGTATTCCATTAATTACAAGTTTTATTATATATAGCTCTTAAATTTTGTAACTTTATAATACTTTTAGGTTGAATAGTTGGTATATCTAAGTAATATTGCACTTTATGGAATATTTGCTTCTCATTTTTAAGTATTCTTGTTACCTCATACGATTATGATTAGGGTATGTTGTGCAATTTTCGATATAAAATTTTATTATAAATCTGAATGATGTACTTGCACAGCAAAATAAAAACGTTTTCATGTTTTGCAATCAAAATGCGAAATCTAATAAATAAAAGTTTCAGATTAGCTTCATATTTTACTAGTTGACAAATCTTGCGCAATATGTTGTATTGTATATGGTGTATTGTGTTATACATGACAATGAGTAAATGTGAATAATAATTGTGGGCCAATTTTGAAAATAATTCTCTTCATTCCTTAGTGAATAACCTACATAACGAGAATGTGTTCACCAAATATTTCTTGGCTATTTGTTTGAACCAGAAAGTAAAATACAGTGTACTGAAAGAAGTATACTCCGTAAATACGCATAATGTTGACTGGGAATAAGAGTTAAAAATAAATATGTTTTTACAACATTGTTTATTGCATTTTTTATATCCTCCTGGGTCATGCGGAGACAATTTTAAAAGCAGGGACATGCGTCGTCCCTCTTGATGAATTATAAAAATTTTTATAGGTAGTTATCCATGGATGTTTCCTCCTCAGTGCAAGATGAAACTGCTATCGGGAAACTATTCCTGGCGGTGCCACCTTCTGCCTCCGAAGCTGTCGCCACTGTACGCGCGCATTCAAGTTGACGACTACCGTTGCGTGATACGTCTAACTGATCAGAGCGAGCATTCGCATCAGATAAGTGGTGGAGTGTAATTTGCCGGTGACTTGGGGTTCCTTATCGATATCGCGAATTGTATATGACGCATGAACAGAATAGGAAGCTAAAACACTCCCTTCGTGAATATGTATATCAGACATTAAAGAGACGCAAATGAAATTCCTCTGTTTTAGTATACATATCAAGATTTCAACAGTCACTATATTTGAAACTCGCGGCTTTGATTTGCATGAAATTTTAAGGAATGGTATTTAAATAAGGCCTGCTAACATAAGATTCTATTTGCTTCTCTTTAATGTTGTCTAACTACGGGTTTGCGAAACCAAAGACGCTGAACAGCTTCTACAATGATTACTTCTCAGAGTGAAATTATAAAATGTTTTGAACTAGAAAAGCAAAATTTGTTTTTCGTCAAAGCTATCTGGCGTATGGGAAAGAACAATCTGCATATGTAATTACGTACCGCCATTTTGATTAGTGACAACTTTGTAATATTTTTTATATGAATCCATATTGTAGTGTGAGGAAGATTACTGGTACATAACCATGAAATATTATGGAAAATGTTCATGATATTCATTTAAAGCTATATATAATTCCACTTGCATTCCAAAGCATACTTGGCAAAAGTGATTTATGCCTTAGATCACAAAAACATTTCTTTTAAACTAAACTGGAAATAGGAAATGTGTTAAACTCCAATACATTAACCTCCATGGAGCAATAGTCTATCACGCGCCCAAGCTTTGTCACGAAATCGATACCATTTCGTAATACGTGGTTTAACCTGCGACCGAACTCCCATCCATAATTGTTCCCGACAGCGCGACCCGATAATTTTGAAAAACGGTTTTCTTTTTCTTTTCTTTTCCTGGAAGGCACGAACAATCGCCATTCTCCCCCACTCTGTCTCAGGGTGGGGGCGAAGGCGGTGGGCAGTTGCGCATTTGGAGCTCCGCCCCTAGAGACCCCGCGCAGTGGCAGTGGGAGGATGAGGCGGGGATGCAGAGGCGAAACCCATGATGTCGCAGAGAAGGGTGGGGGAATAAAGAAGAAAAGGAGTGCGGTTGTCGAAGACGGAACAAGAGAAGCTCGGAGGCGAAAGGAAAAGAAAAAGGGCAATGAAAGGTAGACTGAGAGGACGGGAAAAGAGAACCCATTATGAGAGGAGGGGGGTCTGAGAAGAAGAATTAGAGGTAAAAAGAATTAGGAGGGAAAATCAAGACGTGACATAGGGAGGGAAAGAGTGTGAGAGTGCGTAAGGTTGTGTGAAAGAGTATGAGAGGGAGAGCGTATGAGAGAAAGCTCTCTCGCACTGAATGTGTACAGAGAAAATGCCAAATGGAGGGAGAGGTTTGTCACACCAGGACTCAAACGTGGATATAAAAACCAGCTCGCCTCAATGCTAGGATTCGTTTCAAGGCGTTTGACAAGCGAAACCTCGGAGGAAAGACCAAGAACACAAATTGATAATGTTTCTCGGTACCTGAATCTGAGCTTAAAAGACTAAACAGACATGCCAATAATGGTGCAATGTTGGAGTGACAGATCTCATAAGCATGTTGATTATATGAACGGCATGCTGGTGGGCTTTCCCACCTACCATGCATCGTCTTTCCAATATAATATCCCCTATCGTTCGTGATCCGAACGGGTGGCGTAGGACCATGCGTTGAGGCATAAGTCCGGCATTCGGAAGGTACCATTCCGTAAGTCCTGTCCTCCGGAATTAGTTGAAGTGGTTGCTTCCAGAGGCGCGCAGTTCGAGCTTAGGATCCCCAGACGGGATAGTGCGTGGGTTCATTGTCGTCCGGTAACTCGTGACAAGCATGATGGATCCGTAAGCTTCGCTACGAAGTAATGTAACGACAAGTTGGCAGCCAGACCTCCGAACATGCAAGCGGGCGCTGGAATGCTGGCAAACACAGAGCCAGGTAAGGGGTAGTGACCCCCCAGGACACGAGGACGTGAATGTGTTGGCCGAGCGGCCGCACTTGCCCATCAAGGGGGCTGTGAGCGATCACGTGACGGCATTAAATTAGCGATCTGAGATGCCAGGATACAGAAGAACTTCGATTTCGAATTACTTCGCGTACGGTCGCGACTGCTAGCCCGGAGGGTGAAAGTGTTCTCCTCGTGACACTGGGAGTGCGTTGAACTGGGTGTCCAGGTACCAAAGCGTCTGGGTGGAGGACGCACTAGTCAGGGGATGGGGAGTAGTATGCGTGAGAGTAACGGAGGTCGATAGCGATAACCCCAAAGCTGTACATAGTTGAAAAATCTCGTAAATAATCAGATTGTAAATAGAGCTCTTGTCTGTGACTTTATTTCGCTACGACGACTCAGTACTCTCTATAAACAGGTGTCAGATATAGAAATGAGGCGAGTTTCGGCAGGACCGCACCTGGGAAATGCACCAGCCTACGGTGTGGGACTCTATGGAGACTGAATAAATAGTATTATGAACTCCAAAGCTGTGGTTGCTAATATCTGACATGGACGCGGTGTGCGTAATGAAGATGATGCTGATTATTATTATTATTATTATTATTATTATTATTACACAACAGATAGAGATAACGATCTGCTTCAAGTAAGAGCAAGTGCAGCGCAAGACGTTGAGTCGAAGAAGGGCTGGATGGACCGGGTGGGGCGGAGCGGGGAAGGATGAAGCAATGGGAAGAGACGGACACGAGGCGGTAGAGATTCTTAGGGATTCTAGCTACGTCAATTACAAAGGTCATTTGTCTCATAAGCAAAGTGCATTTTTTGCTCGGGAAGTGGCGGTAGTCTTCCCCCGCTGTATGATGAGATCCAGCGCCGACCTACCGTCGGCCATAGGAGGGTTCCTCAACCAGGTATTCCCCGCTCCAGCCGCGACAAGCCCTAAGCGCCCGACCTGTCTCCCGCCAGGTGTGGTAGTGTAGTGCATGATAGTGTAATTATATGTAAAGGGGTGAGGATAGGGCAAGGAAGAGGTAGGAAAGATCGCGCGCTATTCGTGTCTCGTTTGTTAGAATACTGAGCCGGCATTTTCCTGGTGTTGATCGAAGAAACCGCGTAAAACTACCGATCAGAGCAGCCGGTCGGTAGAATTCTCCACCAAACAGCAGCTGAATTCGATCTAGCTGACAAGCTAATATCAAAAGTCCTGCTGCCGGCGGGACTCGAACGTAGGAGCCCCCCCCCCCAGTCAGAAAGACTGCAGTGACATCAGATGTTACCCTGAGCCGTCTCCCCTGGCGGGCGCGGGCGAGGGCGTGTAGAAGGCTCGGCGGAAGGCCCAGCGGGCAGCGAAGCGCCACGCCTCCTCCTCCTCCTCCGCCCCCTCCTCCGCCCCCGCGCCACGACACCCCGTGCCGGATGAGTGACGGCGCCCGGCGGAGCGGCACTCGTGCGCGGCGGCGGCGGCCGCGGGGCGGGCGCCGGGGCGGAACGGGCCGGGCGGGGAGGAGCAGGAGGCGGTCGCGTGCGGCCGAGCCGCCCAGGCGGTGGCGGCGGCGACGGCGCTCGACAAGCAGCGTGGCACGACACGGAGCCCCACCCCTCCGCCCAACCCTCTCTCGGCCCCGTTCGTCCCACCGCTGCCACGGCCTTCGCACGCGACGCCCACGACAAACTCCAGTCCCTGCCCGCCACGCTCGCCCCTGGCTCCTCCCCCGTCCGCCCCACGTCCATCCCTGCCCTCACCCCGCCCGGCTCCCGCCCACCCCCGCACGACCGCCTCCCACCCTCCCAGCCCGCCCCCACGCAGCGAGCTCGGCTCGGGGGCGAGGATCCCTATTTATTAGGCCACTTTTCCATTTTTAGGCGGCGCTCCTTTTATGAAAGGGCCGTCGCCGCGCGCTGGCCGCGCGTGGCGCTCGCGTCTGCCGTTGCCCTCGCCGCCGTCCGCATCGCCGCCTCATCGCGTTTACCTGCCGTCGCCGTCGTCATCGTCGTCGGCGCCCGGCCCACCGACCGGAGGATGCGCGTGACAGCTCTCGATTGTTTGCTCAATAAATGTGCGCTAAATTACGCATGCGCCCCGGCCTTCAGCGAGCTTCTGCGGATATTGCCCGAACGTGCGATTGTCATTTAGTAGTGGAACGGACACATATGAACTGACCGCCGCGGGCGGTACTTTACTTGTTTCCGTGTTGGAAGGTTCTCGGTTCGAGGCAGATGCAGTGAACTCAGTAATTGGGTTAATTCGAATAGCACCGGTAGCAGAGGGTAAATTCAATGTCAGGTTTCGTGGTTCTTCTGGAGTTCTGTGTCTCATGTGTTAAATCTGTGTAGAATAAGTGGGAAGTATTCAAGCGTCCTGTTTTGTTAGAATCTTTAGACAATGTTACAAAGTTTTGGAGATTATTGTATTTTCTGGCTACCTATATTCCTTGGTCACAGACGACAGATCCTGAAGGCATTTAATAGAAATTTGCAATCTTTAAATTGTTCTATATTATATTTCCAAAATGTATGCTAGTGTCCATTTGCAGAAAGTTTGTGAAACGTGAACTTAAGTTTGTACATTTTTGTGATCTTGTGACAATATTTCATATTTTACTATTAAAACTAAGAACCCCCGTTCTAATTCTTACCCTACTTTGTAGTTTTTTAGGACGGTCTTGAGTTTGCCTTCATGTGACTTAATTAATTAGGGAAACTAATGGATATATGTCGCATGACCGAAGAAGCTCCGACGACTAAAAATACTCATATTATTTTAGTATTGAAATATGTGAACCCGTCATTTAAGAAAATGGGAGTCGTGCTGATTTGTTCTAATTTGTAAGGAGAGTGGTATGTTTGCGGGTTAATAAGTCATATATGAAAATGTCGAGAAATTGAAAGTTCACAATTTTTTAGTGAGTTGTGAAGCATTATTATCAACAAATCGTGCTCCACTTAATTAATTCTTCACCCTTCTTAGAGAACCGAGTGACCTTAATCAGGTGTGAAAAATTGTAGGGGATTGTTTAGAAGACCAAATATACTTGCGTTGTCTACACATAAGATAAATTTTACCTAACTTAACGTGAACTTAATATGTTTACAAGTCGTGAAATCACATTTGTTGGTATTATCAAATACTCACAGGGTTGTTTTTTGCTCAATGAAATAATACGTTGTAATTTCCCGTATATAATGGTTATCATCGTTTCATTAGGTCCTCTACACTTACTAATAAAATTGTTTGTATAGGACTTGGTTGAAACATAATTATTGCAATCATACTTTTTTTCAGGCTTCTACTGCACACAACAAAATGTATAGACAGCATTTGGAATGGAATTTAGCAGTGCGGCTGTTCCCTCAATACAGATGCTTTGTTATTTGGTTATTTGCTATTTTCAACGAAATTGCGCTTATTCTCATTTTTCCCAGGCTGTCTATCTATAGAGACTAGTTATTATGTTCTCTGGCGGCCCCGAAATGATGTCTCTTCCAATTCTAGTTCTCTGAAATGCACCAAAAACATTGAGTCGAAAGACTTTTTCGGTAATTGAAAATCAGTCATGATTTTTGTTTTCACAGACAGTTTGCTAAAATTAAACGATACGGATTAATCGTATACTTTCCTTCTCTTAAAACCGAATCAAATTAGTACTCTATCCGGAAGTCAGTGCGTACGATAACATAACGAATCAAACTGGATCTGTATGATAATTAATGAGATAAAATTTGAAGTTATGGATCTCTGAGGAAAACGAGTCTAAGTGACGTTTTTAACATTTTGGGAATTTAAAGTTTAATCTGAATTTAAATATTTATTAACATTATTATGATGATTGACATTTTAGTTTATTATCTTGGCTATTATTTTATGGAATTATAATTTTGTAATTATTTTCTGATTTAAAATTATTTATTTTTCACATTAATAGATCATTTCGCACCGTAAATTGTAAGAGGAAAAGTAGTATATGTATTAATTATGCAGTCAAAATTAAATTTGTTTCATTGTTTTTGGATTTCACTTTACTTCCTAGGTATCCACAAACTCCTCTCAATAGGCCGGATTCTACGGGCTTTCCTTTCAACGTCTGTGCGTATTGGAAATTAGTAACATTAATTGTAAATGATGAAGTGGGCTTCAACCCAACAGCCACAGCCGCCTTGGCGAATAACATGCAGCACCCTGAACGATATTTCGTTTATTTGCATTTTTAGTGAAAATCTAAATGGTTTTGTTGTATTGTATTTTTGCCGCGATCCTGGCTAACTTGCAAAAACATCAACTCCATGTAGGTTGTTTAGTTTTCTCCGAATCTCTGCCCACAGACGAAATTATACTGATTTCTTTTTCGTTTATTCTGCCTGAGCGATTGTGCATGCTCTGGTAATCAACCAAATACAACTAGATAAACGACTCCTTAGACCTCATTTTCTGCAACAGAAACATCAAATATTCAAAGCAGTTCAATTTTCAATCGCCAGATGTAGGCACTCGAAACAGATAGCGCTTCGAATATTTTCTTTAAAAATACGTAGTATCTCGTGATCAAATTTCCCCTTAACTTACTTTTCCTTTAAACGTCTCTGATCCTCGTTTTCATCTGAGACCCCACAATTCTTAAACTGTACACAACAAAATTCGTCGTACTTGATTCGATGGCTGTTGTTGGATTCAAAATTTATTAATTCAACATGTAAACATCAAGTACACGAATAAATAACTGTTATGTTTCCATCTCAATGCTGAGTGTTCTACATTTTTATCCACTTGGTCATTTTCATTTCTCCTTGAATTAAATTTAAACATAGTTTTGTCTGCGTATATCTTATAAGGGGTTGACGAATATACCCATGGCCTTGTGTTCGATCTCTGCTTGGATACTCGAGTGATTGGATACATCGAAAGTGCTACCCGACAAAGTTCGTATGTGAGCAGATTAAGCCGTTTTGATGAAGTTTGGTGAACTGCTACTCGGCTCAATATGTATTCAAATGATTGCCTTTAGATTCGATGGACTATCGAAATTGAAGCTCACAACACAGAAATTGCGTGGAGAAAATTTTGTGGATTGGGTTCCATTTGTCCCCAGTGGAAGATGAAAGCAAGCGATGTCACATTTGATTGATGCAGTCAACGTTTTAGGATCTCCACATCGAGTGCAGAAGAAAAGACATTTGTGAACATTTATCTATCGATAATTGAAATATCATGTAACAACGGATGTGAACTATTGAAACCCTGAAATGTTTTGATGGATCTAAGAGGGTTTTTTTCAATTAACGTCACACAAAATTTGAGGCGTGAAAGGCGAATTTATGTAATTTCTGCCTGAGAATGAAGATTTCTTCCAAACCCAGAAAACAAATTGTAAACCAAAAATTCTAGTGGTATTAATGATTTATTTAGTAGAAAATAACTGAGTTTATCTGCTTTGAAAAACAACTTTTAAAATTTGCTTACAGTGCCCCGGGACTAATATGAAGTAAATATTTTTGTCTATTTCATAATAACTATAAAACGATTCAGTTTCATTACGTGATATGTAGGCATATTTTGCACTTTTACTTTTGATTTAATTCGTCATTGTGTTTTCGACAGATTGAATATGTTCATGACGCTGTGAGCATGTTACAAATACTATAGTGCATTTTGATACATCGGTCGAATTTCCGGCTGGCCAGAAGTGTTGTATTATTAGTCACATTACTAACATAGCGGCTTCAAACCGAACAGGTTCTTTGAATAAAAATACATGGTATTGGTACTCAAACAATACATTGAGTAAAACAATAAAATGACGGCGTATTAAAGCCGGTATTAGAAATAACGAATTCCATTAAAAATATTAAGTTCTTAAATTTCAACTGGAATGTGATGAGGTTTGATGACCCATTTCTCAGAGCAGGCGAAATAGAAATCTGACGCCTTTATTTTTTTCCTCTTTTTTGAGTAGATAATCACAGAAGCTTTTTCTTTTTTCCGCCCACTCTGTTACAGATGATCGGGTGACGTTACAGACAGGTTTTACTGTTTTAGGCGATAAATGAATTAGGCAAAAATAGAGTTGGAGTTTGCCTTTAAAATCGTCTCAGTTTCTGTAGATGTGTGAAGACGAAAAGCTCAGGCAGGCGGGGTTTGCTAGTTGCGGGGAAGAGAATACCTGAGGATCGCCACATATCTTTCTTACTCTCCCCACGAGTGGGAATGAACTAATACCAGGTATGGGGGACACCGCTAGTTAGTCGGCGAAATCGGACAATCGATCCAAAAGTGCCAAATACATAAATGACTTGGGAGATCATGATTTATGAAATTAATAAATAAGTTCTCATAATGAATAACGATGAAATATGAATGATTATGAATGGTATGACGACGAGAAGAGATGTTAATCGCAAATTTAGCAGCGTAGCCACTACGTTAACAGAGGACCCCTGGCTTACGCGGGATTCAAACCCGCGGCCTCGGGTCCACGAACGATGCGCCACCGAGGTCAGCAAATTTCTCCTATAACTTTATAATTCGAGAATAATCGATAATTCTCCGTGAACACTTCTAAAATTGCCTTTCACTGAGACGCCTCACGCGATATGTACACTAGGAGTCGCTATTGGCTTCGGTGCTGAAACATGAGTCAAGGCGTACCCTTCTCCTTCCATGATGGCTGAGCGCCAGCATCTTCGTTATGAACCTTAGCCCCTAGTCTTTTTAATCATACGTGAATGGGTTTTGTTGAATTGGTACTGATATCGATACGAATGACGGAGCACTGGTAGAATAAACTTCAGGGCAAACAAAGAAAGTCCGAGGAAATAAGCCACGAACCCGCTTGGTCCATCACAAACTTCACACGGATCGGCCGGTATTTTAACCCCGGCAGCCATCGCGAGGAGTGTGGTCTGACTTCTCCACCATGGGTCAACACGGCTGAGCGGCAGTAGACGAACCTCACGAGTCATTTTTTTCAGTTATTTCATTTTGTCTAAAACATTCGTCACTACCTTTTTACATGGCTCAGCTTACAGTAAAAAACTGGGGTAAAGATTCGAGAGCTGAAAAAACATGCGCAGATTTTTCTTCTGCTTCAAACGTCACATATTGTTGTGAACTGTTTTTACATTAAATAAATAAATGATAATCTGTTATAACGGAAAATGTATCTTTGTTTTGATACATTTATATTTAGGATACGTTTTTGTATTTTCCAGTAAATTGTGTATTAATCGTCGCACTGTTACTCACAGCAAGTGCTTAGGGAGTGCTAGTGTATATTTGTAAACCAATAAACGAAATAAACTTCAATATAAATTTACATATCGATGTACTTCAACAGCTTTACCACGCAAAATCCTCCTTCTATATTTGATACTTTTCAAGTGTTATTTAATAGAAGTACAATCTATTTAGCATGCAAATATCATGTATCATTCACTCGGGACTAATAACTAATAAAACTGGTTGACTTAGTTGTAATTTTAACGTTTAATTGGCAACCACTATACTGCATTATTTTGCGTTGCTTTTCCCGATGCTGATGTGAATGTTGCCAGCGGCTGCGTAAGGTTGCTTTTCTGCGGCTGTCCGACTGTCATTCAGGCTACTTGCTTTCAGTTCCTTCCTCTCCTCTCTTTGTTTTCCCTCTGTTCAACTGTTCTTTATGTTGCTTAATTTCAATTTTATCCTTGCTTCCTCGTACTTGGCTCATACTCGGCTTCTGTATTTTCTGAATTAATCAAAGTCAAAATAATTTTCCTACCAAACGTAGGCGTTCTACGTACTTTGTCAATGGTCCACACCCTATACAGTATTCCTCAAACCAAG
>JAZDUA010000452.1:0-5000 GCA_038098605.1 Gryllus longicercus | reverse complement strand
TCATATGGGCTACGAGTCAAAAATCATTCTTTCTATTCTAGCACTTTTGGTATGCCATTTTACTTTATTCTACTCTAGTATATGATTCAAATATTTTCAGGGGCAACTGTGAAGAATCTATAAGCAGGGTTTTCTTCCTCTGTGAGAAAATTTGTTGCTGAAGGAGTAGGATTTTCTTCATTATTAATAGGTGAATATCAATGTCTTAAAAGGATTTGCTATTCTTGTTACTGCTAAACAAAGGAAATAAAGGTCAAGAAAAATGTTATTGAGCAGGTGAATTCCTGTATTCACTGATTTCGTTCTTTATCCTGAGCTTGTTCAGAGTTTCCCAACGAATTGCCCAGCCTGAGTCAAGTGTCCCTATGGACATTTTGATTCCATAATCCCAAAATAATACTAATAAATACGCAAAATTACGAAAAAAGTACTCAAATTTTTTTAAAATTGTACCTGCCGTTATTTCAAAATTTACCTTTAAGAAACAGATTTCATTTAGGGAAAATACTCAAACTTTAATATTTTAGTTGTCGGAAGACACTGAAAAACATTTGCAATTTTCGAAAAAAAAATCAGGTTGTTAACAAACATTAGACCTGCACCATTCCCTTAAATGTCCTTCACACTATCCAACAACAAAATTTAATCATAAACAATGGAGCCATTTTTTTGAAAATTTGAAAAATGCCCCAGGGGCTTCATGGAAAATACCCCTCCAATTGAAATATTAGTTTCAAATTCAAGGGCTGCGACATCAGTCAAATCGATTGGGGGGGATATCAATTTCGGAGAAATTGGCTGAACGGTTTAACCGCTAGTGTTATTTATGGCGGGCAGACGGCCAGACATTTTGCCATCAATCGATTTTCGGTATAAAGAACTCACAAAACATGAATTCTGGCAACACCACGTGTTAGAGGATTTTTTTTCCCTAAATTTAGAACTGGATTTATCCACTTTTTCGTTACTAGGGCCCTGTAATAAGAGATTTTCTGCAGAAAATTTTGCCGTTTACATTCGCAGCATTACATAACTTTTCCTCTACTGCATACGCAGTAGCAAGAAAGTAAAAAAAAACATGTCACTATTCATATGATTTGAACTGCTGCACATGTCATATTATTAGTAAGAAAAGTCAAATAAATGTAATGTGATTTGCAAAAATTTACTTTCTGGAGTGTAAAATTAATGTGTGTGTAGTGACAAAGGTCATTATCTGAGACTGCTGTTCCAACCACATCACTAATCCACTGGAAGGGTCAATGCTGACTCATTACACACTTTCTAATCTCAGAAAACTACCTTAGGTCAAATGAAAGAGTAAGCTTTTATGGTGGGAGTCAGTTATCTACTTGCCTGTCTGGGAAATACTATGTCCTATGCACAGATACCAAAGTTTCAGCCAGCATTTTGCCAAGTAGCTACTGAGGAAGGTGACAGCGTGATGGCTGAAATGATGACATCTGTGCCTACACAATGGGATCTTCTGGACCGTCAAGTAGATACCTTAGGTCAAGTATCCTTAAGGGTTAAATATCTCTAGTCATGGCCAATCAAAAATTTGTAAATTAAAGATATTCTTTTCCTTTTTTCTTTTAAATCCTTTTTTAATTTCATACCGAATTTAAATTCTTTAAAAATATAAATTGATGAATTGCATTTTGTGTAGGAACTGACGTTCACACAGCAAGACGCATGGGCATGTACATTGCGAGCATGTGGCAAAAGCAATAAGGCACAGTAACACTACCAGGCACAGCCAGCTACCAAGCACAAAGAACATTTACATGCCTAGTTTCTCAGGTTTCCAAAGCTACAGTAAAAGAGGACAAGGAAGCAGCCAACACAGGCGCTACAGGCACTACCTCAGTGAGAAGAGACTGGGCCTCAGCAGAAACAAAGTCCGGGAAGCTAAGTATGGAATGACTGTGCACTCCCCAGGCTGGCTCAGATGAAGTGGCTGAAACATACACCAAAATAAAACATTTATAATTATTGTTAACAGCATATAAAATTATGAGACATCTTAACAGACAAGAGAAGGACATAGCAGATATACAAAATATTAAGCCAGATGAATGGCTTTCTTACTACAGGAACTTATGACAATAAGAATGCGAGGGATAATAATAAGAAGGAAGACAAAAATGAAAACCTCACTGAAGACAGCGTAGATCAGATAGAAAGGGAAGAAACTGGAAGAGGCACTAAGTAAAATGAGAAATAGAAAAGCTAGTGGCAGTGATGGCATAAAGGCAGAAATGCTTAAATGTGCAACTGAAGAATTTAAAATAAGGCTTCTCCACTTCTTCAACCTATGCTGGAATAGAAGAAAAATACCACCGAATGGAAACTCGCCGTAGTGCTACCTATTTTCAAAAAGGGAGACCGATCAATATGTGACAACTACAGAGGTATAAGTCTTCTAAACGTTGCTTATAAGATTTATTCAAAAATTGTGACCACTAGACTAAGAAAAATTGCAGAAACAGTGTTGATGGAAGAACAAAGTGGCTTTCGTCAAGGAAGGTCCTGCACAGACAATATCTTCATCTTAAAACAAATTTTAGAGAAACACAGAGAATATAACAAGAAACCACATCTTGTTTGTAGATTACAAGAAAGCTTTTGACACTGTAGCCAGGCATACCCTCTTTGAAATACTAAGAAAGAAAGGAATCCCCGAACATCTTATCCTTGTAATTGAAAATATGTATAATAAATCTGAAATATGTATTACTTGGAAACCAGACCGAAAAGCGGAAGTGGACCAAGGCCTACGACAAGGATGTAGTCTTTCACCGCTACTGTTTAATATCTACATAGACGAAGCTCTTCGTGAGTGGAAGAGCAGATTAAAATTTTATAGCCTAGACCTAACTACATCAAAATATGGACAATACTTTTTGCAGATGACCAAGCAATAATAGCAGAAGGAGAAGATATATTACAAAAAGCAACATATGAACTGCAGCGGATAATGGCAGAATATAATCTTGAAATATCAGACACCAAAACGAAAGTGATGGCATTCCAAGGTCGATACCCGATACGCTCAAAAATTGTAGTAAATAATAAAACAGTAGAGCAAATACAACACTTCACATTCTTGGGAGCAGACATATCATTCTATGGCGAAATCGACATAAATAAGAAAATAGAAAGATTCAATCAAATGAATGGAACTATAGAAGAACACTGAGTTCAAAAGTGAGAAGAGACACTCTCATTAATTTTACAAAGTTATGTCAATACCAACCTGCTTATACGGGAGTGAAGTGTGGACAATGACAAATAAGGATATATCAAGACTGCAGGCAGCGGAAATGAGATTCCTTAGAGCAGTAGCAGGATATAGCCTTTTGGACAGACAAAGAAACATACAAATCCGAAACGAGCTAAATGTAGAAAGTCTTGTAGAGAAAGTCACCAACTACAGACTCTCATGGCAAGATCACATGTTGCGAATGAACAACGACAGAATTCCTAAACAAGTGGCAAATTATCAGCCGAAAGGAAAAAGGAATATAGGACGTCCAAGAATGCGCTGGAGGGACCAAAACTAAGCGGCGTAACAGGCATTATGCCTAAATACTTGAAGATAAGAAGAATGTTAACAAGATTATATAAATTTATGAGGAGGTAAAATCTGTTATATGAAAAATGTGAGGACATACAGGCAGGAAACGCTAATATCAGTTTGCTATACTCTTCACCTACGGTTATCTAACATTTTTACTGTTCTCCACTTACGGCTAAAATACCACCACTAATTCAATTTGTCTGCCGTGTGGCAGCACCAAAATAAGCAAATTTGACTTTACCAATAATGTCTGAACCATTGGTCCAATTTTCGATCTGTAAAAGGCATTTGACTCCTTATTAAAATACAATTTTTAACACAGAAAGAACTCGGTGTGAAGAACAAATTTCATTTGAAGGAAAAAAATCTTTATCTTCAATATTGTAGTTGTAGGAAAACGCCCAAAGAATTGCAAAATTTTGAAATTGGAAAATTCAGAGTTAACCGTGAAAATCAGACTAATGGCACCTTTTTTGAAGTATATTTAATTCTATGTTTATAAGAAATTTAAAGAAAACATTTGGAGCAAATTTTTGAGATATTTTGAAATATCTGGGGGGCTTCACATAAAGTACCCCGAAATTTTGAAGAAAGTTTTTCACAATTGTAGCTTAATGATAAGTACCCCCAAAAATCAATGAATGTTTTACGAAATCGGACAGCTTCGACTTAGGCGAGATGGACAGGAGTTTCTTTAATTTGGAAAAATCTTGGTTTCGGTGCTAGTGTTGTTCACATACCCTAGACAGACGGTCGGACGGGCAATTAGATTATAAAAAAAAAAAAAAAATACACGCCCCCCCCCCACCCCACCCCAACACTTTCTCAGTATCAGGGGACCCAAAAAGTATTTCTATTGAAAACACAAAAAACATTTTCCGCAGCATTACATAACTTCCCTATACTATGTATATTATTCCGTAAGAACGTATTGTATATAGGAAAGTAAAAATATTTTCGTAATTTCGAACAAGGTTGAAAAAGTGGTAAAATAGTGCACTGGCAAGATGCTTCCTGAATCCAATGCCGTAACAAGCATGGATATCAGATATGAATCACGACATGTCCCTGCTTCTTGGTAAGTTATAGTGATTTAAAATAAATATGTCATTAGTGTTATATTTGTATAAATTTGAAGATAGAAACAAATAAATCCCAGTGTTTAATTTACAAACTACATAAATGATAACGTGCAATGATGCAATTAAATTGCTCTTAGATGTTTTATTATTTTTTTTATTTGGATTGTGTTTTCCCTTCCATTTTATTGGTTTTACAAAAAGTGGATTTTTAATAAAAATTTATCTGTGGAAATTGTAGTATGCAAAATCAGTTGGACAAGATTCGTTCTATATCAGCCACAATGATATAATATATACAAAATTCAAACGAGTTTTAAAACCAAGGAAATCCTTGT